>OY660880.1:372500-750000 GCA_962446985.1 Xyrichtys novacula | reverse complement strand
AGTGTCAGTTAAAATGTCAATGTCTCTTTGTGTTTTAACTAAAACAATAAGATCATCAGCGTATACAGACAGTTTAAAAGACACAGGGCACCGGGGGAAACTCACACCACTTAGTTTTTCTCTCAGATTGTGAAGCAGAGGCTCGATGGCAACTGAATATAACATCCCAGAGAGAGAGCAGCCCTGCCTCACCCCTCTCTGGATCTCGAATGGTGCACTCAGCCCGCTGTTAATTTTCAGAACACTCGCAATGTCACTGTAGAGAACCCGGACCATGGCTATGAACCCAGGGTTGAACCCAAAGGCAGCCAGAGTCTGCCACAGGTACTGGTGTTCAACCCGGTCAAAAGCCTTTTCCTGATCTATGGAAATAAGACCAGTCTCTATACCCAATGACCTGGAGAGCTCCAAAATGTCTCGAATTAAAGTGACGTTGTCACTGATGAGCCTGCCAGGCACACAGTAGGTCTGGTCAGGGTGGATGATGGACGCCATCACCTCCCTCAGTCTGAGGGTCAGAGCCTTGGACAGGATTTTATAATCCGTGCACAGCAGGGAGACTGGTCTCCAGTTTTTCAGCTCCTGCAGGTCTCCCTTCTTGGGCAGCAGGGTGATGACGGCCCTCCTGCAGCTCAGAGGCAGCCTGCCGGTCCTCAGACTGTCTGTCACGACCTCTAGCAGGTCTGGTCCTATGATGGACCAGAAAGACTTGTAAAAGTCAGCAGGAAGGCCGTCTATGCCTGGAGCTCTGCCGCTCTGCAGGCTCATGGTGGCTGCGTGGAGCTCCTGCAGCGTCACCTCTGCTGCCAGTCTGCTGTTGTCAGCCTTGCTGACCTGAGGGAGACCCGCCAGGAAGTTGCTGTGCACTTCTGGATTATTCGACCACTCACTCTTAAAAAGGTTTCTGTAGAAACCGGCAGCAAACTTCCTGATCTCAGACGAGTCTGAGACTTCGGAGCCGCTACCCGTCCGTAAACAGTGAATGGTCTTCCTTTGTCCATTTTTCCGCTCCAACCCAAAGAAGAAGCGAGATGGGGCGTCCATCTGTGTGATGTTCATGAAACGAGACCTGACCAGAGCCCCCTGTGCTGAGACGCCTAGCAGGTTGGCTAATGCCGACTTTTTGGACTTGAGGGAGTCTAAAAGCCCTCGATTTGTTGTAGAGTCTGCAGTAGTCTGCAGCTCTACCACCTGTGACTCCAGGTCTTTAATGGACCGAGCTAAGTCTGTAGTGACACCGCGAGTGAACTGCTGGCTGAGCTGTTTTATCTGGGCTTTCCCAAAATCCCACCACTGTTGTATGTTAGTGAAGGCAGGCCTGCTCTCTCTGTGGGATTCCCTAAAAAACCTAAAAGCAGTTCTAAAAGCCTGGTCAGATAAAAGGCCCGTGTTAAAATGCCAATAGGCGCTCTTTAAACGAATGTTTTTAATAAAAACACGACAGGAGACTAAAAAATGATCCGTAAAACCAACTGGCAGCATTAAACACCTTTTAAAAATGTTTAAATGGTGTTTAAAAGAGTAAAAACGGTCCAGTCTGGCTAGAGTTAAAACCCCCTCCCTACTGTGACTCCAGGTGAACTGTCTTTGCTGACTGTTAAAAACCCTCCACACATCACTCAGCTCCTGACTCTCTGTCAGCCGCCGAAGTGTGTGTGATGAGGGTGGGTGTGGTTCAGGATGGTTCCTGTCCAGGGATGGATCAACTGTGCAGTTAAAATCTCCCCCTAAAAACATAAAACCATCGTTCTCACAGTCCCTAACACAGTCCTTTAAAATGTTTAAAAATGCTATTCGCTCCACAGCATTGGTAGGAGCGTAGACATTTAAAAACACACATTTGACCTTCTCAAAGACAGCTTTTACCTTCAATAAAACACCTGGGATGATCTCATGGACGGTAAAAGAAAAGGGTAAAAAACTCTGTGCAAATAAAATCCCCACCCCTCCGCTCAGACTGGACTTATGGCTTAAAACTACCTCCCCGTTAAAAGCCCTCTTCCAGTCACTCTCATTATCTAAGCTGCTGTGGGTTTCTTGGACAAAAATGATATCTATTTTTTTAGTCTCCATTAATTTAAAAAGAGCGGCGCGTTTAAAATCAGCCCTGGCCCCGTTCAGGTTTAAGGTGCTGATATTAAAATCACACATGGATAAAAAATAAAAAACACTCAGGAGAACAGTCAGTAAAGGGTAAAAGCATCTAAAACTCATCTTCATCGCTGATGAATTGCTCTTTTACCCTCCCTAAAACCTTTTTGAGTCTGAAGACCTCTTGTTCTGTTAAAACCTCCTCCCCATGGCTCTTCCTGGTGAGGGGTCTGGCAGACTTCATAAAAGAGCGCAGGTCTGGGTAATACTCTTTTATATTGGGCTGCCTGGAGCCTTTAATCTGTGCCAGGAAGGTTTTTATCTGAGCCGGGGAGTACGGCGACTGAGAGTCTTGTGTAAAAGAGTCTTGTGACTCTGGGGTCTTCCTCATGATCGGTTTTCTCGTTTTTTTGTTCTTTTTAACAGTCACAATATTTTTCCTTTTTTGAGACACTTTGAGATGTTCATCATCAGACATGTCCTCCTCCATAAAATCATCGTTAAGCACTTTGCTCATGCTCTCGTCTGCTGAGTCTGAGTACATGAACTCTTCTCGCTCCGAGCAGCCCTCAGCAACCGGAGGCACCGAGACTGTGGAGGGCCCCTCCTGGGCCGGACTGACCGTTTCTGCTGCTGTGACCCCGGTCACAGCAGCAACACTCAACTCTTCCCCAGCGGCGGGCGGACCCCCCCCGACGGCAGCGGCCCCATCGGCCGCAGCAGCGGGTGGACCCCCCCCGGCGGCAGCGGCCCCCGCGGCCGCAGCAGCGGGCGGAGCACCCCCGACGGCAGCGGCCCCACCGGCCGCAGCAGCGGGCGGAGCACCCCCGACGGCAGCGGCCCCGGCGGCCGCAGCAGCGGGCGGAGCACCCCCAGCAGCAGCGGCCCCCGCGGCCGCAGCAGCGGGCGGAGCACCCCCAGCAGCAGCGGCCCCCGCGGCCGCAGCAGCGGGCGGAGCACCCCCCGCAGCAGCGGCAGCCGGCCGCTGTGCTCCCTCCTTCTCCGGACAGGAGCGAATCAAGTGCCCTTCTGCACCACAACTAAAACATTTCATGGTCTCTGACGACGCAAACACAATATAAACAAATCCTTCTATTTTAAAGGAAAACGACAGGTTTAAATCATTTGTTTTGTCTTTCAGGATCATGTAAACCTGTCTCCTGTGACACACTACATGCTTAAGTTTGTGGGATTTACAGCCCAGAGATACCATTTTGATGGGTGACACCACTTGTCCGTACCTGGACAGTTCTTTCGCCAGGGTTTCGTTTTTTATAAACGGGGGAGCATTAGAAATCGTGACTTTTGTGGCCGGGCTAACGAGGGGGAGACCGGAGTAAAGGTGTCGTGAATCACTACTCCTTTCTCCACCACCTCGTTAACCAGCACCGTACTGTTTAAAAAAATTACAATCGCCCCGTTCATCCTTGAGGCAGACTTCACCGAGTCATACCCGACCACCTCTCCCACAGCCAGGCTGGCTTCCTCCACCGAGCACTGCACCGCGGGGTTCAGCTTTATCCCATGCCGGCGAGTTAGTTTTTCAAACTCCGCGGCTGCAGCCTCTGCTACCGGCATTGTGCTGTTAGCACGCCGCCCACCAAACAAAGCACTCACACACTCACACACTCAACAAACCACAACCCTCTTAACATTAAATAATAGACAAACAACTCATAAACACACTCACACCAAAAGAAAAGAGAAATAAAGTCTGAAAAACTCACAAAATTGAATCGAAGTTCGATTCGCTCTCAGCTCTCAGCACTCACACGCCATCTCACTCAGAGAGAGAGAGAGAGAGAGAGAGAGGGAGAGAGAGAGACAGAGAGAGGGAGAGAGAGAGAGAGAGAGAGAGAGAGAGAGAGGGAGAGAGAGAGACAGAGAGAGAGAGAGAGAGAGAGAGAGAGAGAGAGAGAGGGAGAGAGAGAGAGAGAGACAGAGAGAGAGAGAGAGAGAGAGAGAGAGAGAGAGAGAGAGAGAGAGAGAGACAGAGAGAGAGACAGAGACAGAGAGAGAGAGAGAGAGAGAGAGAGAAAAGACATTATCATTAAAAAGTTCTTCAGTGGGTTACTTTTGAAACTTCAGACATGTTTCAGATCAGACGGATATTCCTGTGAATCTGTATTTGTTCAGATTTAGTTTCTTCTTTATCACTTTTGTGTCAGCTGAAGTAAACAAATGTTCGGTTTCTCTGTGTGAAATCTCTCTATGCAGACGATACGACTCTGTGTCGACTCTGGACATGTCAGTGTTTAAGAACCTCGATTCTTTAGGGTTTCTTATCGGCCTCTGACTCAAATTTATGTTTTCTTCCAGACCAAGAGACCGTACTTCAAACAGACTTCTCACATTTATACTAAAAAACAGAAACCTCAGTGTACGGCTGTAAAGATCTGTTCACGTTTAGACGCTCTGTGGAGAACGGACAGTTTTAGACCAGAACACTGAACCTCTCAGCATTTGTTTGATTCTCTGATTTTTCGTCTCTGTGGCTCCGAAAACGAGGAAAACTCAGATAATGTTTTTTTAGAGGCTGAAATAAAACTTTAAAGAAAATCAGAAAATAAAAAACATTGAAAGTGAGTGAAGCAGGTTTGAGCTTCAGGACGTCAGCAGACAGATGTGATGGATGATAGAAGAAAACTATGAAGTTATTAATTTGTCATTAAAATCTTCGACTTTAACCCTTTAACTGACGTGACTCTGTGGTAAACTGAAACAGGTGTTCATATTCAGTTATCTCATAGTTATCTCAGAGTCTCGTTAATAAATCACTTTTATCTTATTTTCTCGATGACATTAGAAAAGGTGATTTTTCTTCATTCCTCTTTTTTAGTAAATGTCTGAAAATGTAAAAACAGGAAATAAATGAGAAAAACTCAGACATGTTTGGTTTCCAGCAGATATCCTCTCGTTCACTCGTCTTCTGTCTGGAGAGGGTTTGCAAACACAGCTTATAGAATTAAATCTGCTGCATGAAAAGTTCATGACTAAAACTAAAGAAACTAAAGAGGAGGTGTTGATCTGAATCTCAGTCTCACTCTCAGAGGAAACTACAGCTACAGTAAATTGATCGGATTTGGGGTTAACCAGCGCAGAGCCATCGAAGAGCCATCGAAGAGCCGTCCAGAGCAGCTTGATTTACAGTTTTATTGGCTGATTATTCAGGTCCAAACTGCTGAGTGTGGTGATGGTGCGAGAGGAGAGAGGCTGAGAGCAAAGGTTAAAACAGAGGCTGGAAGTCTGAGAGCAGAGGAATCCAGTTTAACTGATCTAATAATGTGAATCTGAGTTTAATACAGACTGGAGGATTAAAGGACGAGAGACAGGAGAGAGACACCTGTCCATCCACATGTCCTCAATATGGACCGATAATCAAACAGATCAATATATTTATCAAGAAGTATTAAAGGTGGGGTAGACAGGAATCTGTTAAAGAAGCATCTTTATTTGTCTTCTAATATCAGTCAATAGTTATTAGTTATTGATTATTTGGTAATATATCGATATCTCTGTGTTCTCTTCTGTCTGTGTCGTCAACATTTGAACATTTTTGAGCAGTCCGCTCTTTCTGACTGTAAACAAAGCCGTTCTCCACCTCCTCTAACCTGATTGGTTGTGAGGCAGACGCTGCTCCCCCGTGTCGTTCAGGAGCCCAAACAAAGTTAGCGTGCTACAATATCGGACAGTAGAAACCAACCAGAAAGTTCGGAAAATTGTCTGAATCCTCCTTTGGCCACGACTGCCGACACAAGCAAGAAAACACTCAAACATAAACAGTCAGCAAGAAAACAGTCAGCAAGAAAACAGTCAACATCAAAACAGTCAACAAAAAACAGTCAACAAGAAATCAGTCAACAAGAAAACAGTCAGCAAGAAAATGCTGCTCCCCCGTGTCGTTCAGGAGCCCAAACAAAGTTAGCGTGCTACAATATCGGACAGTAGAAACCAACCAGAAAGTTCGGAAAATTGTCTGAATCCTCCTTTGGCCACGACTGCCGACACAAGCAAGAAAACAAAGTAAATACCGGAGACTCTGGAGGAATAACGGGCGCTTAAAACGGAGGTAGACCGGACAAGAGCTAAAAAGCCGGGTCAACATAAACGATGGGGGACGCTTGGGGATCTTGGTGACCCTGTAAGCTTTCTGCTGGACAGGTAAACCGCTTTAACAAAGTAAGACAAGTGTCTGTAACAGAAGTGTTTCTTGTCAAACGGACCTGCTGTAGCGTGTTGTAGCGCCATCGCTAAACTGTCCTCCCTCGGGTCCTGGACTATGTCACTTTATCCTCGTTGTAGAAGTCCTGCAAACATTGTGTTTGCTGGTAGTCTGTTGGCATCTACAGTAGCACCAATGCTTTTGACTTTCACCTTGACTGGGCCCCATTTGTAATGATCTGAAGTATTTATCTGCATTATATCTGAATTTAATTGGAACGATACGAGCGAGCGGGAGAGAGAGAGAGATAGAGAGAGAGAGAGAGAGAGAGAGAGTGTTTCTCTGTGTTGTCTCTTTAACTCTGTGTCTCTAAAACAGTTGAAGTGTGTTTCTGCTCGATGAGGTTTCTATGAGGTGAATAAATGTTGGTTCAGTTGATCTTCAGGACGGCTGCAGCTTTAAGAACTTCTGCTTGTCGGAGTTTGAGAGTCTAAAGTTCACAGAGACGCTCCTCATCCTGGATTGTAGACAAACTGGATCCCTCCCTCCCTCGTCTCTCTTACAGCTCACTTCACTCTGCACTCTCACTTCCTTGTTCCCTCCCCTTCCTCCCTCCCCTCAGATCTACAGCCTAAAGGTTGGGTGTAACCTCCGTGTGCTGAGGTCATATCCTGCTGACTCACACCTGTTGTTGAGATCAGAGCTCAGACTAGTTTGACTTCTCAGGAAATAAAACTCAGTCAGTCGTCGTCGACAGCGAGTGTTGAAATGGCGCAGAAAGGAGTTCATCTGGACCGTGAGTCTCTCTCTTGTTCCATCTGTTTGGATCTTCTGAAGGATCCGGGGACTCTCACCTGTGGACACAGCTTCTGCATGAGCTGTATTCAATCCCACTGGGATACTGAGGATGAGAAGAAGATCTACAGCTGTCCTCAGTGCAGAGAGACCTTCATACCGAGGCCTGTCCCAATAAAAAACACCATGTTAGCAGGTTTAGTGGAGGAAGTGAAGAAGAGCGGACTCCAAGCTGCTCCTGATGGTTCCTCTGAGGCTGGACCTGAAGATGTGGCCTGTGATTTCTGCAGAGGGAGAAAACTGAAAGCTGTCAAGTCCTGTCTTCAATGTCTGGTTTCTTACTGTCAGATTCACCTCCAGCCTCATTTTGAAGTTACTCCATTAAAGAAACACAAGCTGGTGGAGCCCTCCAAGAAGCTCCAGGAGAACATCTGCTCTCGTCATGATGAGGTGATGAAGATCTTCTGCCGCACTGATCAGAAGTCCATCTGTTCTCTCTGCTGTTTGGACCAACACAAAGGTCACGACACAGTCTCAGCTGCAGCAGAAAGGACTGAGAGGCAGAAAGATCTGGAGGAGAGTCGAGGAAACATCCAGCAGAGAATCCAGGACAGAGAAGAAGATGTGAAGCTGCTCCAACAGGAGGTGGAGGCTATCAACGGCTCTGCTGATAAAGCTGTGGACCACAGCCAGGAGATCTTCATCCAGCTGATCCGTCTGATGGAGAAACGCCGCTCTGAGGTGGAGCAGCAGGTCAGATCCCAGCAGGAACGTGAAGTGAGTCGAGTCAAAGAGCTTCAGGAGAAACTGGAGCAGGAGATCACTGAGCTGAAGAGGAAAGACGCTGATCTGCAGAAGCTCTCACTCACAGAGGACCACAACCAGTTTCTGCACAGCTACCCCTCACTGTCAGAACCGGGTCAACCTGCAGACTCATCCAGGATCAACATCCGTCCTCTGAGATACTTTGAGGAGGTGACAGCAGCTGTGTCAGAGCTCAGAGAGAAACTCCAGGATCTTCTGACAGAGACGTGGACAAACGTCTCACAGGCAGAGACTGAAGTGGATGTTTTACTGTTAGAACCACCAGGACCAGCAGAACCCAAGACCAGAGCTGGTTTCTTAAGATATTCACAAAGAATCACACTGGATCCAAACACAGTAAACAGATATCTGATATTATCTGATGGAAACAGAAGAGCAACATTGACACAACTACAGTCTTATCCTGATCATCCAGACAGATTCACTGGTTGTCTTCAGGTCCTGAGTAGAGAGAGTCTGACTGGACGTTGTTACTGGGAGGTGGAGCGGAGAGGGGACAGGGTTGGTGTAGCAGTCGCATACAAGACTATCAGGAGAGGAGGGAGATCAGAGGATTGTAAATTTGGAGGAAATGACAAATCTTGGAGTTTAGTCTGTTCTAAAGACAGTTATAGATTTGATCACAACAAAGTCTTCACTCCTGTCTCAGGTCCTCCGTCCTCCAGAGTAGGAGTGTACCTGGATCACAGAGCAGGTATTCTGTCCTTCTACAGCGTCTCTGAAACCATGACTCTCCTCCACAGAGTCCAGACCACATTCACTGAACCTCTACATGCTGGACTCTATACTGGAGGCTCTGCTGAGTTTATAGAAGTGAACTAAAGAGAATTTTGAGTCCATCAGACCAAAATCATGGACTGAGATCCTTGAACTCTTGAAATGTTCTGGTTTGTAAATGTTTGTGGATCAGTCTCACCAAAAACTCTGGGTTTAGTTCTTCATTTCAGCTTTTTGATTCTTTTCTAAAGATGCTGATTTGGTCGCAGCTTTAAGGACAGTGATTGTGGAGAACTTTGATTGTTTGTATTTCTCATGTTGAAAAATCTTCATACAGTTTGATATCAACAACATCAAGATGATGGTTTGTTCAAATCACCTTCAGTTGGTGCAGATGTTGAAGGTCTGAGACTTTAGAAAAAAGTGAGGTCAAAATCACAGAAAAAGGACGACCTTATTTCCTGTCCCAAATCCAAGCGTCTAAAGTCTTTCCAGTCGTCCCCAAAAACTCTTCAGATGATCTGTTTCTTTCTCTGTTTGCTGAATATTTGTGTTCATGTGATCGATGGATATTTCTGTCTGCTTCTGTTGGATCAGTGTGTTTGTAAAGACATCTAGAATCAGACTTTGGACAGATCTACATGTTGTTATGAGCTTTTCAATCACTCTAATAATAATAATCACATTTATTAGTCCGACTGTTTGGATGTTTCTGACTCAGCTCAGATTGTGGTCAAGTCTCTGATTGTGGGTAAAAAAATCATAAAAATCCTCAAACTGAGTCACTGAAATCACCTCGTCTGTTTGTCTTTATTGTGTCTGTTTCTGCTGGAGCAGAGAGGGAGGGGAGAGGAGGAGCTGAGGGGAAAACTGGTTTGGAGGGGTCGAGTTTACATTCAAGATTTCTCCTTAAAACTGGAACTAACTCAGATCCTGACTACAACACCTTTAAGACTGATGTAGTGAAGCTTCTGCGTTCATAAGTAAACTGAATAATAAGAGTGTTTGTGTTTTCCTGTCTCACTCTTCGCCCGGTGGCAAAGTGAACATCTAAACACTTCTTCATCAAGTTGAACTCTCTGTTAGTGAAGTGCCCTGAAGATAAACACAGCAGCGTCCCTGTGAGCAGAGGCAGAGCTGAACACTCATGCAGAAGAAGTTCTCCTCTCTCTCCTCCTCTGGAGTCTCAGTGAAGAAGAATTAAAATAAATTTGTTTTTTTTAATTTCTGCTTCACCAACAGCTCAGCGCAGAGGACAGGAGGACAGCAGCGGCGGAGGCGGGTCGTCC
Source organism: Xyrichtys novacula (assembly GCA_962446985.1). Taxonomy (NCBI): domain Eukaryota; kingdom Metazoa; phylum Chordata; class Actinopteri; order Labriformes; family Labridae; genus Xyrichtys; species Xyrichtys novacula. The sequence goes on along the minus strand of OY660880.1, from coordinate 740,121 downwards.
TCCAGCGAGGACTCACGGTTAAAGCCAGGATGTGATGATGTTTCTGCTCCGCCCCCTTACCGAAACATTAAAATCAGTTCACTGTAAATATCACTCAGAAGATTCTGGTTCAACAGCCTGAAGAGGTTCTTTGTGCTGAAAAACTACTGATGGGAAACAACACACACACACACACACACACACACACACACACACACACACACACACACACACACACACACACACTCACGAGGGTCCCTCTTGGTTCACACGCAGCTCTATGATAGAGTCACGTCTCGTTCGGCGGTGCAGTATTGCACTGTCAGAGGTGTGTGTGACAGATATTAATGTCGCCGTGGAAACCTGATGGATGGATTTCCTTTATGATGTTCTATCTCCGGCGGCTCGGTCTCCCAAAGCCTGGCATGCAGCAGACAGGCCTTTAATGAGCTCAGGAAACATCCATATCCGCTGACAGCCCTTCCTTCGCCGCCTCTTTGCCTAAAAACGCTCTGATGGGCGCCGCCGCCACCACCGCCACCACAGACTCCCAGGAAACAGTCTATGACAGAAGAACCAGACGTCTGCTTGTACCCGACAACAGGAAACAAATGTTTACGTGAATTATGAATCAGAGAAGCAGCTCAACACGAGTGAGGTTCAATTATAGAGAAGAAGAAGAAGAAGAGCGCTCATACAACCACAGTCGGAAACACTGGAGAGCTAGTTCAGGCGAGCTACTACCGCTGTACTGATCTGTACATGTGTGATTCTGATTGGTTCATCCCTGCAGGGTTAGTTCAGATTTAGTCCTGGAGTAAAACATCCTTTAAACATCATTTTAATCCTGTTTGTTTGATCATAAAAATATGATAAATATTATATTTTTGTTGTTGTCGGTAAAAAGTCGTCACGTTTGAGTCGTTGTTGCTGTTAATCCTAACGTCAGGATATCTTTGATCATTTCTCATTAATTTTAGGGCTGCACCGATCACTATTTTATGGCAGATCACCGATCTTTAAAAAGTTTGACCTGCAGATACCTTTTTTTTTTTTATAAGTGACAACAAAAACCTTTGATGCTCCGATCTTATTTTAATGAAAAACATGAACACTGCAGGCCTGTCTGAGCCTCTTACCAAAATAAAGTTCACAGCAGTATTTTACTTTTACAAATAAAAGAAATCAAAAGGTTTGAGGAAGTTAGTAAAATAATAATCGACAAGACAAACTAAACTGGTGGGCGGGGCCTGTCATTCTGGAAAAACAAACAGCTCCAACGCCCGACTCTCAGACCTTTGCTGAGGTCGAGAAGATCGGAGGATAAAATCGGTTTTATGTGTAAGAATCAGCCGATCACCAGCGCTGATTGATCGGCCGGCGGATTTATTGGTGCATGTTTAATCTGAATTTAACACTTTAGAAGATTCATGAAAATCATTTTTTTTTAATATTTCTGCAGCTGGATGAAAACCTGATCCTCACTGAAGTCTTGATGTTAAATCTTCTTCCAACCATGACAGTGGTGTTAGTTTATACTGTATTAGATAGGAGTCAGTCTGAGCGCTAACAGAGGGTCGAACTGCAGCAGAAACACCTGAGCTCAGGTGTGTTTAAGTACACTGTGATTAATCAGTGATTTTCTGAATCTCCTCCTCCTCCTCCTCTTCATCGCTCCCTCTTGTGTGATATTGTTTCATGTTTATCTCTCTCTCTTTGCCTCTTGTAATTGTTTCCCATCGTTTTGCTCATAATTCACGTTAATTGCTCTGAGTAAACATTGTAAACGGGCGGCTGATAGATGGTGTTGTTAATCAGTACTTAATGAGTATTGTCTGCACTGATTACCTGTCAGTTCAGTAAAAAAACTCACTCATTCACAGATTACTCCCTGAAATACTCCTACAGTACAGACCGGCTCATTCATTCATATCTGGATCTTTTTGGTCACCTGACTGATCCTAAAACTCATTTATTCACGTGTGGAGGACGTCGCTCTGTGGAGGAGGAGGAGGAGGAGGAGGAGGAGAACCAAAGTTAAACAGGAAGGTCTCACATATATATATAACGTGTGTATCCTCTTTGTCTCCTCTGCAGCTCTGATTTTGGCCTCCAGCCTCTTTCTCTCTTCAGTTAATCTGAGCTGACACCTAGTGGTGGAAACAATCGTCAGCCTCTGTCCTCTGTCACTCTCTCTCACCCTCAGGTACTTTATTGATCCCAGTGGGGAAGTTCTCCTCTTGTTCGCCATCCTCAGGGGTGATCACAGGTCAGGATTAATTACACGGCAGTTCCCCTGGAGGGCGGTGTGGGATCGAGCGTCCTGTCGAAGGACAAATCAGCAGGACTCGATGCAGAGAAGACTTGAACTCTGGATCAGCGGTTGAAGGACGAATCCTGCGGGAGAAAAAGGCCCCCGGTGCCCCACCAATCCAGCTTAGGAGACTCCTGGTGATTGCATGTAAATGAGCTGTTCTGATTGGAGCCCACAGGTCATGTGAGGGGTCGGCTCTCACTGGGACACAGATCACTCACTCCACAGCGAATCTCCGAGGTCGACTGTCCTCGTCAAACTTCAGTTTTTAAAGATTTCCTCTTTTTAAAGGGAAATTTTTGATTTGAGACAAACTGAGCAAAGATCGATCTGAGGCTCCAGATACACAGAACCAACAGAACCAGACAGTCTGGACTGGTTTCCAGGACAGACCTGGTTCTGTGCAGACAGGGTCACAGAGTTCACTGTAAGTCAGTCAGAGTTAAAACTCAAACACCGGAGTGAGTTCAGATCTATATTTAGGATTTTTAACTTCATTTTGTGACGTAAAGGCCCCGATCCCACGCCTTTATTTTGGCGGGTCACTCAGTTAAAGGGCTGTTTCGTCTAAAAAAAGGTCTGTGAGAGTCTCATTATTGTAAACGATGATTTTGATTCAGGTTTCTGCTGCTGTCATGAGATACTGTTGTAGATGTGTTGTTATGAACTTCTTTATATTGAAAGTTTCTCAGACTGTGTTCGATGATTCTGTTTTAAAGCTGCTCTCCTGGTACAAACATGTTTGTGCTTTTTTTTTTTTAATCTGCTGGTTCATAATGAATCTGTCACTGAGGATTTCTGCAGAGCAACATGTAAACAAAGGCGTTAAAACAGTCCGATCTCTCTGTTTTTAAAGGGTAACACTGAAGCATCACTTTGACTTTAAGTCTGTTTTGGTCCCGGCTGAGAACTCCTCATTGGACCTTTAATTCCCCTGCTTCATTCATTAGAAAGTGAGGTTACAACTGTCCTCTGTAGAGTTAGTTTCTTTAACCAGGAGGTTAGTGTAGAGGTAATCTAAGCTGCAGATATATAAAGAAAAGGAAATATTCAGTATAAAACAGAATAAACTGAATATTTTGGTTCATATCAGAGGAAACAAAACTCTTCATACTTCTCTCGTAACATTCCCCAAAGAATAAAAAGGAAACATAAACTTAAACTAAACTTACATGAACATCTTTTCACCTGCAGACAGAAGCTCAGAGGTCCGAATGTTGCACCAGAGTTTGTTTCAGCTGAAATCAGATCAAATTATCACTTCAGAAAACTTTATATCAGCACAAACACAACAGAACTGAATCCTGACGGACCACCAAGATCAGGAAATAATCAATAAATCAATCTATCAATGACTCCTGATCAGAGCTCCTCTTTTTCTGCCTCCCTGTCTCAGATTTATGACACGCTGCTGCTTTTCTCCAACAGCAGAGGGCGCTCCAGATCCACAGGAGCTCTGATGTGAGCCTCATGTTCTCCCTGTTCCTGAACATACAGGAGAGTGTCGCAACACAACACAACAACACAACCCTACACACTTACAGACTGAGACTAAAGTCTAGACCTGACTCGGTTTCTGTTGGACTCTGTGGACCTGGAGGAGGACCGTGTGTGTTCAGGATTCAGTCCCAGACCTGAGGACCCTCACACGCTCAGTGGAGGTCACCCGAGCGTACGACCACTTCCTTCCTGCAGGATGTTAACACCTGCATATCTGTCCATCACAGGCCCGACACCTCCACTAGTGAAATCATCCACTTCCTGTGGGCGCCCTCTCCCTCACCTCTCTGCTTTATTGTTCATCTCTGATGTGTGACGGCGTGCAGTCCTGAATGTCCCTGTGCTGACGCATGATTGGTAGAGCCCCCCTGCTGCGCCCGTCTCCTCCAGGAAGTAGGCATTTCTGCCCGGTTCCTGTCTTCCTCGCTGACCCCGCAGTCAATCATGTGCATATTTACAGGCGGAGGAGCGGCGGGAGAGGCGCTTTAAATTCAGATGGAGGCTGAGGCCTAATGGCGGCATTGGAGGGACGGAGATATCTGTTGATTTGTGTTTGATAGTAGCAGGAAGGCGGAGGGGGGGGGGGCAGACAGAGAGAGAGAGAGAGAGAGAGAGAGAGAGAGAGAGACAGAGAGAGAGAGAGAGAGAGAGAGAGAGAGAGAGGGAGAGAGAGAGAGAGAGAGAGACAGAGACAGAGAGAGAGAGAGAGAGAGAGAGAGAGAGCATAAACAGGAGAGTGAGAGCATGATAGGACTTTTTTTTTAGACACTGTAAAAAAGAAAGTTAAAAAAAAAACTGCTGCTCTGCATTTTCAGACAGATTAAAGTCAGCGCTCTCCTTTTTTCCTTTTTCTTTTTTTACAAACATATTTCTTATCTGCTAATTATTGTTAAAATATTTGGATGTTTCTAAACAGACAGGGTTCATCTTCTTCATCTAAAATTTCATCTTTTTCCAACGAGACAGAAATAATGCAGAAAAGACTCGATCAGAGTTTGACCCTTGAAGGGTCACAGACATAGTACTAGACACCAAACATCTTTTTAACTTTGACTCATTTCTTTAGCAAAGAGACTAAACACAACTCACCTACTCTCTTCCAGCAGACGCTTGTTTGTAGAGAGACCTCAGGCCAGTCCATTACAGACTACAGCGGGGTGCCGCAGCTCAAGGAAGAACATTTATGATCATTTCTTTATCATTTCCTTGAAGTAATAATCACCATATTAATCATTTTACAGACACGGTAGTTCTTCTGTCTCAGCGTCTCGGTCTGATTGTATTTCCATGAAGAAATGATCATAAATGTTCTTCCTTGAGCTGCGGCACCCCGCTGTAGTCTGTAATGGACTGGCCTGAGGTCTCTCTACAAACAAGCGTCTGCTGGAAGAGAGTAGGTGAGTTGTGTTTAGTCTCTTTGCTAAAGAAATGAGTCAAAGTTAAAAAGATGTTTGGTGTCTAGTACTATGTCTGTGACCCTGTATGTCCTGTTGATGAAGTTAGGTGCTGTTCTGAGCATTATTTGTGGCTATAGAGTGGCGTTTTGGTTGAGGGCGTGGCTCTCTGTATTTCTATCCTGCGGTCGTTACTAAAGTTGGTATAACTAGAGAAGCAAGCGGTCGGCAACATTCATCTCTGGAGGGGGGGTCTAACTCGGTGTTACGGTGGGTTTGACTCTAAGTTAATTTTACATCGGAATATCCCCTTTTTTTTTTTTTTTGGTGGACTTCAGAGGTCAAACTCTGAGGGGGGCGGAGTTTGCTGAAAAAGCTCCTAGAACTTTAAATCCAACAGGTGTTAGAAAACGGAGACGTAGACGGCGGATGTTTTGAGGAAAGTTTAACCCTGAGGATCAGCCTGCAGACATCACAGTCATGTTTACGGCTGCTGAGATCAAACTTTCTGAGTTTTACCCCAAAAAGACGAAGAAACATCTTCCTTCAGGTTTAGACTAAACCACATAAACTCTTGAAACCCTAAAAGGTTAGAGTCGAGCCTTCATGGCCTCCATCGTCTCCATCCTCTTCTTCTTCTTCTTCTCTGAGCAGCAGAGAGGGAGAGGGTCGAGGCGCTGAGGGTAAATATTTGTTTTGTGGTCTCTCCGTTGAGCTCCGGACCTCTGTGTGCCTCTTAAGAAAACTTTCTCCCGCACGGGAGCGACCAAGGCAAACAATCCCACATCACGCCGTCTGGCTCGCCCCGGACCCTTGTGTGTTTGTTTGTTCAGACAGCCGCCATGACAGACGGAGGAACGCTGAAAAGAAGACATCTGAAGAATGAGAAAGAGCGAAGCAGAGTCTGAGGAGGAGGAGGAGGATGGAGTTGTTCCTGATAGTGAGGAGGACTGATGGAGGAGTCCCACACAGATGGCCTGGTCCTGGTTTTATTCCCAGACGCTTCGCTCTCTGCAGACCCCAGTCCAACAGTGTTTAAAAATAATTCTTAGCATATGTTGAGAGCTGTCGGTGTCAGCAGAAGATAAAGACCCCCCACAGGAGGAACCGGGCTCAGTCTGAGGAGCTTTTTCTCTACGACCCACTTCTTTAACTGGATTTAAGGAAACAGAGACGCTTCAAAAACAACTAAAATAAACTTTTTAAACATTTTAAATGATTTTTACGACATGATCAAGAAGATTTAAAAACAAACTCAAAAGTTTTACATGTCTATATCTGTATGTACATAAATGTTAGAGATGTTCCGATACGGGTTTGACCTCAACTTTGTTTACATGTTCTCCTGAGTTAAAAAAGAACTTTAGGGGAACAATAAAAATTAATCAATAATGTTTGTCTTATTGGTCGACCTTAGTACTATCATAAGAATCAATTCTAGGTCAATTGGTCACATGACAGTGAAGCTATTGAAGGAAAACAGCCTTTTCTGAGAACATCAACCGGTAATTTATTGACGGTCCCTTATTCAACACCGACGTTGACAGTGAGGGTGTCGAGTAGATTTAACCGCGCTGCTGTTGTTATTCCCGGTTATGGAGAGAGAGAAGACACCGGTAGATCCTCAGAGAATGTCCGTCAGATATCCAACCTGAAACTAACTTCACCGCCGTATTTACAGGAAAATATATCCAACCTGAAACTAACTTCACCGCTGTATTTACAGGAAAATATATCCAACCTGAAACTAACTTCACCGCCGTATACACAGGAAAATATATCCAACCTAAAACTAACTTCACCGCCGTATTTACAGGAAAATATATCCAACCTGAAACTAACTTCACCGTATTTACAGGAAAATATATCCAACCTGAAACTAACTTCACCGCCGTATTTACAGGAAAATATATCCAACCTGAAACTAACTTCACCGCCGTATTTACAGGAAAATATATCCAACCTAAAACTAACTTCACCTCCGTATTTACAGGAAAATATATCCAACCTGAAACTAACTTCACCGCAGTATTTACAGGAAAAAATATATCCAACCTGAAACTAACTTCACCGCTGTATTTACAGGAAAATATATCCAACCTGAAACTAACTTCACCGCCGTATTTACAGGAAAATATATCCAACCTAAAACTAACTTCACCGCCGTATTTACAGGAAAATATATCCAACCTAAAACTAACTTCACCGCCGTATTTACAGGAAAATATATCCAACCTAAAACTAACTTCACCGCCGTATTTACAGGAAAATATATCCAACCTGAAACTAACTTCACCGCCGTATTTACAGGAAAATATATCTAACCTGAAACTAACTTCACCGCCGTATTTACAGGAAAATATATCCAACCTAAAACTAACTTCACCGCCGTATTTACAGGAAAATATATCCAACCTAAAACTAACTTCACCGCCGTATTTACAGGAAAATATATCCAACCTGAAACTAACTTCACCGCCGTATTTACAGGAAAACACATTTGTTACCTCAGCTGATTTTTTTTATACACACGTGACCCTGAATACATTTTACAATTTTGCATTAATGTGAGTGAAACGGTCGCACTTTCGAGCCCTGCGATACCAATTTTTCTCTCCCCATACTGATACCTGTGCCGTGGGTATCGGCCAGTACAGAGTACCGATCCGATATCAGTATAATGTTAAAGAGAGATCTTACCAGGCCTGCGTGACTGTGATCTGATTGTCACTGTGGTAAGGTCTGGCTCAGGTTAAACCCAAATAAATACAGAAAATTCAAGCCTTTTATTTTTAGTATTAAAAAAACAGCAAATTAACCAAATAAATCGAGGAAGTGCAGCCACAATATTTTTAAATAAAAAGGGAATTTAAACAGAAAAGAGCTAACAGAGCTAATCAGTAAATAAATGACTAATTTAATAAATTACTTGGTATCAGATCAGTGCCTGGACTCCAGTACTCGCTGATACTGATGTCAGCATTTTTATCAGTATTGGAGAAATTTCTGATATCGTATCAGAACCAGAACAACTCTAATAAATGTCTATCTGCTGCTTCGATAAGGTCTCCATGATCACAGCCTGAAGGTCTGAAGGTCTGAAGGTCTGAAGGTCTGAAGGTCGATCTTCTCTGAGTTTTTCAGATTCATTTTATAACATCAGCTGATCATCAGATTTACTCCTTTTACATCAACATGTTGGATACAGACGAACATCTGAAGACAAGTGTCCATCTGTGTGTGTGTGCGTGTGTGCGTGAGTGTGTGTTTGTGTGTGTGTGTGTGTGTGTGTGTGTAGAGGGGTTTGAAGGAGCAGATCAGAGGATGTTGTAGAGGCTCACTGAGCTCTGGGCTGAGATTAGCTCTCTCTCTCTCTCTGTCACAGAGGAATCAGACTGACCTGGGAGGAGGAGGAGGAGGAGGAGGAGGAGGAGGAATGCCATCAGAGGGACAGATGGATAAGAACTGTTGACCTTCTGACCTTCATCAGACTCTCACTAACACACATGCTAATTCACACGCTGATGATGATGAGGAACAAACGCCCGATCCTTCTTCTTCTTCAGCCTCTTTTCTCTCATTTTACTTCTACAACTTTTCCTCCACAACAACACACTCTATACACACTCAAGGACGTACAACACAGACACATATCAACACACACACAGACACACAGACACACACACACACACACACAGACACACACACCAACATGCAAACCCTCTCTCTCTCCCTCGTGGCGTGCCCTCATGGTGGTCGGTTGCACTTCTAAAGGCTTAATCTGTCAGTCCCTCCTCCCTGGTTAAGAGAACAAAGACCCCTTTCCCCCTCCACAAAGGGAGCTCACACACCCTTACACACACCCCTACACACACCCTTACACACACACCCCTACACACACTCCTTCACACACACTCCTACACACACGTCCGACTCCAGCCCCAGACAGACCACCCATCCTTGAAGACCATCGCCTCGCTCAGGGGAGGCGGAGACACAAACAGCAGAGAGTCCAACAGCTCCAGACATCAAACTCTCTTTTCTGCGTCTTCCTCCACAGAGGTCGTTCACACACTTCCAAGGAGCTTTTTGATTGGACGGGAGAAAAGACGATGGAGAGACACGTTGAGCAGATTTGACCCAAAGGTCTGCTGGGAAATGAGGTCTCAGAGATGAGATCAGGTCACCAGAAAAGACAGACAGTCAGCTAAACACCTGAAGGTCACATGGTGTCATACAGGAGGATGTCAGCCAATCACAAAGTGCCTTATCTGCGCAGGGTGATGTCACAGGGACGCGCCCGTGACCGCCAACCAACAGAGAACCAGTCCAACCACAGCGGCCGCCATATTGGAAATGCTGAACACAGCCTGTCCCCTCCTTATCAGTCCAGTCTGCCGCTCCTCATGACCTTAACCTTTAAATGTGATGAGTTATAGCCCCGCCCCCTGCACAGCATGTAGAGAAAGGAGCTTTGAAGACCAGAACACAATCTGGTACCAGGTTCTTCTCTTATAAAGTATTTGGGCTCTGTGCTTTTGGAGCCAGCCCCCTAGAGGAAACTTTCAGAACTGCGGTTTTTTAACACGTGGTTCTAGATCTATGAGGACAGAGACACGTTAACTTGAATGGTTACGATCAGCTACGATCTGAGGATACGACCTTTTAGTACGTTCAGGATGTGGTGGAGATTGGGGGTTAGAGTTTCAGGTCTTTGGTACCCCCTCATCTTCAGTCTCAGGATTCTGGATCACATGTCCAGGAAACGCCCCCCCCCGTTCATCCTCAGCTGTTCGGTGGAACTTCACCGGCTGATCCACTTGCTGACTGGTTTTGTTATTTCAGCCTCACGGCGGTCTGTGACGGGCTCGTCTTTCTGATAGAATTACAACATTATTCTCCTAAATCCAGGACTTTAATCTCTCAGATTTAGGACCTTCTCTCTCGTCCTCCTGGGTCTCTGGTTTTTCTCATGCAGGACAGTCCTCTGGGACGGCTCCATCCTGCACCATCGGCTGAGGAACTGCATTTGTTTGAGCTGAGCTTTCTTCCCGTTTACTCACAGCCTCTGCCTGGTTGCCAGCTCGATCTCCATAATCCTCAAACAATTATCATATTTGCCTCAGCGGACGACTCAGGTTTTTGTTTACTGATTCAAAATTAACAATTTACACAGCTGGCTTTGTAGCCAACACCTTTCTGAGCTGGCAGCGCTCCATCTGGCACCGGAACAAGACGGCTGATAAAAAATGAAGGAGACACGAGCAAATGAGACTTTGACAAATTGGAAAAATATAGTGATTTTTCAAAAGTGAAATATTTACGGCACAAAAAAATCCAGAGAAGAGACCAAGAGAAGAGTCAGTGGATTAACCTCAGAGGGCGGATCGGAGATCTGAGAGGACGTCTCCTACCACAGCCGTATACTTCTGGAAGAGACGGAAACTTTGGCGTGTTCGGATTCATGAGCCGCCATTTTCTTCCTGGGGTCAACCAGTGAGCAACGATCACCTTCTTGTCTAAACGACAGTAACTGAGGCAAAGTCACAAAGGTCATTAAAGTGAGAGAGAGAGAGAGAGAGAGAGAGAGACAGAGAGAGAGAGAGACAGAGACAGAGAGAGAGAGAGGAGAGAACAGTGACAGTAGTTTGGTTTTGTTTCTGGACTGTTCGAGAGCTGGACTCCTTTTTTTAAGATTATCAACGTGGCGCTTGACTTTATCTCGGCGCTGAAAACTAACTCTACACTTCTGTCAGATTTAAAGGACATTTTCTATCCAGTTACGGACTCACGTTAGACCTGACTCTGTTTGGAGTTGGAGCATTTATTCAGAGTCAGACCTGAAGTGACTGTCGAGGAAAACACGCCCTGTTTATTAAATGTGACTGTTTTCAGTCTCAGGAGGTCGATGTACGGCGAATCAAAGATGGCAGAGAGTCTGAAGACACAACTCCAGGTTCTCTGTCCTCTTGTTTCAGTTATGAATGAACACTCTGGTTGGAGCTTCACTGAATTTCAGGAAAATTCAGACATTTCTGTCTTTTTTTACCTGTTATTGTTCGGTAAGTTCAGGTGAGGAATCATCTTTAATACAGCTGATGGTTCTGAGTCGTAATCTGACCGAAGCTCCGAGTATCGACCATCAGATCTCAGAGATTATGTAAAAACATGCACTGAACTCCAATCCGCTGGACCGAGGAGAGTTTCCAACAGAACATGAAGCTAAAGAGAGAAAAAAAACAGCAAAGAGCCGAAGAACATGCTGGTCCGTCTCACCTTCTCACCTCTCCACCAGATGGAAAAACACTCAGTCTTCACACGTGGACACTCGTGGTTCTGAAATGTCTCTTAGTGCAGCGGCAGAGTTAATGTCCGGTGAGTCACCCTGAGAATGCTGGGTAATTACACTAAAGAAGTCATTGACCTGAAAAGGTTCATGACTGGACATTTGAAATGACCAGCAGCTCCTCCACTTCTCCTCCGCTCCTCCATCCTTTAATCCTTCTCTTTGGAGTTTCTTATTGACTTCTCTCCATCCTCGACATCAGACGATGGTTTCAGAGTGTTCGGTCGGATCTTGACCTTAATGACCTTTTGATTCTGGTCAGACCTCGTCTCAGCATCTACCTGAAGATATCTACATGGTTCATCTTAACGTCAGCGAGAGGACAGTCGGATTATTTTCCTTTGTCTTTCATGATAAATTCAAAATGAATAGGAGAGTGAAACCTACTAATACTCTAGATCCAAATATCCTAGATCTAAATATCCTAGATCTAAATATCCTAGATCCAAATATCCTAGATCTAAATATCCTAGATCTAAATATCCTAGATCTACCCAACTGTTTGAATGTTGATAATTACGGCTCAGGAAAATCCAAACTTCTTGGAGAGCTCCTTCAGCTCGTCTGTATTGTTGCTCTGGTGTTCCTCATCTGTCATCATGAGACCTCAGAGAACCTCTAAGGGGTTCAGGTCAGACCATCTGGCTGGACAATCAGGTACATTAATACCACAGTCAGAAAAACCAGTTCCTGGTGGTTCTGGTCCTGGTCCTGCTGGAAAAGGAAGTCTGTTTCTCTGTAGAGCTTCTCAGCAGATGTAGCATGAAGGTCTCTAAAATCTCCTGGTGGACTTTCAGTTGTGTTAAAGTCATGGTTGACGACTGTAGAGATTGTTAATTATTATGAACCTCGTTTCTATGGCGATCATGGTCCTATGGTGCGATCTCCACAAAGTGAAGAGAAAAAAGAATTCTAAAAAAAAACTGTTTAACCTATCAGTACAGGGCTGCAAAAACATTGACCAATGGGAGCCATCCGTCCTGGACAGCTCCTATTGGTCAATCTTCTGCTCGCCCCACCGCCAACAGTGGGAAGAAAACGCAAGCCGACAGAAGAAAGGGCGGAGTCAAAGATGACATGTGACCAAGCAGGTCATCCTTGGATCGGTGGAGAAAACAGACGCTGAGACAGCAGAGTTTTAGTTGAACAGGTCATTTTTATCTCCTTTTATCTCATGTTACATAAATAACTCTGATTAGTCTCTGACATGTCAACACGGTAGCTGTCCAGGTAGCTGCAGACGGCGCTCGCTAGCAGAGCTGGCGTTTACTGACGCTAGTCACTAACAATCCGACATGGTGGATCCAGTTTGAAGCTAGCGCAGGATCTTCTGTCAGAGGGGGGGTGTCGTGGGGAGATGATACAGGTTCAGGGGAGAGGTTTGTGTATGGGGGGGTGGGGCCCTTCTTTCAAATCTGCTTCTCAGATCGTCAACCAGGACTTAAAGGGTTAATTTTTCCACTCTTTCCTGACCAACTGGTCCAACAACAGGGACTGGTTGAGTCCTCCTCAGGACTGGATCATCAATCTCCCGACCTTACAGTTAAATATTTTGGACGTGTCGCTGAATCGAGGCTTTAAGCTTCTTCTCAGTATTTCTGTCTGCGTTTGTTTTCATCTCTCAGGACCTTTAGAGAAAGAGAAAATCTTGTTTACCGACCGCGGGTTCGATGACAAACACAGATCCCAAAATGCCAGCGTCTGCGCGGCTTTATGTTTAGCATGACATAGCAGGGAAAGACTTTTTCGTTTCAGCGGTTAAATAAAGGCTTAAACAGACGGCTGGCAGAGATTCATGCTGTTTACCGTGACTTCCTCCCACACACTGATTCTTGGCTGAGTCTGCTAACCCGGAGAGAGATTGGAAGATTGATTATGGAGGCCTGTGTGGGTGTCTCATGTAAATACATGTTGTCTTCTTCTTCATCACAGCCGTTCCTCAGTCCAGGCCAATCAGACCCTTTTTCCAGAAACACACTCTATTATTTTCAGGCCCAATTGTAGGGTGTTCAGGCATTCCAGGATAAAACGAGGTGTCGCTGACATCTCTGTGCCCTCGGAGTCCGCCTCTGAAATAGGCCATGAGAACCAGGAACCGCACAGAACCCTCCAGATAGTCCACTATTTTTGTGAAAGGTATTTATTACCTTCTGGAGGATGATTCGGTGTCGACTGATTATCTTTGTGAGGAAACTTCGAGTGAAGCACCGATGACAGAAAATACTGCAGCAGCTGACGAGAGCAAACACCTGAAAATGACACGAATCATTTTCAGTCAAAGAAAAGAGGCGAAATATTCAAATACATGCAAAGTCCGAGTCCGAGTCCAAGTCCTGTCCATCTCAGCTGAGGTGAGAACTACGGCGAGAAGCTGCTTCTGCTGTCAGCAGATCTCAGCTCTGCAGCAGAGATACTGTTCGCTAACCCTGCTGCCTTCAGCGCAGTTGGGAGTGTAACCCCCAACTTTCACCACATCAGTCTCCTAAAAGGTCGTATCCTCCGATCGTAGCTGATCGTAACCATTCAAGTTAACGTGTCAATTTACACCGACTTCTTTCCGTTCCTCTGCGGATCGCCGGACTCCTCAGCTGATCACAAGAGTTCTATTTTTTCTGGACACCGGAGCATGGCGGATAAATTCAGCACAGATTAACCTGTGCTGGAAAGGAAGTCGGGCACAGACACAAAATAAAACATCCGGCTTCTTTTCAAAATAAACGTAAAATAGAGGTTTTTAGACGTCATTTCACCCCGATGACACCATGGATGAGGAGATGCTGATTCTAGAAGTCTAGAAGTAGATTTCCTCCTCTGGAAGGACACAATCTACTGCTTATATGTCTATGTGTCTGTCTTTAGAGAGACAACTTGTTATCATACGATTGAATGTGAATCTGCAGGTTCTTGTGAGTTCCTGTAATATCTGCTGTCCACAATCTGCCACAAAATTCGCCTCACAAACAGATCCGGTAGAATTGGCAGACGGCGAAAATTGCAGCCGTTCTGGATGTGGTGAAAATTGGAGGTTAGCGTTACTCCTTAAACTAGCACAGGAGCTCGTTTCAGCTTTCAGAAGAACATTTCCTCTGACGTCTTTGCAAACAGTTTTGTATTTGAAGCGTTTTAAGAACCGCAGCACTTTTCTTGTTTCAGCGAAATTGAACTTTGATCTTCGACAGTTTCAAACTCATGAAAGCAAAAGTGTCAATCGAGCAGGTTTCAGACTGAAAAACACTGAAAACATTGAAATAGATGAAAAAGTGGAACAGTTTTAAATTATGACATTTATGAAATTTCTGAATCTTCTTTTCTGACGTTGAAGGACAATTTAGTCAGAGAAATATGATTAAAGAGAAAATGTAAAAATTATTATTTTGTCCTGAAGATCGACCTCTCATGATAACTGAGCAGCATGGTGGAGGATGTTTTACCATTACACACAAATTAAAACCAAAACTCCAGAAAACAGCGTTTCTCTCTCTCTCTCTCTCTGGCAGGAACATTTCCTAATAAAACTCCGATCTCTTCTTCTCTAATCTCAGCTCTGTACTTCAGTGAAACTGGATCTGTAGGACAGCTCTTTGTTTACGAGCTGGAACAAAACAGTTTCACAGCGTAATCATTTGGATGGAGTCGTAAAAACGCTCGACACAGAGACATAAATACTGGATTTGCTTTGATTACACAGGTAGATGTTTTTTTTCCCACATTAGCTCTGAAGGTTGTGAAAACAGGAAACGAAGACCTCAGATTAGTTTGGTCATTTTTTAACAACATAATTAGTCACCAGATTTTATATTTGCTCACGCTAAGACATGTGACTTTAAAACCTTTATCATAAGTTTTAATCGAGTGTCGGATACAGAAAGATGACGTTTTATTTTCAGAGATTTTTAAAGAAATAATTAGAAAAACGTTTTAGAGGTGAGCAGTCAGGTCGACTTTAGTAAAGGTGATTTAATAAACATAAAGGTTCTCGCTTTTACTGAATTTAAAGTTCTTCTTATCTTATTAAAAAACAGAGTTAATAAAGTGACACAGAAATCCTCAGACAGGAAGTGAGGTCAGAGACATTTACGAGTCTGAGTCTGTGAGGACGACTTTGATAGATTTCTGAGGTTATTACAAAAATACTTCCTTTCAGGGTGTGTGTGTGTGTGTGTGTGTGTGTGTGTGTGTGTGTTTGATCAGACTAATACTGGACATATTATATATTCTGCTGTAAAGAGTGTCTCTCTGACTAGAGGGCAGTCTTGACTCGGTTCTCTGGACTGTGTGTGTTCCTGTGATTTATCCCCCCCCCCCCCCCCCACTGAATGCCATGTAGTGGCTGGACCCCCCGCTGGCTCCAATGACAGGCTCCATAGCAATCTGCCAGACGCACAGCAGGAGAAGACAAGCTCCCAGCTTCTGCAACGAGGGGTCTGCAACTGCATATCCATCCATCCTTCTGCTTTTCTCTCCAGCAGCATCATCTATCTTTCCTTTGTCTCTCTCTCTCTCTCTCTCTCTCTCTCTCTCTCTCTCTCTCTCTCTCTCTCTCTCTCATTATTTGCATTTTAAAGCTGCTGGTTTCAGCATGGCGATGTTTGACTTACAGAAATAAATCAGCTTCATACTCTTGGATACACCGGGTCAAACTAGGTTGGGATCGGCTCTTGTTGTGACACTTTATATCTTAAATCATCTAAAAATTAAAGTTTTATATAAATATATTTGCTCCTTGTTCACTAACTGTTCAGATTTCCACCCTCCAAAGTGACCAACATCAGATCACTGCATTATTATTTATTCCTCCAAAAATACTTTTTCATCTAATGACATTAAAGAAGAGGTCTACACATGAATTTAGAATAAGAATCAGATCAACAGTCAGAGTCTCACCGTTTTTCAGCGTTTCAGAGGATCATGTGACTGCAGTCTTTAAGAGAGAGAGTCACATAAACAATCTTCAGTTTTAGATGTAGGCCACCTCTGACGGACAGTTACGGAGAAGACGGCTGATTAAAGTTACAAAAATATATTATCGTATCGTCGGCATAATAAGGATGTGAAATGTTATGAAAGTAGCTGAACAGCTGTCTCAGAAGGACGCGTGTAAAGGGAGAGTAGGACAGGTCCGAGGACTGAACCCTGGGGGACTCCATCCAGCAGAGAGGAATTAAAACATCTGTGACTTAAGTCGGTTCAAAACCGTTTTAATGCTGCAGCAGAAATACCTCGGTTTTATCGGTGACTTTGAGTGGTGCTGTATTTATTTAAAAAACCAGACGAGAATTTATCAAATATATGAAAGTCTTTGACAAACTGAAGGAGTCGGAGTGATCTTTACAGGGTCTGATCAAAAACAGAATCAGTGACACGAGTTTAACCCCGAACATGCCGACCTCTGACAGACGAGTACGCTCACTTCCATGATCTTCACATGACCGACTGCAGGTCAGACTGACGAGTAAATCAATTAAAATACATGTCCTGATGTCAAAAGATCTCATTGGTACCAGAAACCAGATGAGAAAGTTTATCAGTATCTGCTCAGGAAAAGTCACACTGCTGCAAACGTACAGAAGATAAAAATGTTTAAAAATCTTTAAAATCATTTTAGATTAAAAAAAAAAAATCTAATAAATGTTTTAAAATAAAGTTTAAAGTCTTAGTAAAATTAAACATTTGATCACAAATAAAGAAAAGGAAAAACTAAAACACACACACACACACATGCACACACACACACATGCACACACACACTCACACACACACACACACACACACTCACACACACAGACACACACACACACACACACAGACAATCTTCCCATTGACACCTCCATCCTCACAGCTTTAACCACGGAAAACATGACGCCCGCCTCTGCTCATGCATTTCCTCTTCCCCGCTCTCTCCCTCTCCACTCAGCTCGCCACCTCGCCGTAATGACAAATCAATCACCGCGACCATATGTGGTGATGTCATGTTCCTTGAGAGAGAAGGGGAGGGGCCTGCCGAGTCCATCTGCTCTGCTTTGTGGAACATTCCAGCGCTTTAACATTTGCATGGCTGTCAGACGGACAATAAAACCTAATCTCTCTGCACTGAGGGGGAAAAATTAAGCTGGTGTGAAATATCAGCTCCAGGAAAAGCATATCTCTATCATCTCGAACCCAGGACCAGTCTGGATCTTTAGTTTGTGTGTGGTTTATTTTACTCATGAGGGAGACAGAAAATGGTGAAATGTTCCTTTACTTCAAACGTCAGAGTCTTTTTTTAATTTTTAAAAACGCCTCTGACTGCTTATGTTGGGTTAAAACATGTTTGATCTTCTTTTTACTGAAAAAAAAAACAACAATAATTATCATAAAACAACTGTTAGGTCATCGCTGAATAATGATCCAGAACCACCCATGAAGAAAAGCCCGTTTCACTGAGAACGAAACACTCAAACAGAATTTATGACATGATTTCAAAGTGCTAAACTGTTTTTTTTTTTAACTTGTTGGAACAGCCTGTAAATCTCTGAACACACACACACACACACACACACACACACACACACACACAGAGGCAGATTTGTCCCTCAGGATGCATCATCACTAAAATGGGACAACCCTGAGCAGCACCAGTCTCACACCTCCTCTCCTGCAGCACGTGCCGTGCAGCAATTACCACCATTAAACTACTCGCCACCTGTTAACTGCCATGTAAATATTCATCTGCAGCGGGGAGGGGGGGGCGTCCAGCCACCGGGCTGCATGGAAATGACCCAGTCCAGTAAATCAAGTCAGTGACAAGTCAATGCTGATGGAAAAAAGGTTAGTGAGCTCATGAAATGTAAATGCTATTTTACCGCAGGAAAACAAAACGCAGCAGAGGGGGCGTTTTTTTCTGGACCAGGAGAGAAGAGAGAGAGTCGTTTTTTTCTGCTCAGTTTTTGTTGGTTTGAAAGAGACGATTAATAAAGTCTAAAACCGCACATGTATGAGCTGAAAAAAAGAGGAGGAGGAAGAAGAAAGCTTTCTTTTCTGGGGGCCAAAGTCTCACGTGGAAGCGTTTACTGGTGGAGGATTAAGATGTAAATGGGAGCCATACTTGCTGTAGGATGAGCGCAGGCTGCCTGTTCGCTCTGGACGCTGAAACACTAAATTAAAGGTCAACTATTCTGACTTTTGATGAGTCTCTCGTTTCTCTAACGCCCTGACTACACTCAGTTACAAAAACACGATGAACTTGTTGAGGTGAGCGAACCGTGTCTCAAAAATATAAATATAAACTTCTGTTAGTGAGGACTCGACTGCTTTACTGCAGTTCAGCCAATGAAGGGATTTCTGTTCATCTGTGAGTCTACGCTTATATCAGACCTACGAATCGATAAGAACCCGAATCGATGAGTCAAAGCAGAACCGGATCGCTGTTTTTACATCGGTAACAGGCTAACTGTTGCTAGGTTACCAAAGGTACTGACCTTCAAGTTTGTTTAAATTGTTCTGTATGCTTCATTTATTTTCTACTATTTGGGGAACATTAAGCAGAAAAGGTAGAAAAACGTTGTGGCGCAGTATCAGCAGCAGCTGGTAAATATAAGTCCCGCCCCTTCTTGATTTTGATTGGCTGTAACCGAGACGTGACAAAGATGCTAACTGGTGTTCCTGAAGTTGGAGCTGGAAGTTGGAAGTATCTTCACCAGAGAGCACAGATGAGCTTCAGGTTTTGTTTTGATTATTTAGATTTTTGGGCTGAAAATTCTGAACCTCCATGTTTAGATAAAAGTCATTAAAGTAAAATATGAGGCTTTAAATACAGTTTTTAAATATCTTTATATCTTTAAATACAGTTTTTAAACGTCTTTATATCTTTAAATACAGTTTTTAAATATCTTTACATCTTTAAATACAGTTTTTAAACGTCTTTACATCTTTAAATACAGTGTTTAAATATCTATTTCTCCTGTCTTTCACCTTGTTGTTTTGCTTTAATGTAGTTCATCTTTTGATCGTCTTTCATTCATATTTTAAAGTTCTTATTTTCTAACATTGTCTGACGTTGAGATTCGTTCTTGACAGATTTCTGTTTTCAGTCTCAGCGAGTCTGTTTCTTCTTTTTCTCTCTTTTCTTTCAGACGCTCAGAGCAGCATCTGAAACATCATCTGAGTGAACTAATTAATGAGAATAATTTTCCCTATTGTTGCCACAACACTGCGCTGTGAGGTCAAAACACAGACAGTCATTTTGTCCTAATTGCACCAGTATAAACGCTGGAATATGATCAGACGTTGACAGCTAAACCAACATCTCTGCGTCGATCTAAACATAGAAACGTTGGAGAGCGTCTCCTTCGGTTTGTTGCATAATAAGCACCAGCTCGAAAACTCATCCAGCTGTCCTTCTGCTCTGATGCATGAAGTTTTTCTTCAGGGTAAACTTTCCCTCTCAGGCTGCTACTGTCTAGACAGCAGGACACCCAAAACTCATGCATGTGGATCTAAAAACGTCCAGCGCCTCACGTGCGCTGGCTCCAGTTCAGCACCCAGTGCGATTTGTTAGGGGTTGGGAATAATGATCCGTGACGGTGAGGTGTTTTCACATGCGGTTTGTAAATCAATATAACATTAAAAGGAACTGCTTTTATGTCTCTCACAACTCTGCAGCTCATGTTTTATCGGCCCGGTGGTGTTTAGAGCTCCAGCTGACCTCTTAGGTAAAGCCTTGAGCTGCACACATGAAAAAGTTGGTGAGAACTTTTCGCAGGTTTGATTTCACTTTGTGTAACTGGATATTATCAGCCACCACAGAGACGGAGGTGAGTGTGTCTGCAGGCCGCCCCGCCTGTTCCAAGTTCATCCAGAAAAGCGGCGTCTCGGTCCTGAGGTCTTCTTCCTCTTCTTCTTCTCCCAATGATTTTTTATCCTCTCAGCGGACGGGATCACATCTGTCTCCGGTCACTATCTACACGCTCTTCCACCATAAACTACTCAGCGTCACACACACACACACACACACTCACACACACCCTCCCCTCCGATCTCATGCCTAATTCAAACCTGCCTTATGAGTCCCCTGACGGACCCACACGGAGTCGGCTCAGCACATGCACACAGACGTTCAATCAAAGGGAGGCAGCGCAGGCCGCGTATAAATCCATCTAGTAAAGCGTCTTCCAGACCGTTCCCAATGCGAATGAGATGTCCCAAAGCCTGATGGTCTTATGTGGCCTCTGCGAAGGCAAGAATGTGATCTATGCCCCCCCCCCCCAATTGTTGCAGGGGGAGGTTTTATAAGCACATAGTGGATCCGCTAAAAGGACAGATAAATCCTACAGCTTATAAATCCTCCGTTTCTTTCCATCTTGTTTTCTTGGATTTTAATCACGGTGGAAAAAAGGACAAATTTACCCTGTTAGCCAAGGAAACACAGATTTACAACCTATGTGTTTTTTTGTTTTTTTTCCCTGTCAGTGAAGAATATGTAGTCCACTATCAGGTCTGACCAGTCTTGGCAGGTCTGATGTCCGTGCCGTCTCTCTCCAGTGGCTGGTTAGCGGTGTCTGACATCTGTGGCTCCCCGTGGTTAGGGTGAAAGCCCGGCTGAATAATGCACCAGGGTTAGAGTCACTGCTGGGGAAAGCACATGCCACTCTGCTCTGCCTCTTCTGGTTTCTGGACCTGCGATGTGCTCCAAAACAATTCATAAGAACACCCGGAAATGTTCTCCAGGAGGGACCAGGCGCAGCGCAGCGACTCCGGGTCCTTAAAGCAGCGAAAATCAAGACTCTATATTTAACACGGGAGCAGGAGCGCAGATACTAAAGTAATATAAGATAGCTCAGGAATCAATCACCACCAAGACTCATATTTATATTCTGTCATATTTGGATCATTTTACTTCTTTAACTCCAAAAAAAAAATTCGGACTATCATCACTGACTGGATCTTTACCTGTCCTGTTTAAAAACCACAAACAGATACGATAAAGCGGATTACAGAGGGGGAATAATAAATTTTCTACGTAACGATGAGATAAAACTCGGTGTTGTTCCGTCAGGAGAGGTGAGTTCATGTAAGACTCACACTCATTGGATCGGCAGAAACGTGACTCCAACACTTCTGTTGTTGAATGTGAAGCAGCTGTTTGCGCGCATGTTTGCGAACCTGATGGGTAATATAATCTGTGGTTAGTCCGAGCCTGCCCCCTCTGCAGCAGTGAGGCCAAAATCAGCGGTAATGTGTCAGCGTTAAAAACTAAAAACTTAAAAACTCGAAGGAAAGACAGAGATCCGTCCTGAAGATGATTATTCCTGAAAACGAACTTTTTAAAAACACCCGTAACTTCCTCTCATAAACCAGGTTAGTAAATCTTCCGTTTGGGGTAAACAAGAACCCTGAAAAAACACTTTGCCCGAAAAGAGAGAGCGTGTGTGCCGCCATTAATCCTTCAGACAGGATTTACATACCACAGCGGGTGTGAGTTTCTTACACGCCCGCTGCAGAGCGTCTGATGGCGAGTTACTGCGGCCGTCAGTGTGGAAGAATAATCTTCGTTCTTCCTTCAACCACAGGCTGCTGACCCCTGGCTAACCCCCGGGGCCAGCGGCTGGGGTGTTAATGTTCACCCTCACCGGGGTCGCACCCAGCGTGTTTACTTTACGACACAGGAGAAGGGACCCTCAAAGGGGAGCGTGGCCTCAGCACATTGACCCCCGGGCCAGTCAGAAAGAGGAGGCTCCTGGACTGTAGGGCCCCTCTGTAAGGCCGAGTCATGATCCACGGCTGCAGCTCACAGACATGATTCCTCCACAGATCTCCTCCTGAAGCCTAAAGTTCTGAGCTCAGGTCAGGATGATAATAAATACTCTAAAATACCTTTACCTCGTTTGTTGATTTTTCTTCAGTTTCTCTGAAATTCACATTTTTTTGTTTCATAAAGGGTTTCGTTTAGGACCAGTGGATTATATGATCGTGATAATTTTAGTTCGATCACAGTGATCAGCTGTGAGTATATTTACTCCATCAGACATAACAGAAATGTGCAACAGCCAATCAGAGTCGAGCTTTTCCTGCTCACTTCTGTAATTTGCTGGAAAGGTAAACAGAATGACCGAACGTGGAGCTAAGGTCAGCCATGAGTTTCAGATGTTATTGTTGAAAAGTTATTGATCATCGGTTGTGTGTCGGTGGTTCGGGTATCTCCAGAGTGATGTCAAGTAATGAAGCCGATATGCAATAGTATGTCTGTGGTCAGTGCCTCAAAATCTGACAACAAACAGATCTGTTTAATCATTTGAAGAAGTTCTTCCTGAGTGATTATGCAGAGAACATGAAAATGTGGGCGGAGTCTGTACAGCCTGTCACTGCTCACGGCACGAGGAGTAGCATTAGCAGTTTAGCTACAACTAGCAGTGCAGCAACCAGACCAAAGTAATCAATCTTATCATCTAATGTTTACATTTTAAGGCGTCTTCATTATCTCTGATTTGTTTATTTGGGTCTTTCATACCTGCAGAAACACTCAGAACTGTAAACTAGTTCACTGTATTATTTAGTATTTATCCACCTTTGTTGTTCTGTTGAGTTAAAATGTTTTTTTTATATTTTTCTAAGTTTATCTTGTTTAATTTTCTGTTTTTTACTTTGTCTGTTAATAAAATATTGAACTAATCTTTAGTTTCTTTAGTTTTTAGTACAGATGCTTTAAAACTGGCAGTTTAAAAAAAAAAAAATGTGATATTGATCGAGATCGAAATATCGTGATCATTTTTTTTGCCAAATAGCCCGGGCCTGGTTTGGTTTGGTTTATAAGCAGGACGGGAGAAAAACACCCTGAACCACCTGATTTAGCTTTATGCAAACACACGTCAAAGACAGGAGAGGCTGCTGGGACACAGACTCCTGCTCTTTATTTTACATTTGTTTTTATACTGAAGGAAAAAATCCAGATAAAAGCAAAAAAAGGAATTTCATAGTTGATCAAACTGACATTTGTTCAAATCCTTCTGCAGGAATATTTACAGTTTTTTTACACGAGAGTCAACATCCTCTCAGTTCCTGTTTTGGCAAAATGTTTGCATAAACGCACATTTGCATGTGTTTGAACAGGAATGTAGGTGTGTGTGTGTGTGTGTGTGAGTGTGTGTGTGTGTGTGTCAGTACTGTGCACGTATCACTCTGGAGAGAATCCGTCAGCCACGTTTCCAATTCCGCTCAATTTCAGGAAGAATCTCAGTAATCCCGCTGAAGAGCCGCAGTCCTCCCACAATGACATCCCATAATGGCGCTAACACCAGAGTGGTGGGCACCCAGTTACGACTGCCGGGCTCCATTCGCCGTGCCCCCCCACCCCCCCACCCCCCAACCTGTCTGTATGCAAACAGAGCCCCCCCCCTCTGATGGGGCCGCCTTTCCCTGAGCCCTGTGTAGACATATTTAATGCCTCAATAACCACTGCTTAAGACAGAGTGATGAACGCCGGGGGCTTTCATTACCGCCAGAACTTTATCCCTGTGTGTGTGTGTGTGTGAGTGTGTGTGTGTTTGAGGGGGACTACAGTATGTACCTAAATAAGCTTTCCTCTGTCATTTACCCATTGGGAAAGTCAAGCTGCTGTTATTTTAGGGGGAAAGCAGATGGTAGCACCTTGGTTTGAACGGGAGCATATGGCCGAGTCTGATTTCTAACCTATTAGAGGGGCGGCTAATCTGGATTTGATCAGATTCACACACTTTTCTTCTTCTCTGCAGAGATGTGAGGTGATCGAAACCAAATACAAGCATCGACCAAATCAAACTCTAACAACATTCGATGGCAGTGAGATAAAATCGATGATTATTTTGGAGGATTTCTTTGTTTTTTTGACATCGTGTGTCTGAGAGAGCGCCGGGTAAATACAGTCAGACATGTGTCACGGCATCAGCGCCGCAGCTTATTGGCTCCTAGCATGTGTGCACAGGCTGAGACGCAAGCAGGTACAGGGCACGCAAACACACACACACACACACACACACACACACACACACACACACTCAGACTGGTGTTGATTTTGCATTTTCCCTCAGCTTTTTGTGACACTTTGGGATCTTTTAACTCGTTTTTCCTGCTGAAATTTGTTTCAAGGTCTCTGCAGGTTTTAACAAATCAAATTTAAGACTTTTTAAGACTGTAATAAAAACAATTTAAGACTCATTTTAAATCCACAATCGCAAAAAAAGTAAAAAACATCGAAACATTTTACGTTACTTAATTTCTATGGCATGTTATTTACTTGTAAGTTAATTTTAAATACATTTTAAAGACATTTTAGCATCTTAATTAAAGACATTTGATGAGATTTTCAGAGACTTTTAGACATTTTAAGGCCTTAAATTCACATTAGTGGATTTTAGACATTTGAAGACTTTTATAAGACTGTAGTGAAAACAATTTTAGACCCATTTTAAATCCACAATCGCAAAAAAGTATAAAAGACATGAAGGAAAATCTAAACATTTTACACGACTTCAAATCAATCTTTATTTCTATGGCATGTTATTTACTTGAAGTTAACTTTAATACATTTTAAGACCTTTTAGCATCTTAATTAAAGACATTTGATGAGATTTTGAGAGAATTTTAGACATTTTAAGGCCTTAAATTCAAACTTACGGATTTTAGACATTTTAAGACTTTTTAAGACCCCATGGTTACCCTGTTTTACGCAAAAGAGAAAACAGTAAAAATACTCTGATTGATAAATTTAAAAAAGTAAAGGTGAAGATGAACAGACTTAAACTAACGATGAGTGACAGTAATTTTATATTTCTTTTTGGCTCTGTGTCGCGTTTCTGCGTCTTTCCCCTTTTTATTTTTTGCTGCTTAAAAAAAAACTCTTATTTTTTTACACTAATATAATATGACAGTAAATAGGTGATGTAACCTTTCCCTCAGCTCGTCGTGGAGTTTTGTTTTTTTACTGATCACATTTTAAACTGAAAACACTGAGTTTTTGATTCATAAATGAGTGAATCTGACAGAAAATGTGGAAGTTTATGTTGTAAATCTGGGTTTTCTTGGCTAACAGGGTAAATCTTTACTTTTTTCCACCATGACGTTTTCATGCATTTAAAGAAAAGTGTTCGGGTTTAGACACCAGTCCCTTTTTGCCTTTCTTTGTCAACGTTGACAAAAACAACCAAAAGGAAAGTCATTTTTCTCTCTCTTTGGACTCCAATCACCAAAAGAAGAAGAGACAGACAGAGAGAGGAAAGCTCAATTTGTCTGCACGGGAAACTGTGTGATGTTAATCACAACTTTAATTTGGGCTGAATTAGCATTTTGATGAACTTGCGGGGCTGACTCGTGTACTCGGAGCACCTTGAAACGCGCCACACACAGAGGAAATGGCAGCGCGGTTAATTAACGCTCGCGTGCAGCAGATGGGCTCAGTGAAGGGGCTTGGCAGAAAGAGACACAGAGAGTGAGGTATGATGGGAAAAAAGTCGGCCTTAATGGGAGAAAAAGAACACAATATGAAATTTCCGACCGTCAGTCTCCAAATCAAAAGGCCGGTTCAAAGCAGCAGCTGAAAGAAGGCGGGGAGCACTAAATAATATTTCCTTCTTTTAGAGAGAGCAGAACACAAAGAGTGCGTAATAGCCCAGCCAAAACACAATCTTAGTCAAACATGAAACCTGTTTACATATTCCAGCCGTTTCAATCTGCCGGCACAGAGTGGAGCCCGACGTGGCGCCTCAGCCTCAGCCTCAGCCTCCGGGCTTTTCACTCGCTCTCTCAAATCTTTTACATTTACCATCGATTCTGTCTTCTCTTTTCAGCTTCTTGGTATTTTTTTAAAGACTCCTCCACATTTTTCCTCTCTCTTCTTCTTCTTCTTCCTCTGACAATACAGAGACTTCATATCTTTACATGTGATCTTACATCCAATCAGGTGATTTGAATCTGTGCTGCTGATGATGGTGTGAATTAGTCTGTAATGAGTTAGTCTGAGGAACGCTTGAGAGAGAGAGAGAGAGAGTTAGGGTTAGAGAGAGAGAGAGGAAAATCGACCCTAAAGCTGCTTTTTAAGCCTGTTTTCAATTATTAGTGACATAATATTATTAATGAATGAGAACAACATTTCGTTTCTGTCCACTGAAACTAACCTGTGAGTTCTGAGAAACAACAGCTCAGATATTTACAAATCAGAGCTCCTTATTTTTTAATTAAACTATTTTTTTTACCCAACAACAGAGAATTAAATCCAGATTAAAAGGAGAAAAATGAGTTTATGAGAATAATGTTATAATATTAAATGAATAAAGACACGGAGCATTTCCATTAAATTTAATTGAAAATAAGATTTAACTAAATTTGGTCTCTGTCTGTATATAATGAGACATCATGCATAAATAAAGGCTGAAATCCTCAAACAGGAGGAACCCTGAATACACACAAATACTAAACTACAGAGTGAGGGACCCTGAGCGCAGATAAAAACACACTTTACTGAGGAGAGAGGACCAGAACTCTGACCCTGCAGGTCCAAACCCGGGTCCCCACAGACGACTGCTGACCCCCCAAAAGTTTATCTCTCACTTCAGCCTAAAAGAAAAATGAACAAGTTCTTAAAGCTCCTCTGAGAAGTTTGTGTAATCGTCTGAAATTCACCCTGATGCTTTTTCATGAGACCACTGATCGTCTGTATTTGACCCTTTTTATTGTCTGCAACAGGTGTGAGGGGTTAGTGAAGAAAACAGCCCTGATTTTACAACATGAAAGACTCACTATAGACTAAATATTTTTCTGGATACGACTTTAGACCCGACTTTAGCAGGTGGAGGAGAAGATAAGCACAGGCTGGTTAGAGGTTCCTCACCAAAAGGAGCTTTAAAGAAAGAAAAGAGCTCTAAATGAAACTGAAAATATCTAAAAATGTGAAAAAAGACAGACTCCAGGTGCCTCACTACTGTCCTCATGTTCACCATCTGACCCAGATCCTGAACAGATCCTGAACAGATCCTGATGAGAGCTAATGAGTGGAAATGATGGACCATGCTCCTCACTTACAGACCTTCATCCTATCACCTTTCCTTAAGTCCTTTCCTTCACAACCTTCACTGACCTAACCCCCACATGTTTTTTTTTTGTTCATGCAGGGAGAATTTCAGTCCAGCTCCTGCTGAGAACGGTGAATTATAAAAACAGAATAAAGATGGAAAGATGGGTGAGACTGAGGCGGGGGGTGGAAGGACCGTGACGCCAGCCCACCCCCTGATGGGACAGCCTGTGGCGGGCATTAACAGAAGGTCCGAGCGAGGTAAATCTTCTAACTGCGTCTCAGAGCCCGTACCCACTGAGACTGTCCCTGATACCTGCCAGTCACTGCTGAGGGAGAAATGATGACAGACCGCTCTTTAAAGATGTTGTTGAAAAATCAAATATGACATTCAGACTAGGGCTGGGCGATACGGGAAAAAGTTTATCACGATATATTTTTTTTATATCAGTCGATATCGAAATATATCACAACATAAAAAATGAAATGTAACCGTGTTTATTGGTCGCATGTCTTTTCCAACACAATAATCTCCTGCATCTGTGAGGTCTTTGCTTCTTGGTTCTAATTCAGCACATGATTGGTTCAGAGCGAAGCAGACCCAGAGAAACGCCCCTTTTTATTGGCTATTCGTATAGTCTACTAAAACATGGCAGAAAAGCCCATGTTGTTTAGGCGTTTTCAAGTAAATACCCTTCAGTAATATTGTGTTTTACGGTGATTTTTTCAGATGCTAAACCATAAAAAATTCAAGTTTTCCTCCTCATGCAGCAGAGGATAGTTGGTAAATTTCCTCTTCGCTGTATTTACCAAATATTCACCTTCACATCCCGGGTTTATCGTGTGTAAATGTCAGAAGTGAGTTTGATGATGTTTCACTGTCCAAGTTGGATGCTATTTTGCGTTAATGTAATGTTTACGTGAATATGGCGAATGCTATCTCATCCTACTCGACATTTGGCTAATAAGCTGATTCTTACCGTGGCTGTCAGGAGCCTCATGTGAGATCATTTGTTTAAAATATATGAGTCATAGATCACATGAATACAGTCTAAATACAGTCCTTCATATTCAGAGTTAATCTATATACAGTGTTTATATATAAACTTAAACGTTACCCTTCACATTAGTAGAAGAGGGTCCAACAGGATTTTTTGCGCTCATTGAAGACTCACAACAAGTCGGAAATAACGCTGTGTGTTGTTGTGCTCACACGGGGCGAGTAGAATCATTATTGGCGTATTGATATTAATGATCATGTGAAATTTCAGTAGCGGCGCACATAATTTAGGGGAATGTAGGGGAAACACTGCTGATACATAAGAGTCCGAGGTAGAACTCTTAGATAAATACAAATTTTATTTTTTTTAGGTGTGGCGGATTTTATTTAGCCGTGGCGGTGCGCCACGATCAATTGCAGGTAGGGGAAACCCTAATTTATGTGTGTTAACTTATGTATGGTGTGAGCTGTACTGGCTGTTGTTTTGTATCTGTATCTGCAGGACCACAGTCAAATAAATCCACTAAACTGGACATCTGTATCCGTAACTTTTAACACACTGAACACCTTACCGCTCTAAACCTGCTAAATCCTGGAGAACGAACTTTTCTGCTTTTTAATGCCGACTATCGACAAAACACATCAACCATGTTTTATATTGATATTGAGGGAAATTCATTTTAGATATATATTATTATCGTTTTATGGCCCAGCACTAATTCAGACTATATGGAAAGATCTACTGTGATGACCTTTGATCCTTGAGGGGCTCAAGTAAAAAACAGGAAAGCAGTAAGATCCAGTGATCACAGATACGAGGCTGTTGGACTTCTAACGCTCTAAAAATACCTGAGTGTAACAGGAAGCTCTAAAACCAGCCAGCAACAGGACCAGGCCTCTATTAGAACCGGGCCTCTATTAGAACCGGACCTCGATTACCAAGCTGAGCTCTTTATGGTCCAGGAATGAGGAGGTGATAGAAAGGAAAGGCCTAGAAGGATCTACGTCAGTCCAGGAGCCATTTAGATAGACACAGCTCTCTCTCTCTCTCTCTCTCTCTCTCTCTCTCTCTCACACACACACACACACACACACACACACACACACACACACACACACTGACACACACACACACTCACACCTAAGGAGATATCTGCTCCCAGACAGCAGGAGAATCTCCAATTACGGTGGATGCAGCATCAATTTGAGGCCTAATTATGTGCGTAATGAGCTCACCGTCATACGTCCGCGCCCCCGTCACCGCGCCCACCGCTCCAACCAGCACCCCCTCCTCCCCCCTTCCTCCTCCATCTGAGCGCGAGGTACCTAATTAAAAAACTACATGCGCCGCGGCGCTCTCATCTGATTCACACCGTGGAAATTAATCCTCAGATAAACGCGTTTGACGGACACCCAAAGTGTGGCCCTGAGCTCCGGTTTGGCGGCGCAGCGCTCAGTGAGGCTCTGTTCTGTGTTTGGAGCATCTTAGAAACAGAAAACGTGGCGACAGGTAGGATATAATACTGCTGAATGAAAAGGGTTTGACCGCTCCATCACAGGGTAAAATCAACGAGGAGAAGAGGGAAAATTAACAGATAGATCCAAAAATCCAACCTAAAGAAGTCCGGTTCAGATTTTGAGTCTGAGACACAGAGCAGGAAGGCCGACCTCTGATTGGACAGGCAGGTTTCTCCAGGTTTGGATGATGTGGACAACAACAAAAATGAAGAAAATATCTGAACCAGACCAGAGGGAGTCATCCACAGAGAGAAACAAGAGAAAGGAGTGAAGGAGGTGAACAGGTCCAGGTTCTTCTTCAGGGCCTGATTATCACCTCACTGAGGAGAACATCTACAGATCATTTTAGATCAGAGACACTTTTTATTCATACACTTGTCTATTTTTAACCAAAATCCACCTGTTGTTGAATTTTCACCTAAAAGTAAATTTCTAGAAGATAAAAATATAAAACAGTGATAAATAAAAACACTATAAAACAGTGGTCATTTATAAAAAAGACCACCATCAAAAATAAACATGCACCGATAAATCAGCCGGACGATCGATCGGCGCCGATTTCCTCAATTTTAGGGAATCAATGATCGGCTGATCCTTACACATAAAACCGATTTTATCCACCGATCTTATTTACCTCAGCAAAGGTCTGAAAGTCAGTCAGCCAAAATGACAGGTCACATGTGCACAAGCGTGCGTCAGCGCCAGCAGAGCATGATGAACCGAGCATGTTGAACTCACTACAAGGAAACCCAAAACAGTTTATTGTCGGTGTTTTAAGTTGTTGTTGTTGTTGTTGTTGTTGTTGTTAGTTTGTCCTGTAGATTATTATTCTATGTTCAGCTAAAACAAACACAAAAAGTTTGTTTTGTTCAATGTGTTTCATTAAAATAAGATCGGAGTATTAAAGTTGAATGTTGTCAGTTATTTAAAAAATCGGTATCGGCAGGTCAAGCTTTTTAAAGATCGGTAATTGGCCTGAAAATTGTGATCGGTGCACCCCCTCATTAAAACCATGGAAGAGTCCAAACCCTGTCTGCTGTTATTTCATATGTTGGTCTCTAATAAATCAAAAAGGACCTGGTTTGGTCTGATAACAGACCGGAGCAGCTGTAATCGGCCCCATGTTTGTCGGATTGAAGTGTGAAGTGAAATAAATGTTGTTTTGGTTCCTTGGATGTTTTCTTCTCACACACTCACCTATGGAGGTTTAGTTTAGCCCTTCACCTGCTGAACATTCCCTCGCTGTGCTGTTTTACGCGGATTTATTCATTTATTTCTGCTTGATCCGTGATCTCCACGCTAATGACAGAAACACAACACCAACACCATCCACGCTCACTCTGGGTTCGTGCACGGGTACCTTGGCGTTCACAGTTGACGCCCACGTTCAGCGTCCAATCAGAGGACTGCTTTGGCCTCCTCTGTCCAATCACAGTCAGCTGAGAAGACAAGTGGGCGGGTCCCTAGCAGCTCCAGAGAGGGACGTTTCGATAGTGGAGGAGAGGAGGCTTGTTGGGCACGAATGCCACTCGTTGCGCGTGCTTATAATTTGGAGAGGTGTATGCAGCGCACGGCCCGGTCGCCTTTCCAGGTGGAAATCCACGAGGAGCTGAGACCGAACTTAACTGGGACGACTGGTGAACCCGGTTCAGGACAGGTGAAATTCCCAGCAGGCTGCTGGGAAGGCCACAGGATCGATTTCGATGCAGGGAAATAACCGAGTCAGCACGGGTAGGAGATCCGCAGATATATCCGTCTGAACACGTCCGCGAACTTTTACCGCAATTTACAGAAATATGTCTTTGTTAAAACGAGAGAAAGACCCTGAAACATCACTGAGATTTACTGAAAGACCACCGACACCTCTGAGAAAACGGGCTGCAGGGCCGAATGACCGAGACCACAGCATCGATCAGAACCGGGCCGAACTGTTCGGACCGAAAACACGCAGATTTGTGACTTTAAATCAGTGGACAGTAAATTTAGGATTAAAATTAAAGCTTGATTAAAGAAAATAACTCATGGTAGAAACGTTTACATTCATGATTTAATAAAATAAAAAAGAAATCAGAATCAAGTCAAAGTGAACAGCAAAGGCAGAGAAATTAAAGGGATTGTTTTTAATAAATGTATTTTTATATCCGGTTAAATATTATTTTTTAGTTGTTTCTAAAAATTTTCAAACATTCTGAGATTATCAACATTTATTCCTTTATTTTTACTCTTATTTTTTGTTACCTTTTTCTTCCCCTAGTTCTTTTTTTTATATAAAATATTTCTTGTCTTTTTTTTGTACACATATATTACAGTGAGTTTTCAGAGCCTCTTTAATGTTCCTCTCGGTTTGGAAATAAAGTGTTTTTTTTTCTCTGTCTGTGTTGCAGGTCATGGATGAAGTCCCGTGGATGTTTAACTCCAGCCAGTTGAAGAATAACTGAGGAATACCGAGGAGACGTTTCCCTCTGGATTCACTTTAGTTCAAACTCCAGGTTTGATTTGATTTTGATGATAAATTTAATCATCTGCCATGACAAAGATCTGCCTGATGTGAAGGACTAGACTGGGAGCCGGAAGGATTTCTTCTTCTGTGAGTGAATCGGCGCAGACATGAAGGAGAAATCTAAAACTGCCGCAAGGACTAGACGAGAAAAGGAGAACAGTGAGTTTTATGAACTGGCCAAAATGTTACCCTTACCGTCCGCCATCACCTCCCAGCTGGACAAGGCGTCCATCATCAGACTGACCACCAGCTACCTGAAGATGCGGATAGTTTTCCCTCAGGGTGAGACTCTGAACGCAACACGGTCCGACTTCCTCACTTCATTTTCACCCGAACAGAACCGACATTTCCTGGACCTAAAACATGAGCAGACTTCTAATTTAGTATAAGTTTAAAAAATATAAATATTAAATTTTTATTTGATTTGGATAAAAATGCACCTAAAATAGAAAAAAAAATTCCCCCAGTCACTTTTGTTTTTATTCTAACATATATACTCCTAATGAAAATAACCGTTAATGCGTTAAAATATGAACATTATAAAGAGACATTTAAAGATAGATAATAATTTTAAACCATCATAAATACATTTGAGATTTAAAAATAAAAGCCTAATAAAAATAGACTCATTAGTAACATTGTTAAATAATATCATAAAAGTAGAATATAAATTAACTCATTTGAAGAATTAAAAATAGTTGTTTTTTTATTTTTCTATTATTGGATTGAGTTTGTTTAAATGGAGCAGATCTGTCTCCGTGTTTTACACATGCAGCTGCTCTCTGAAGGTTTTTATTATTCTGCGTGATAAAGATCCAGATGAGTCAGTTTTATGTTTATTAAAAACAGGAAAACACGCCATTACACACGACCAAACTTCACTCTAAGAAAACCAGTCTGACAATCCTAAATGGAATCAGTTCACCACATGTAGATTCAGATGTTTCTGACTACAACAGAGGACAGAAAAGAGCTTCAGAAACAACATCCTTCCGTAGAAAAACAGACTTGTTTTCACTTTATAGTCCTCTTTCTTTCTTTCTTTGGCGGAGTGATATGGAGCTGTCTGTCTGTCTGTCCGTCACTTCTTTTCTTTTTCATGTCCAGCAGAGAGGAGAACATCTGTAATTTAGTGAAACCACATCTTCAGGAGATTTCGGATGAATTTTAATGAGCAGCTCTCTCTTTGTTCAGTTTTTTTAGTGCCAACAACAACAGCGAGAAATATCGGAACAAACAAATCAAAACACGATTTTTAATCTCAACAAGTATTCCGATATTATTCAAAGATATTATTTTAATGCTTTATTTTTTTCTTGATTTTCTTCGTGATTGTTCTCCTCAGATTTAGTGTGTAAACTGCAGCTGTTTTTAGAGGCACGTGGCTCTTGAATACACCTTATAAACACCAACAGATAGGTGAGGGTTCAGGTCCGTGCAGGAGACACGTGCACACGCTTTCACTGCTAAATAGGCCTTTTTAACAGGCCTGAGGGTGTGTGTGTGTGTGTGTGTGTGTACTTGTAGTCTTTTTAACAGCCTCATTGCAGAGGGATTAGTGAGTTTTAAATTAAGGTGCTCTGATCGGTTTGGTAAAAATAATCATTAATTTGATGTAATTTTACAAAAGTCTGACTGTAATAACAATTTTTTGCTTTTTTACATTTTTTATGTTTATTTTATATACAAAGAAAAATACATGAGTATATCAATACGCGACCTAAAAGTAGTGCCATGTTCTGGGCTGCAGGTCTAGGAGAAGCGTGGGGTCATGCGAGCCGAACCAGATCTTTGGACAATGTTGGACGGGAGCTGGGTTCTCATTTACTGCAGGTATACATTTATTGTTACTGTTATTATTATTATTATTGATATGGGGCTGCAGTGAATCTGTGAGAAATATCGAATCTGTGTTGGTGTTTGTTTTCAGACTCTGGACGGTTTCATCTTCGTTGTCGCTCCGGATGGAAAAATTATGTATATTTCAGAGACAGCGTCCGTCCACTTAGGACTCTCTCAGGTCCGTTTAATACTCTCAAGACTTAAACATATTTTATTTTCCATCTATTTCTTCCTCTCGAAAATATCCTTCACGCTTAAATGACTGGAGATCTTTCAACAGGTAGAGTTGACCGGGAACAGTATTTATGAGTACGTCCATCCGGCCGATCATGACGAGATGACCGCCGTGCTGACGCCTCACCAGCCCTACCACTCACACTTCGTCCAGGGTAAAACACTCTGTCAGACATTTTATAACCTATTTGCATTTTTATTACGTCTTAGTGTGTCCAGAATCAGTATGTGGTTATTAGAAATCCGGCACAGATGGGGCGCAGGCGCAGCGCTGTGCGTAACAAGACGCATTATCATCATTATTATTATTATTATTATTATTATTATTACAGGAAATATTCAAGCGTTTTCTTGTATTTTCACCATTTCTACCACAGCAGATACTACATTTTAGGGTCTTAAATCTAGTTACTAAAATATAGTAATTGAAGAATGAGTGCAGCTGCAGAGCCCGTTTCAAAAACAGGAAAACATGTTTTTTTTTCTCTCGTTTTTATTAGAATATGAAGTGGAGCGATCTTTCTTCCTGAGGATGAAGTGTGTGTTGGCCAAGAGAAACGCAGGCCTGACCAGCGGGGGATACAAGGTGGGCAGTGAGACCCTGCAGGTCCTTTATGTCTAATTAAAAGTCAATTAATCCGTGAAATAAATGCATTTAAATTCAAAGAAAAAAACGAAAATTTTAATGGATGAAATTTTTGTCCATGGAGGATTATTTTTGTTTCTACGAATTAAAGAATGTGGTAGAAAAAAACTGCTCATTGACATTAAATATTATTGTGTATCATATGAAATATTGTGATTGATTGATTGGTTGTCAGGTAAATTCAGGTCTCTGCTCTCTCCCAGGTGATCCACTGCAGCGGATACCTGAAGATCCGTCAGTACAGTCTGGACATGTCGCCCTTCGAGGGCTGCTATCAGAACGTGGGTCTGGTGGCTGTGGGTCACTCGCTGCCTCCGAGCGCGGTGACGGAGATCAAACTGCACAGTAACATGTTCATGTTCAGGGCCAGTCTGGATATGAAGCTCATCTTCCTCGACTCCAGGTGAACAGCACTTTTTAATTTCTATAGATGAACTCCTTCTTCAAACACGTCCCCTGTATAATAATAATAATAATAAATAATACGTATAAATCCTGGAGTCACTCAGCATATTTTGAACACAGCTGCTTCACTCCTCTCCAGGGTGGCCGAGCTGACGGGTTACGAGCCCCAGGACTTGATCGAGAAAACCTTGTACCATCACGTCCACAGCTGTGACATCTTCCACCTCCGCTGTGCACACCACCTCTGTGAGTCACAACCTGCTCGTTATTCTTCTGTTCCTCCAGCAGACAGGCTGACCTCTTTGTCCGACAGTAACCTGCTGCACAATCACACAGTCGTAGACGTGGTTAATTACGCTCATCTCTCTCTCTCTCTCTCTCTCTCTTCTGTCTGATTTCCGTCTCCCTCCCAGTGCTGGTAAAAGGCCAAGTCACCACTAAGTATTATCGTTTCCTCGCCAAGCACGGCGGCTGGGTCTGGGTCCAGAGTTACGCCACGATTGTGCACAACAGCAGGTCCTCCAGACCTCACTGTATCGTCAGCGTCAACTATGTCCTCACGTGAGTCCCTCTCAGAAAACGTCTCTTATGAAACAGACTGAAGAACAATAGTTCCATTTTTTCATGTCAAAAGAATCATCTCTGCATAAATCACGGTCTGAATGTTTCGTTTCTTTGTTTTTCAAACACTGAGTTGTAACACTTGATGCATTTTGGACTGAAATCCCTGAAATTACAGCTCCACAAACACAGTAACAAAAGGCCTCAGTGGAAGAACAGCAGCTGCATATTAAATGGTGTTTGCAGAAGGGCCAGCACTGAATATTTAACTAGATTAAGCAAAATCATATCATACACTCCTGTGATCTGTGCTTGAGGCTCTCACGATTGGGTCTTTGTCTCAAAGAAATCCTCCTCTTTATCCCTCTGTAGCCTCTCTGAACAAATCTGCCAAATACTGCAGGCTGCAGGGCTCAGGCAGTTGTGTGTTATGAGAGCACAAAGCACACTAAGGCCCTCTGGGACAGCAAGACAAACACCGGGGTTCAACCCCATCAGAAAACCTCTACTGTCATCATCGATCTGCAGTCCAAGGAAAGCAGAATCGATCAAACGGGGAACTGGGAATCAATAGCTATCTCATAGCTGGAGCACATGTTGGATTTTCCTTGTTAGGTTTTCTTGATCCACATGTCCCTGTCTGTGTTTGTGTGTCCTTTGGTGTGAGTTTGTGAGTCGGCGACACTCTGCCTATCGATTTCCTCGATGCAGTAAGAAGAAAACAAAGTCACTGCATTAAAATGACAGTGAATTTTCACACCCAAATTAGCACTCGCACTGACACTTAGCAAACGCAGCAGAAAAAAGTCGGTTTAGAAAACGAACACAGATTCGATGACAGCATTTGAACCCGGCATCAATCCATTCATAAATCATGTGGAGAGGTTGGCTGGTGGCGTATTTCAGGCAGAAGGCGCTCTGACATTGACCCTGAGGTGGAATTCGACTAACACAGCTGAGTTTGCACAACGGCCCGACATTATTGGCTCAGACAGAAGTCAGGCCGGGCACAGATAGGACGCAGGAGCAGCCACTGCAACTATACCTGCAAGAGCAAATAAGAGTGGCAGTGTGCAGCGGCTCTCCAAACACAGCCTCTCCCCCGAGGTGTTGTACATGAAGAATGGGTCATATTTAGAGTCATATTAAAGAGGCGGGCTGCTCGGGGTCAGGGATGGGCCAGCGGGTTTAAAATGCCAGACAGCTGCTATTACATACTGTTGATGTGATAAGTTAAGAATAGGCTCATGTTTGCTGAACACTTGACACAGGAGCCTTGTACACTCTCTCTACAGTGACACTGGGATGGAGTTCAGCCACAGGACAGTGGGTTAAAGTGTCAAAGATGGAGGCACACTAAGAGATGTCTGTTTAACACACACACACAAAAAAAGATCTTCTTAGAGTCAGATTCCTGGTCAAGATAGTTTATATGTCGACTTCTTTGCTGCTCTTCGACATGCATGGTTGTCCAGCTAAAAGAATGATTAACTTTCTTCACAGCGTCTATTATTGCTCTCAGGAGTGGGCGAACTTAATCCCAATCTTCTCTGTAATGTTGTTTTCACTCTCACTTATCTTGTTTTCATGGCATTTAATCTTTGTAATATGTCTTTGCAGTTATCGATCATATTGCTGCAGGTGAACCATAGATTATGTTACATGAGTAAACTGTATAAGAGAGGACAACATGCAAGAAATGCTGTCTGAATGATTTAAGCAATTTAAAGACAGTGGAATAGTGATAAGACGGTTCTGGACTATTGTTAGATGTATTTTATTGCCATGTAAGATACTGGAAGATTGACATCAATAGTGAGAAGCTGAAGCCTCCCGGTTAACCAGTATGTGGTTGAGTTTAGCTAAATTTAACTGCTGGTGTGTAGGGATGGGAATCGAGAGCCGGTTCTTGTTGAGAACCAATTCCAAATGGTTCAACAACATTTACGTTTTATCTTAACGATTCCTATCTTCTGGGTGCCTTTGAAAACGGTTTTGCGAGTGCCAGTCTACCGGAACGAGAACAGAGACACAGAAAAAAGCATGGTGGACGGTATGAAAAGTAGGCAGAAACGATCTAAAGCGTGGTTTAATTTTACCAAGAGAGACGACAACAGCCCAACGTTTGTGGAGCAGTGATAACATTCAAAGGTGGAAACACCAGCAACATGCTCAAACATTTGTCAACGGGGCACGGCATCAAATACATACATTTTTTTATAAAATCTTATCAATCCCCATCCCTGCTGGCGTGTCCTCTGAGATCCCGAACCTCGTCCTGAGGAGGACATTAACGTATATCCCAGATTCTTTGGCTGTAGCTGTTGAGACATGACCCCCAATCAATCAAAATCCAGCTGTATACTATCCTAAAGGCAATCTAATCAATAACTTGATTGATAATTTGGTCTGGAATAAATTCATCCACATTCCTAAAGCAGCTAGCTCGTCTAAAACGGTTATAACTTTGCTAACTTTTGAATGAAAGTGTTGATTTGATGCTAACATGTTCTGCTCATGTCTTCAGGGATACCGAGTACAAGGGGATGCAGCTGTCTCTGGACCAAATGAGTCCAACCAAGCCGGCCTTCCCCTACGCTGACAGTCACAGTGAAGACAGGAAGAGTACGAAGTCACGTCTGACCACGGCCAAAGCCAAAGCCAGAGTGTCACCCTACCCTCAGGTAAAACAAAGCCTGTATTATGGACTGAAGACAGAGAGGAGACTATGTCCAGGCTTTAAAGTGGTTTTTGTATGTCTGCCTACAGTTTACAGCTTTCAACCCAGAGCGTTCAGAGTCAGACCAAGACAGCCAATGGGGAGGCAGCCCTCTGACAGACTCTGCGTCTCCCCAACTGTTGGATCCCGGTGATGCTTCTGAGGCTTCGTGTGCCTACCGACTGTACCCAGACTCTGGATCCCTGTGCTACGGCCTGGGTCTATCTGAAGAAGATCTTGCCCACGCACAAGCACATCCTCACACCACCACCTGCGACCGCGTGCGATGCCAGAGTGGCCGCTACTTTCTTGGAACCCCTCAGTCAGGGAGAGAGATGTGGTGGGACGCCACACGCTCAGTTCTCTCGCTGCCGAAGACGTCTGCAGAAAACAGCGAGGGCTACGAAATCACATCCTACCATGGAGCCATTCACGGTGAGGTGTCAGGGTTGAGACCACAACCATCTGTCTCTGAAAATAGCTCTGATCTAGCTTGTCCTGGTAGCTGTTTTCCAAATGTTATTATGGGACATGCTAAGTTGTTTACGCCGTCTCTTGCCAGTGTGGCGATTGCTACCATCTGTTCAAAAATTGCCTGCAATTGAAAGCCAAGTTATTCCACACCTCAAACAGGGAATCAACCCCCCCTGTGCCTCTGCCAAGAGATTCAGTCTAACAGACCATGATTCTGTATGCATTTAAAGAGAAAGAAACACACTCTCACATAGGCGAGTGTAGAATGAGCAACCGGCTCTCCAAACACCTAAATAACTCAGGATACAGGATCGCTAGATCATGAGAAGTCTTGGACTTTGTGAATGAAAGCACAAAGAGTCAAATTACTTATTAACAAAATGTCATTCACTGACTGATCTGTTTTGTAATGTGGCAATGTTGAACTCCTCCCACAGGACGGGGTCACTGGGATGAAGACAGTGTAGTGAGTTCACCTGATGGAGGTGGGTCCACCAGTGATTCAGGGGAACGCTACCACGGTGACCACTTTCGAGCAACCCCCAGGGAACCTAGCAAGATGGAGACTCTTATCCGAGCCACTCAGCAGATGATCAAGGAGGAGGAGACTCGTTTGCAGCAACACAAGGTGCCACTGGACGTCTCTGGACTCGCCAAAGCGCACAGCCCATGCTTCACCGCCGCACTACCACACCACTCCCAGCTCACCATGCCCAGCGTTGTGTGTCGAGGCCCTGGAGCCCCAAGCATTGACCTCTCTTCTGAACGCCTTCATCATCGGGATGGTGTTAAAGTGCTTGGTCCACATGATACCGATGAAAACACAACCAGTCCAGCGTCCATGTCTCGTCTCAGCAGCCCCAGCTCAGATGGGATCCCAAGATCAGGCCTTTCTCTTGCCAAAGACTATATGCAGACAGATCTATCACCCCATCCTTCACAGTCCCAAGGAAGCCCGCTGCTCTACGCAGCCCAAGATCGACAATCGCTGGACAGGCAAGCGGCCTACACTTTGACTGGGTACTCCTTGGAGCACCTGTACGACCCAGAGAACCTGAGGAGTTATTCAGGCCTGGCTTGTGGGGGAGTCCAGTATGATGTGGCCTCGCATGTGAGGATGCAAGCCGAACAGATGCAGGGGCACAAGGCCACCTCAGTTATCATAACCAATGGGAGTTGACCATACCTGGTGCATAGATCCTGTTCTCTAGAAAAGGATGTTGCAGGAAGATAGTGCTGGATGCAGAAGCAAACGCTGAGCAGGTGCTTGACAGAAACAACTGGACACTAAAACAGAAAACCCAAACTGGGTCAGTTTGTTCTCAGTGGCTCGTTCAGCCTTCATATTGCACAATTCTCTTCTTCTTCTTCTTATCATCAGAGGATGATCCAAACCAGCGTTTCAGAAGTGACATTGGGTATGCCACTTCACAGAGAGGGAATCTGCTCCATTTCATAGGAGTAAAGTGTTATTTTAATGGTGTTGAACTGAGTTTACCTCCCTGCTAAAGGCGACCCGGGTTCTCAGTCTGGTTAAACATTAAACCAGTGTTTCTATTCCAAATGCCTCACGCACCACCGGCCATGTGAGTTAATCTGTCCTGGACATGATTTCCAAAGGCAGTAAGAAAATGTGTTGTTCCACCGCCCCTTCACCTGAAACCTCCATCAGGAGCGTAATGTTTGACACATCAAGTGCAACATGGAAAAGGCGAGCGTTTTACATTGTAAGATATTAATGTTTCCTGGTATTTATTTGTCAGTGGGCTGTTTTCTGTGTCACTTTTTCCTGTCCAAGTAGAATCTTTACTGGTTAAATTAAATTAGTTTTGGTATTTGGATGACACCAATATTAGATTTTTTAAATAAAGAAGAAACGGAAAAGTCCATCGAATCTGTACAAGTGTGAAATAAACGAGTCATCTCCTGATTCCATGAGGGGTGGGACGCCCTCCCATGAGGCTCACCGATAATATTACACCCGAGTAATCGACCATTTCTGTCTAAATGTAGGCATAGTTTTTCACAGTTTGACTTAAAAAGATACCCCGTCTTTTTTTCAGGAATTATTTTTCCAGTATTACCTCATTACCCAAATAATTAGCATATGTAGAGTATGCTTAAACACAATTATTGAACACAAGATTTTTCTGAGGGAATCCATTTTTTGTCATGACGGCCTAAACGGTGAAAATAGTTGATTTAATTTTCTCTTCAAATATGTCAAATGTCTTTTGTCTCTTATTTAATTTATGATGTAAATATTCTCACACATTGAACTTTTGGGAAAAAGAAGATTATTTATTGATTGGTTTTAAAAAAGTCTCTTAATCTAAATACAGTTGCAAACAAATAACCTCTGTCTCCTTTTTGCTTTTGTACAAATGTTGTCAAACTGCTCACACACACACACCACATAACACACACACACACACACACACACACACACACACACACACACACACAGTTAATACATCTTTGAAAAGTACATTTTTAGATGGACAGATATTAACTTTCAGTTCAAACAGATACTCCTGAAGTAAAGTTTGTATTTCTGTGTTCAGTATATTATTTTTTCAGATATTATTATTAAATAAATGTTATAGAAATATATACGATAAAAAACACAGAAGCTAAAGACAAAGTAGGAATATGAAGAGGTTAGTATATTTTAAATGTGAGTTTCATCTTTTTAGCTGATTATGAAACAGACTGAAATAAAAACAAATGACCTACATAATTAAACGAGAGCAATGTCGAAGGTGTGGTAATCCCACCTTATCTCAGTCATTTTTAGTATTTAACATGTTTAATAGTGAGTTGCATGTTAGATATTAAAAAATAAAGATGCAGAGGCTTGACTTCATTTTGGAAAAGCACCAAAAATTTTGGTTCCTTTCAGACTGAATTCTCCTGAAATCCTGGAGGAGCCTGATTAGCTCTCATCTTTTAACATTTTCATAGGATTCTTTGAAAATGCTAAAGCCAGCGAAGAAGTCGCAAACTCGATGACAAATGTAATTTAAAGAGTTCCCTAATATCTAAACACAGCTGGGCAGACTAAGCCACCTTTATAAGGGGGTCTATTTTCAGCTGTGGATGGATACACATGTGGATCTGACTGTAAAAGGGTCCAAAATTATAGAAAATAGAAAATGTCACATGCCCTGCTCTTTGTCCCCAGTTACAAATGATTGAACGCGGGCACAGTTGCAGGTTTTGACGCAGCAGGTAGCGGCTCAGCGTACTGCAGAGCTGCTGTCACGTTGTAAATGGATTTGCAGC
The DNA here is from genome assembly GCA_962446985.1 of Xyrichtys novacula. Classification (NCBI taxonomy): domain Eukaryota; kingdom Metazoa; phylum Chordata; class Actinopteri; order Labriformes; family Labridae; genus Xyrichtys; species Xyrichtys novacula. Next base: position 697,389 of record OY660880.1, on the reverse strand, counting down.
CGCACGTTCCTGTTGTTTGAGCTGTTGAACCTGCACATTTAGCCGCTCTGACCTCTGCTCTCAGCCAATTTGGCTGCCATGTATTTTAATATATGTAAGTTATTCACATGTAGCCAGAAAGCTGGCCGGCCTCCCTGCCTGGCTGACTGACCTGGACACGATCTGGGCCACGATGCAGAGCTCCCATCAGTCACCGCTGACGTGACCATGTGATGCTCTGCCAGATTTCAGTGCTGCTGTCATTCCAGGAGGTACAACTACTACAACTGCTGTTGACATCACTGAGGTTTACAAGGGTGTGTGTGTGAGTGTGTGTGTGTTTATTGCCCAGATACTTCAGTAATGGGAGTTTTTTTTTCTTCTAAACACTGGGGCTTTTGCCTGACGTGCCCTGAAGGTTTTCACATGTAGAGTCAGCTACAAATGTGGCCAAACACTGGGCCCTCTGCCCAGACTCTGCACACTTACTTACACCTCCCCACCCTCCTCACCCCTCCACCCGAGACCCTCTCCACCCACCTCAGTCTGCTGAGATGAAACGGAGGATTTTATAGCCTCAAAGACCAACATGAGCAGATTTCTCACATGTGTAAAAAAATTCAACAAAAGCAATGACTGTGATTATTTTCAGCCGAAGTCAAAGCAGAAAATAATCCGTTAACTGTTTACTAGTTAGTTTTTTTTTTACAATAACCCTTCACATGTTACTCCTGCACCTCCACTGAAGTCTATTTTTGTGTAAACTTCTGTAAATTTCTACAACAGTTCAGGGACAGTCTGCGCTGAAATATTCCAGGATTGATATTTACACAAATATTTCACAGCATCAGATTAGAAATGAGGCTCAAGACTCTCATTTTTAACCAGGCTTTTCACTAACTGCCTTTTTATATTTCTCTTACTGCAAATGTTCATTTTAATCAAAGTTCTTAATGTTTCTTTTATGTCATTGTCTGTTTTTAGTCTTTTTCTTAATTCCCGTCGTAGAGGTTTTTACTTCTTTTACCCCTTTTCTAAGGTAAAGAGCTTTTACTTATCCGTTCATTTTATTTAATTTAATTTAATTTTATTGTTTTAGTCCATCAGGTTTTACTCTTTCTTTTTATCTCCAGTGTTTCCTAAAGGTCGCTCTTTCCTGTCTTGGTGTCAGCCCATATCTCTTAAACAATATATCTTAAATTCTCACACTGTGTGCGCTTGTGTGTGTATATGTGTGAGTGAGTGTGTCTTTGTGTGTGTGTCTTTGTGTGGGTCCATGGGTGGGAGGGTCGGGTTTTATTGTTGTTAAATATTGTTTTTAGCCTCTGTGAGGAACTTTGAAATACATGTTTTTGTCTGAGAAGTGACATAAAAATAAAGTTAAATATGAATTTAGACCCTCGAGTAGAAAAGTTTAGATTCTGGTTTCAAACAGGAGCTGCGATAATATGTACTGTGGATGTGCCGAGTTGACTGTATTTGAGCAGTGCTTACAGATTATTTCAGTTCAATTAAAATTATTTTTCTGATCTCTCTGAGGGATATCTTTATGGAGCAGCTTCTACATAAAAACAAATAAAACACAGTGACATATGAATTATAAATTAGATTCAAGAGCTAAAATATGAAGGAGAGTCTAAGATGAGGATTTTCAGAGTTTACACATTTCAAGAAAAAGCTCTCAGCAATGAAAACAAAGGGAAGAAAACAGTGCATCATGTTTTAAGTAAATTAATGAATCACCGTTAAACAAATAAAAAAAATTGTAGCAAAATGACCTATTTCACTGCAAATCAACAGTATGAGAGTTTCTGCACATGAAGCATTAGCAGTTAAAGGAGATATATCTGTGTTGTGGAGTCGACTCCATGTGGACAACAGAATTACTGGAGTGTAATATCAGAGCAGTGAAGGAGAAATGGATCCTAACTCTCCAAAAGCCTCAGAACACATTGGTGAGAATCTGCCTGACTGATTTCATACGTCAGCTAAAGTGTCCCCTGATCATGGCTCTAAAATTCAACCAGGTGCTTTGTGAGGAGGAGTCAACTTTACGCTGACGTTGCATCAGACCAGTCAGGGAAAAATGTTTCTACATGTTTTTTTTGTGTGTGGGTTTTTCAGTCACAACTTCAAGAGTGACGCTCTCCTACAGTTCCTCATCTTCTGAACTTCACAGCCTTTTACATGACGAACCTACGGAGCATGCTCGGATTTGTTTCCTGCCCCGCTGCTGGTCACTCACCTGCAAATGAATCAGCCGGGGGCGACAACAGCACAGCACCTGGGAAAATCATTGAAGCGGGGCACGGAGCGACACCTCTGCAGCAGACCTCACTGCACCAGAACACATTTAGATGTTCTGATCGGGTGGACCAGGATATTGAGGTCATCCGGTCGATTTGATTGGCTGAGCCTGGAGACCGAGGTCAGTCTGCAAATTGGAGAGGAAATAAGGTTTGTCTTTGAGTCGCAGCAGCAGCTGATTAGGGCGTGCTGCTTGGAAAAGATCCGGCTAATTAAAATCAGGGTAAAAAAAACAACAACCGTGCACTTTAAACAGTTATAATGAAGACTTTGACTCCGACTCTCTTTTCTGATTTCATCCTTTTGATTTAGTGTTTGTGACGAATCTGAAATGTGGATGTGGATCTATATTCTTCTGCTATTAACCAATCAAACGATCAATACATGAGTTTGTCTCAGCGTCCAGCCTGTCTGAGACTTAAAGAAACATGTCTAATAATAAATCCACAAAAACACTTTTGGGGCGTTAGAGATAAATAGATTATAATCTATTATAAAATTATAGATATGTTAGAATATAAAAGAAGACTGAAAGGACTGCATCTGAAACAGGCGCCAAAGAGTAAAACACTATTTTCCTTTTTTAATACACACAATCTTAGGTGAGCCACATACACACCCACTCTAAAAAGACCAAATAAAAAACTAAAACACCCTGACAGCCCCATACAAACAAAAACTGACCATTTATTAGTTTTTGAGGATTGTATATTAGAGTCATGGTTGAACTGTTCGTGTTAGGGATCAACCAAGAGCTAGGTTAAGTTAGCATTAGCCACCTAGAGGCCGATAAAGAAAGTGCAGCTGAAGCAGAGAGGTTAGAGACTCCCGAGTCCGGCCCAAAGCCCGGTTTATCACTGTCAGCTGTGAAGGTGGGAATTTATAACATCTGAACTGATAGAGGTTTTATGGTATTTTCATATTTCCTAGTGTTTTATCTGATTATACGGTGGTCCAGAACTGCCACTACTTAAAATAAAAAAGAATGCAAAAATAAAGAAGCCACAATGGAAGTTACTGATGCAAAAAATGAATAAATAAATGAATTTTTAAAAAAGGTACTTATTACGAAAATGAAAGGATGCAAATTAAAAAAAAGCCACAACATAAGTGAGCAGTCGGGATCAATAATGATGATGCACCGGTGTTTTACGATCTAATCGCAGACGACGATGGCGAGAAGACGAGCAAAGATGTGAGTGGAAAGTTTATTGTTTAATTTCGCTCTAATTTAGTTTCTTTTTTAATTCTGCTCTAATTTAGTTTCTTTTCTTTTTTTGCATCAGTAACTTGTGTTGTGACTTCTTTTTTTGCATTCTTTTTTTATTTGCAGCAGTGGCAGCTCTCGGCCACCGTATACTTAATATCTTTTTTTCTTTCATATGCTCTTAATTTACTGTATTTTAAATTGATTTATCGTTTTTATATTTTTATCTGTTGCTCAGCACTTTGGTAACCTTGTTATTTTTAAAATGTGTTATACAAATAAAGGTGGAGTGGAGTTCCCGACTTTGGCACTCAGCCTCAAGTGGACACTTGAGGAACTGCAGTTTTTGCACTTTTAATCTGAATGTACTTTGCCTTTTTTGCCAATCTCTTCCAGAGATCTGTGAAAGTGCTAAATTCTGAATTTACAACTGAAATAATGACTCTGTGTCACTCTGTTATCGCTCAGAAAAACGCACAGAAAACCAAACTGTTTTTATCAACAACAAAAGGAAGTTGTTTTTTTTACTCCTGTGAAGAGGCGCTCTGGTTCATGTACAGGGGGAGGTAGTACAGGTTCAGATATCTTTTACAGAGGCTTCAATATTGATTTAACTCGTTTTAAATCCAGCTAAAAAACCCTCACAGGAGCTTTAAGTTTGATATTTGGTGACTATAACTGCCTAAAGTGTCAGGACAACTAAAGATTAGAGTAAAATCTACACCCTCCAAACTGAAACAGTATTTTTTAATGAGATAGTTCCTCCTTCCTCAATAATGTTAATGACTGAAGTCAAAATTACATCAAAAGAATGATTTTTTTTACCAAACCGTATCAAAGCACCTTAATTTAAAACTCACTAATCCCTCTGCAATGAGGCTATTAAAGAAAGACTACAAGTACAATATCCTGATCTCCTGTCACACACACACACACACACACACACACACACACACACACACACACACACCAGGGCTCAGACAGTGTGAATCTAATGCCCTCCAATCCTGTGAATCCCTTTGTTCCTGATTTCACGCTTGATTTGCCCACAGCTTGAATCTGGCTGCTATCAGCGCTCCTCTCCCTGCTTTCACTGCTGCCAACAAATCCACAGAGCCGCCCAGGACCCATGCCTCCTCTCTCCCCTCTCTCCCTCTCTGTCCTGAGCCATTGTTTGCTCCAACATCACTGTGAAATGCTCTCCAAACTTGTGCCAAGGAGTTGTGTTTGCGTGTTTGTTTGCAACTCGGTCTCTCTTTCTGTAAACAGCCCAGCTAACTGCCAAGATCCCATCAGAGAGAATCCAGATTTTCATGTGATTTATTATGCTGTTTGAAATCTTTCCATCAGGGACACGTGTAAGCACAAGGAACCCACTGGAAGTATATCTATATTAAATGATTTCCTGTAGAGTTGCAGGAGTAATGCCCCTCGTGCATTAACAACCGCACAACACGCGCGCTACAAATCGCTCACAAATCTTCAGATTGATTCAACACCTCTCCTAAGAGGCCTTTCAGCCGCTCTGTTTTGAAATCTTCTGCGTCTAAAGTGGCACACCAGATAGGCTCCTCTTCTGCTCCCATGCTCCTTCCATCCCTGCAGCACTCAGAACAGAGATGCTGATGTGACAGCTGTGTGAGGGGGTACAAGAGGGAGAGAGAGAGAGAGAGAGAGAGATGAGGAGAAGGAAAGACAAGGAGAAAGAAGGAGAGAGGGAAGGAGCGAGGAGCAAGTCCCTTGAGAGAGGGTGCCGGTGCTCCACAGCTCCGAGTCACCTCCTGCATGCCAATGAGGAGATTCCCCTGCAGCAGCAGCAGGAGGGGGCGGCGGCGGCTGCTGACACACGAGCGCTGTAGTCCTTCATGGTCACATTACACACTCTTCACAAAGAGACTGACACCAGATGGATCTCTGAAGACAACCATCAAATTCAAACGACTGTAAACACGATCATGATTGTAATTTTAATTATTTTAGCGATTAGAGCAACCGTTATCAGCAATCATTATCCTTTAACTCTTTATTTAAGGTTTTAAAGTCAACTACAGATTAATAATTATACATTTTATTTCATAATGATAAAGTAATAATGAAAGTCAGTCTGTGTATCAATTAAATTGATCAGTGTATTTAGGATGGATTCAGTTATTGATTCGATTCAAATGCCAAAAGTTTAAACTAACTGAGAGTGACGTGTAAAAATTAGTATTTTATATTGAATAAATTATCACTTTACATTCAGGTTATTATGAGGTATAGATAGGGCTGGGTGATAAAACGATATATATCGAACATTAATTTCTACGCCCTGACTGATATGGATTTTTTGGGGCCGATGCCAATACCGATTATTGGGGGGGTGATTACCGATTAATCAGCCGACTTTTTAAAAAAGTTTGAAAAAATATACTTATACTGTAGATATCTACAGTATAAATATATACTGTAGGTCTTCACGCCAACAGGAAGCCGAATCTTATTCTCCGCATTTTATTTCTGAAAATATCAGAGAAAATCGGCGAGTTTTGACCGATTACAGATTAGTCTCAAATGCTAAAATTGGCCAATTTAATCGACTCGCTGATAAATCGGTTGGGCCCTATTAATTTCCCTCAATATCAATATAAACACGATCAATATGCTTTTTGATAGTCATCATTCTGACATGTTTTGGTCGACTATCCGAACAGCCAATGAAAAGGGGAGTGTCTCCTGGTCTGAACCAATCATCTTCTGAATTAGAACCAAGTATCAACCAACTGCAGCGTCGTAGCAGACAGCAGCTCCACCCAACCATAGCACTTTAACAGGTGAAGCCGACAGCACTGTTGGTGAGAAACAAAGAAAATGAGTGCTACCCCCGACAGAAATGACCATGAAGGCTCAACAGATGACCACATCAATGTCAACCACAACACTGGCGTTAGGAAAACGTCGGTGGTGTGGAGGTATTTTGGTTTATGGAGGTCGGACATGAAGCAGAGTAATGTGGACTGTAAATTATGGAAGCCCATGGCTCCTGAAACAGACGACCATTTAGTCGCCTTTCTCTAGAGCGACGCCTTACGACAAAACGCCAAAGAGACACAAAGACCTCACAGATGCAGGAGATTATTGTGTTGGAAAAGACATGAGACCAATAAACACTGTTACATTTTTATTTCCTGATATTGATCGATATCCACTGATATGATAATAATATATCGTGATAAACTTTTTCCCATATCGCCCAGCCCTAGGTATACATATATATCCATGTATGTACAGCAGGATAATGACCACCATCACAGAGCTTCAAAATAACCCCTCAGACACTTAAAGCTGACGTCACCGGGACTAGATCCATGTTTGATACCAAAACTCACAATAACCTGACAAAGTGAATTTAACATTGGAGCAGTTTTCTGGATTTTCAGCACTTGTTTTAACACCAATGCAGTCTGTCAGACCTGGTCCACCGCTGTACTAACGACAACAACACTCTCCACTAAAATAGATCAACTTCTGAACTTATCAATGTCACTCCTGATATCATCTTTGTCAACACCAATCAGACTCTTATTTTCTCTACATTAGTTTGACATTTACTGACTCAAGTTTTCTTCAATAAAATATAATATTAAAATCAATAATACAGCAGCTGTTAAAGTCAGGGAGTATATATTTCTAGTATTTTTCTACTTGGTCCAAGAGTTAACTGTATAAATAATACAATAAAACAGAAACAATAATTAGACTCAGTGAAACAAACTTGACTTTGATTTGAGATGTTGTTGTCCCCTTTTTTTCTTCCATAGACACATATCACTGTCACAGTAAATGACATCTTTAGACCTGTATAAGTTCTCTGTATCTAAATGCTAAACCCTCGCCGTCTATCGCCCGACACGTACAGCCCGGAGCTTTGACGCCTGTTTATCACTGCTGTCACTTTCCCGGCTGTTTAAGTGTCCGTTTAAAAGCTGCTCCGTCCCAGAGGGCTCGTCTTTTACCCGTCCAAAGCTCTAATCAGCGCACAAAGCTGAGGCAACCCACCGTTCGTTTCTTAGCCCCGGTCCCAATCTTCCAACACATCCCCCCTTTGACATCCGCACCGGCACTTAATTCCCCCCTATTATGTTCGTATGTTTCTATAGCCTCCTAATGAGACAAGAAAGGGGAGTATCAGCTTGTGTCCATTGATGCGGCGTGTGCTGAATGCGTGTGAATGTGTGCGTCCGTGGTCTGAGCCATCTGCCCATCACAGGACCATGGCGTGTAATAACAGAATCATGACCGTGGAGATCAGGACCCAGGCGGGGAGCCTTGTATTCATGGAGCTTTAAAAAGCAGCCATCCAACACTGATCGGACACACCCAGCTCATACTCCCCCTGCGTCTATATGTGCGCCCCGAACCCTCGCGCCGTTCCCCCGGTTCTGTCCTTGGGCCTCAGCCTCCGCGTTGCCAGGGACGACGTGGTGGCCAGGGTCAGAGGTGCTTGTTGGAGGTGAGGTTCAGACAGCAGGCCCATCTGATAGGACCATCTGGACGAGTGACCTGACATAATTAGTTATTAATTCTTCTGGGGGAGGAGGGGTGGTTACACACAGCCAGTGCTCTTTAACACACTCTGCTGCTGCGAGCAACAGATGTGACTCTTCTTCTTCTTCTTCTTCTTCTTCTGCTGATGGAGAGAAATGACACTAAAAAATCAACTACCTTCTTATGAGGGAGTCGATTTGTAGTTTCAGTCGTAGTTTTAATTTTAGAAATAAAAGGACAAAAACAAAGAAAAAAGGAAAAGCGGTTTGATCTTCTGTCACACAGAGAAAGGAGAGATAAGGGTTTTTCACAGGTGGCAGCCATGACACTTCTTCATCCCTATGTGAATACAGACTCAGGATTTTTGGAGCCCGCCTCCAGACCAGAACCTCGACCTTCAACACGGTGTCAAAGTCCAAAATGCTCCTCTGAAGGACATTTGTAAGAGCTCTTCTCCTGCAATAACTGTGGTTAGCACTGAAACGTCTTCTCAGGGCGTATATAAATATTAGGGCCTGACCATTTTTAGCCCGTTTGAGACTAATCAGTAATTGACCAAAACTCGCTGGTTTTCGCCGATATTTTCAGAAATAAAATGCGGAGAATAAGATTCGGTTTCACTTCGAAAATGTTCCTCCATTTGAAAAGTTCCCTGACTTATCCTGTAGATGGCGCTACAGCGACCTCATGCCAATCTTCATCCACTAACTACCTCACAGCACAGCAGAGTGACGGATCTGAAGCAGCAGCTCAGGGACGCACGGAGGAGAGTGGTCCGCCTCAACGGGAAATAAACCAGTTTGTGAAAAACACAATAAGTCAACAAGTTTCAGTTCAACCCACTTCACCATGTTCCCCGCTGTGCTGGTCTCGGTCACGCCCAGTTAACGCTGAAGCACCATGGGATATGAAGCTAACGTTAGAGTTAGCCACCTGCTATTAGCCTTGCTACACTGTTAGCCGTGTCAGTAACGGTAGAATAAACAACAGAACACATTAGTGATCGAGATACTTCTCTGACTGAGGCAGCTGCATGTCTCCAGATGAGACCGGACCGGAAATGTGAACACGAGTTAAGACGCAGAGGCACCGATTGGCATGGGGGGTAGTTGAAAACTCTTTTCTGGTCCCAGTTTGATTAGTCAGTAGCAGTAGCCTACAGTACATATACAGTATATATATATATATTTTTTATAACTTCATAAAAATTTTTAAAAATTGTCCGATTAATCCGTAATCAGAATTTTTCCCCCCTAATAATCGGTATCGGCATCGGCCCCAAAAAAATCCATATGGGTCAGGCCCTAATAAATATATGTGTGTTTTATCTTAACTTAATTAATTTTCTGAACAGTCCTGATTTTTACTTCCTTTATTATGTTTCTAACTTCACTGTAACAGTCCAACAACATCATTAAGACAAATACCCTGTTGGTACTGACCCACTTTGGGATAAACTCAGATCCTGAACTTTAAACTTTAACAAACCTCAACGTAACAAACAACAAACATTTTCTCTCGTAGCATCAAAAAGGTCCGTCTGTGAAGAGTCAAAGAAAGAGCGAGGAGCCTCTCCATTTTTTGTCCTGCTAATTTTTCTTCATTTGAGATCTTCAGTTAAAAAAAATGGAAACACTGAGAATTTAAACTGATGTGAATCCAACAAAAACACGTGAACTCCCTCCTTTTCATTCCCTGTCCTCTATCCTGTAATAGCTCTTTTAAAGTTGTCAAATGAAAGCCTCCTAAACTCTTGAGCAAACAGGAACTTCAGCAGAGTCTCCAGGAGCGGCTGACGTCTCCTCCTCATGTTTGAGCAGGAGAGACGGGACAAAGCAGCTAAGAAGAAACCAAACAAAGACACCTTCAAAAAGGATTTAAGGTTTGACCAAATGGACTTTCTCTGGTCTTTAGGTGGGAAAATGGTTCAAAACGAGCGTTAACAAAAGGGAGCTCTGCTGCCTGTGTGTTCGTCACATATCACTAAAACGTGAACAAATCCAGGAAACGACAGACGACCAGCAGCTCCCACTCTCTTGATTACGGCAGAGGGCCTGACACATGCTGATAAACACGGATAATTAGTTGTGAAAGGTTCATCATTATCATTACATCATTACTTTCTGCCATTGTGGCGCTAAGTGTTTAACAAGATTAGGCTGCCGGTCACGTTCCTCCTCTCAGGCGAGCAGACAATGGACAACTTTACGAGCCGGCAGCTTCATGCTGTCGCTCCTGAATTTCTGCTAACGCATTTTAGGAAATTAACAAGATTTTTTTATTTAATGAACATTTTTGGAAATCTTCTTTATTTATTAGTTAGTGCTATTTCACTATTTCAGAAGTTTAATGAATAAGACTTTTAAAACCTTTCTATGATGATTCTGATTTTAAATAAGTTTTAGACACTATTTTACAAAAGTATTTACCTCTCTTAAATCTGCTCATAAATACTCACTCACTCTGTTATTGGTGCTCTGTTACTGCAGTTTAACTTTTTCCTACATATTTTCACTCGTTTCAGTCCGATGAGTAGAAAAACATCCTTACTCTCTCCTCAGCTCTACTGAAGCTGCATGTGTTCTTCTTCTCTGACTTTCATGACAGATGACATCTACGGTGGCCGAGAACCGCCACTGCTGCAAATAAAAAAAGGATGCAAAAAATAGAAACAGTAACGGAATTTACCGATGCAAACAAAAAAAAAGAAGAACCAAAGCCCGCTGCAAATAAAAAGAAATAGTGCAGATTTAAAAAAAAAAAAAAGCCACAATGGAAGTTAACAACGCAAAAAAAATCCTTCTTTGCTCATCTTCTCGCCGTCGTCTTCTGTGCCTAGACCATAAAACACCGGTGCATCATCATAATTGGTCTCTGGCAGCTCACTTCAGTTGTGGCTTTTTTTTTTCTTTTTACATCCTTTTATTTTCGCAGTAAGTAACTTTTTTTTGCATCGTTATCTTTTGTTGTGACTTTTTTTTTATCCGCACCATTTCTTTTTTTTTTTTTGCGGCGGGTTTTGGTTTCTTTTTTTGCGTCGGTAACTTCTATCTTGACTTCTTTTTTTGCATTCTTTTTTTTTTTTTTTATTTGCAGCAGTGGCGGTTCTCGGCCACCGTAGACATCACTTCCTGAACCTGGATGTGTTGGTTTGTTCATGAGTAAATGAGCAAAAATCAACTTTGATCAGCTCTTATCTGATGAAACTATATCATTGGCCAAATAAACAAGATTTATTATACTGTTATGTATCCTGCATTACTCTGGGCTCACGTCTATCTAACAGCTCTTGTCTTCTGAACTGACAGTTAAAAAATTTAACGGGTCCATTTTATAGAAACAGAGTTCGATGTGAGACGTTGGTCAGGATAAATATTTGTGTCTGTTTTTTGTCAGTAAAAGTCTGAGCAGATTCATCTCTCTTAGCCCCGGTGTTAAATCTCCTGAGTGTCTCTCTCAGGAAACCAGTTGATCATAAGCATCACAATCATTTGAATAACTGCGAAACATCTGGTGCCAATTTTTCTCCTGGAATTTAGAGAAGAGACCGACTCTTTATTCGATATTCATCTAAAAACAGACGTTTATATGAAGCTGCAGTTGGTCATCATCGCAAATCTGAATTATTAGACAGCAAAACAAAATGCACTGATTGAAGAAAACAACACATTTTGACACCCAGTATCCTTCACAACCTCTAACACACACACACACACGCCGCCGCCTCTGCCCTGTCACTCTACTACAGCAGGAATCTGATGGCGGCCTCTTCTGAGCGAGTGATCCTGCACCATCTGGTAACACTGATCTTCAGCTGTTTGAAGAATCAGGAGAATCAACCCATCATCATCATCATCATCATCATCATCGTCGTCTCCACCCCTACACACACACACACACACACACACACACACACACACACACACACACACACACACACACACACACCAGGTGACTTGTACACATGTGAAGTGCACCTGCACACATACATGCATAATTCCATCCACCCCACACTTCATTTACACACACACACACACACACACACACACACACGTTTCCCCTGCAGGAGTGTGATGTCATTACAGCCCTCTAAGGCCTCCGATTAGCCAGTGCTCTGTAATCACTGCTGATATATTAGTACAATGCATTGATTACCCCATAATCCAATCACTCGCCTGTTATTGATCTTTTATAGAGCGCCCCCCAGACAATAAAGCTGCAGCCACAGACTGCGGGTCAATAGGCGCACAGGGAGGGAAGTCTCCTTGCAGCTAATTGGCTTATGAAATAATACAAACATTTTGCTTTCACCACACCAGCAGAAATCAATGCAGAGCTTAGCTGCTGCATTCAAATCAATTCAACCACATGTCAGGTTTCTTCTTTCTGGTTCAGGACTCATGTCCCATTAACCCCTTTTATCAAAACGTCCAAATCCTTTTTCTGCTGCAGCGACACACAAAGACTTCTTAAACATCACAATTATAATTTATGTAGAAATAATAAATAATTAACTATATTAACTTTTGTTTAGACTTTAGATGTTCAGATCAGGGCTGACTGATTTAAAGTCGTGTGATATTCGTCATATAAAACAGGTCACACTGTCGGTACATTCATATATTTTTTTAGGATTATTAAACAATGGATCTATATCTGGTATCACCTGTAACATGAGAATCTATGTGGAGTCTTTACACTTCAATAAAATCCCTGTTTTTTTTCATTCTGTAAAATTAAGTTATAGAAAATAAAAACAATTAACATTGTTGTCGCTAAATTAGAGAAAAACTTCAGACCCACAGTCTCTCTCGTTTTTTAGCCGATGGCTGTATTTCCTGTATCCCTCTTCACAACAGCGGTAACGTTTTCGTTAATCCTGGATTAAAATAACTTTTGTCCTCTAAATTATAACTTTATTTTTTATGTACAACTTCATTCTTTAAATCTTGATTTTTAAAGACGTCTTGTGCGGCTCTTCAGTAAATTAGAATTATATTTTAAGGACAGAGTGTTTAAATGAGTCAAACTGTTTCAATGCGTCACAGTTTTAATCCATAGTGGGGGTGACCCTCCTTTTGACACCACAGTCTAAGCTTTAAGCTTTAATGCTAATGTTCAGACCTTCTGTCATGGTCCAGCTGAGTGATTTAGATGCAGAGAAACTGACCTTTAATTGTACAGCAGTTAGAAACAGTAGATAGTGACCACATGGAAAGATACCATAATTAAGACCCTATTAGCTACCATTATAAACTACTGATACTAAATATCAGACGATTCCCAGACAACATTCAACCATTCATGTCTGAGGGGCAGAAAAACTCAGAAGTCCTATTTTCATGTAAGGCCAAGCTCTTTGGACACCACAGTCTTCTTCTGTCAAGAACACCTCAAACGTCCACGCTCACGTCACACAGCAGCACCTGGAGTTTGAGGAGGTTACCAACAACAGCTGACCGACACACACAGCACCACTTTACCAACTCAGGGTCAACTCTGGACGCAGAAAAAGACGACAAAGGTCCATAACCCGTTTCATTTCCACAAACCTAAACCTCCACACGTCGTCAGGTTAAAGACTTGTGACAGCTCAGCAGATTCCTCTGACCACATGAGCTGAACATGCAGCTGCTTTTCCTGTTAAATAAATCCTGAAAGTGAAGCTGATAGAGAGTTTTAACAGACGAGAGTCAAAGTTCTCTTCAGACTGTGAGAGTGTTTGAAAAATCTGACAAACATGTCAACCATGTAAAATTAGAGCCTTTGGTCACTCAAATGTTAAACTAGATTATTCTTGTTGTTCTGACCATGTTGGTGCCGGTTTATCTCCTGTGGTATCTCAGCTCGTTTCCTCACCAGAGTTTCCAGTCGGAGATTTTCTAGTTGAATGGTTTTGACTAATTCCTGCTCTCCTCTCTTTTCCACCTCTGCCACACTCTCTCACCTGCCTCCCCCTCCAGCTCTCACACCACAGCCTTCACCTCACCTCAGAGACTCTCTGCACACCCTGGACCCTGGATCCCTCCCCACCATCAAACACTTCCTCTTCCTCCAGTCCTGGTTTTGGGTTCAGTGAAACACCTGATTGATAAATCATGACGTCTAATAAGTATAAATGAACAGAGTTAAACAGCATCATGTAATAAACTGGAGCGATTAAAGAGGTTTCTGAGAATATAAACTTTAAGTTTATTAAACTATCTTTCTAGTTAGTAGACACAGTTATGTCCTCCACTTTTGTTCATCTGCTTCCACACTTTCTCCAATTTATTCTCCTCTCCGTCTTCTTTCTATCTCCCTGTCATTCTCCCATTTTGTCTTCTCTCCTCTTTTCTCCGATCCCTCTCTTTCTCTCTGTCCAGCCTTTGACTGATGTTGGGTTGCCAGATAAGTTTCTACTTACAAGGAGACCACATCTGACACCCAGCTGTGTGGGTCATGGGCTCCAGGAGCAGCTGCTGGTCATAAATCACCCGAGCTGGAGGAGCTCTGGCACTCCCTCTGTCAGCCGTGAAACAAAGACGTAGAGGTAGCGGGGGGTCAGAGGTAGCCAACCTGGGTAACAACAGGAGCCCCAGCATCCCCTCTTTAAGCCGTACTGAACAGTCCTTTATTTGAAACCCTACTGTAAGACTCTGAGAGAGAGAGAGAGAGAGAGAGAGAGAGAGAGATGCAACCAGTGTGCCAGAGGATGCAAATGCAGAGTCGAAAAGTGTGGTGTAATATGGTATGCAAGCAATTATGGTCAAAGAGGCAACGCAGCCTGTGAGCCGTGAGGTCAGAGGACAGAAAACCCCACGCTGAGTTACTGTAGCTGAAGAAATGCTAATAAATTCTGTCAACAGAGCGGGAAGCTCTTGGCACGTTACAAACACACACTCGGAGTTTGGAGACTGGAACCTTTTTGTTTTTCAGGATAGAGAGAAAAACCACAAAGATGAAAGTTCAATTAACAAACGGTTTCATTGGATGGAAGACGTGGAGTTTTAACTCCTTATTAAATAAGTTTTATTGTTACTGATTAAAGGTTTAAAGTTGGTCCAATAACTTTGTTCCTAAATAAAAAGAGAAAAGGACGGAGACAACTTTGTTTGTGGTTCTGCGTTCAGTTCTATATTATTGAGGACTCTATTCCAACACATGATGAACATTTATGATTATTTAGATTTAATCACAATGATGTCAAACTATTACAACAGTATGAGGAAATGAAAAATTAAAACGCTCTGATTCTGTATAAACAAACACACAGTGTGTTATTTCTGAGAACACAGAAAACTTGAACAAAAGACGCAGATCAGTGAAGCAGCAGAGGATCATGGGAGTTGTTGTTCCTGTTCTTGCTGTTCAGACCTGTGAAGTTTGACACAAGCAGCGACTGTTTTCACGGATTAAAGACTAAAAACTAATAAAATAATGTCTGCTGCTCAAAATGAATACTAAAATGTTGTTTTGATATTTAAATGAACATTTTTAAAATGATGTGAATGTTAAAATTTAAATTAATTTCCCTTTTGGGTTCAATAAAGTTCTTGTTCTTCTTTCTTGTAAAGTTTCCATTTTGCTGTCTTGATTTTTTTATGTTCCTGAAATAATATAAATGTTCTTCCTCTAATTAAATGTTTTATTCCTCTCATGACACAGCCTTAACAATCATTCAATACAAGTATTCTTTAAAAATATCAGTATAATAAAAAAAAATATTTTTGATCATCAGGACATGTTGAACTAAAATAACAACATCGGGGTGTTTTCGTTAAAACGTCGAACTTGTGTGAGCTCTCTCGTCTCTTAAACCCAGATTTAGTTCCTCACAGACCCCTAAACTTCACTCCAGGTTTGCAGCAGTCCCCTTTAGTTCCCTTTGGCTCAAAGTCACTGCTCGTCCATCTGCTCCCATGCAGCAGCACCACTCCTCCAGAAGAAGTGATTCCTGAAAACTGCACTAGAAAGAAACTGTAATTTAAGCCTCTCCTCTCTTTGAAGCCCCCCTCTCTGTGTTTACACATCAGCCCACACAGGACCACATTCTTCCACAGAGATTTGGATAATAAATTGGGTGTTCTTTTACTCGACTGCAAATCTCTGCTGAGCTGCAGGAGAGACGAGCGTGAGGGCTTAGAGACAGAAGAGTGGAGGGTTGGGTGAGTGACAGGTGGGAGTATTTTGAGAGTATCCCCACATTGTTGCATAAAAGATGACAAAAAGGCTGTTCTGCATCAAAGCGGGTCCATTTCTTCTTCTTCTTCTTGTTTGTGTGGTTGCTGTCTGTGTTTCTGTCCTCTGTGCATACACTCTCAGGTTCTAAAAATGTCCATCTCTTTGGACAGAAACATAATTACCTGAGAGGAAATAGCTGTGTGTAGGATGTGGAAGGGGAGGAAAGGGCAGAGAGAAAAGAGAGCAGATTATAAAAGGGTATAAGAGGGGGAAAGAATGACAAAGGAGAGCGAGGGAGGAGAGGACTTCTTTGCCCTTTAGTGTGAAGCCAGGGCCGATCGATAGCGCTGTAATGAGCCTGGTATTAGCCGGGGTGCAGAGGGACCCGAGCGGGGCAGAGGGAGGGCAGAGGGGGAAGGAGGGGAGCCAGGACCTGATTCCCAACAGCAAACAAGACCATAGCTGCAGACATCAGAACCAACACCTGAGTACACCTATTAAAGCCAGATGACCCCTGCCCGCTAATGAATCCACCCTGATACAAACTTCTCAGACACACACACACACACACACACACACACACTATTTTATCTGACCAGGTTTAGAAGTCTTCACTGAGTTGTTCTACCTCTGCCAGGCTGAATCTAACGAAGGATCTTCAGGCTGTTTTTACCTTTAATATGGAGGTGATTTAAAGGGATATTCTGCTGTAAAATTAATTTAGGGTCAAACCCACCATAACACCGAGTTAGACCCCCCCTCCAGAGATGAATGTTGTCGACCGCTTTCTTCTCTCGTTATACCAACTTTAGTAACGACCGCAGGATAGTAATACAGAGAGCCACAAACCTCAACCAAAACGCCACTCTATAGCCACAAATAATGCTCAGAACAGCACCTAACTTCATAGCGAGACCTCAGGCCAGTCCATTACAGACTACAACAGGGTGCCACAGCTCAAGGAAGAACATTTATGATCATTTCTTTATCATTTCCTTGAAGTAATAATCACCATATTAATCATTTTACAGACGCTGTAGTTCTTCTGTCTGATCGTCTCGGTCTGATTGTATTTCCATGAAGAAATGATCATAAATGTTCTTCCTTGAGCTGCGGCACCCCGCTGTAGTCTGTAATGGACTGGCCTGAGGTCTCTCTACAAACAAGCGGCTGCTGGAAGAGAGTAGGTGAGTTGTGTTTAGTCTCTTTGCTAAAGAAATGAGTCAAAGTTAAAACAATGTTTGGTGTCTAGTACTATGTCTGTGACCCTATATGTCCTGTTGATGAAGTTAGGTCAGGGGGGTCTAACTCAGTGTTACAGTGTGTTTGACCCTAAATTAATTTTACTCCAGAATATCCCTTTAATACCAGCGCCCGACCCTAAATAACACAGCTGTGTTCAAACTAGATCTCGGTATAAAATGACTGAGGTCTTTCCTGAAATGAATAAATGGCGTCATGTCATGTATAAGAAGGTCATTTTGGGAAGTTTGTGGGACATCTGAGACACTCTTGACTTCTTTATTGTCAGTACTTAAAACCTTTTTATTATAACTATAAAAAATAATCGATAATATTGTTGGACAAACACTGATCGGTGACATCACTTTGTTCTTCTGACTCTCTGTTAACTCCACACTGTTTCGTTTTATTTCCTTAAACTTCCTCTGATATCTCAGACAGATTATCTCACACACTTTGATTTATCCGATCAGCTGATTTCGGGCCCATCAAAGAGTTTCTGTGTCAGTGCCGAGCTGTGAAGGTGTTACCAAAGAGGGCTAACCAAGTCTAATCCTGACTAAGAAAAGGACTGCTCTCAACATCACCTCTCCTTTCTGATACAGATTAGCTGACAATGGCTTCTGCCACTCTCTTAAATCCACTACAAACTGGCAATTTGATTAAAAAGATGGAGATGCAGGGATTGTCTTTGGTTGGTTGAAAGAGGGAGGGAAAAAAGGGTGGGGGGGTGAGAGAAGTAGGGGATAACCACCGGGTACACTCAAAGCCAATCTGTTGCCTCGTCAATAGGCTCATTCTGCTGGAGTGCTGTGTCGCCAAAGCCCCCAGATTCAACCATCCAGGCAGGCACAAGCCTGGGGGACGCTGAGAGAGAGAGAGGGCGCCTGGGTCCTCTCAATGGAGGGATCAAAGCGGGGATAGAGGGATGGGCCCCCTCTCTTTGTGCTCTCGTGTCACCCAAAACAAACGCATCCTCCTGTCTGATGGAAGCCACGTAGAACTGGTCTCAGGAGGAACAGATGGCGCCGGGGACGGACTCTGCGAGACACCTGCACTCTGGAAGAGGAAGCGCGGCGTTCGGCACATCTGTTTGTCTCTTTGTTTAATACACAACAACAACAACCCTTATGTCTCAGATTAAAATCACATGTCCGGGGATATTCGGGGTTTTACTTGATGACAAAAACAGTCAAACATAAAGAAGGATCGACAAAGTCTGGTTCTGCTCTCTGTATTAATCCGCCGTTAGAAATAGTCCTGGAATATTTGCTTGTTGTAGGAATTCCCTCTGAAAAGTCCTCCGCCTTTGATCAGGAGACGGCCGATAAACACAGATAAGTCGATAAATGACCGAAAGACCTTCACACCATCATCAGTTCTGGTCCCTCCAGTAAAACCAGAACCAGAAAAAACCACCAGCCTCTCAACACCAGTTCACCAGAAACTAAACAAACAAAACAAAACTGTTTTTTTCTCACCTCTAATGAAACTGAACTGAGCAGAGAGTTTTGGATTTAATGTGACGACATAAAGTTTCTTTAAATTTGTTAAAGTCACTTTAACGACGTGATCAATAAGGTTCATTCTCATCGATCAGGTAGGTGGCTGAACTATCTCTGCTCATTTTCTCCGTGTGATATTATCTATCTTCAGAGAACTCGACTAACCTCACCTGAAACCTCTCTGTACATTTGTTTTTCTCTTACAAATATCGTCTTCATTACTTTATTTCTCGACCTCACATTAGCCGAGACTCCTCACAGCCTGGACTGCTGTTTAAAGGTGGAGACCTCCAGAAGGTCAGAGGGAGATGTTACTTTGAAGACAGTTTGTATAAAGATCAGTGGAGAGAGTAAACGAAGCAGCTCTAATCTGAACAGTAAGACAGCAGTGTGGGGAGGTCAGGTGAAGTATTTCTTGAATTGGGAATTGAACCCACTGACTCTTTGGTTCGCTCGTCTTAAGTCTCTTTCACGCTCAGCGTAAAGTCGACCCCACTGGAAATGGAGAGGAGAAAGAGTTTCAAAAGCACGCAGGTTAAACCACAGCGTAATGTCCACGACATGAAGAACGCCACAGACCGACAGATCTGACACCTAAATCTAGAGCTGCAAGATACATCGTATGATCATCGTCATCGTGATGTACGTGTGCGTGATAGTCACATGTCAGAGTCTGCGATGTCAGAGGAGAATGAACTCGTCTAATTTTAAGGTCAGCTGACTGACATACACTGTATGTGACTCTGCATGTGCAGCGATCCACCAATCACATTCGTTCTTTACTCAGTTACCAATCAGACGACCCTGCCAGCCATCAATCAAAATCAGAGAGGAGGAAACCACGCCCCTGCACATGTTGTTGCCGGTGTGCCGATAGACATATACTAGCTGAGAATGACTTTGGGAACCTTCCTCATCGCTGTTTATCCCCACAAAAAAGAACTGAACGGGTTTGGAATTATACATTTCCATGGACCACTCTACTGTAAGCACGAGGTGCATGCAATTCTGGGGCGGGGACGCGTTTCTCGGCACACGGTTAACGATTGCAAAATGAGAAACAAACAAGAGGAAACCACCGAAGATGAAGACTTGTTGGCGAAAAGAAAATCATCGTCACTTATCTGGAATTATTTCGGTTCTAAGAAGGATGACGTCGACTAAAACACGTGTTCTGTGTTCATCTGTTTCCACGGTAACGTCCCAGAACAATAAAAACTAAAAATATCTCTGAGACAGACAGAAGACAGTCTACTAACATTCACTAAAAGAGGGAAGATCAGAGCAGGTTAACTGTCCTCAAGACTTCAGCACAAACTCAGATTCAGATCATCTGATATTGAAAATTCCTCTGTTTTAAAACATCCAAATATCACAGGGTTGAAAAATATTTCAATGTTAGTTTTTTCCAATATGGTGCAGCCCTACTTAAGTCCACGTCATGTTCATGGACACATCTGCAGAGATCTTTGCTGGTTTGGTTCGGAGATGATTCTCGTTCTTCCAGGTTTGCACCATGACAACATAACAACATGACATCACTCAGCTGCTCACCAGCATTACACTTTCTCCATACTTCCTGCTGCGCTCTGACGTTAAAGTCGGCAGAAACATTTTGGGGTGTGAGTCAAGTGTAAAGTTTCACACCTTGGGGAGTGTTTCAGGGTTTTCTGCGTATCTAAAAAAAATCTGTCCTCCTGTTTTTCGTCTCTAATCCTTTAACCAGCCTGTCAAAACCACTAACGCCCTCATGATTCAGCTTCTGTGTCACTTTCTCCGCACAAACCGCTCAAATTGGCCGTCTGTTAATGAGATATTTTTGTTTACAGGAAAACAATCAAAAGGGTTCATTTTCCATTATTAACGTTATTTCCCTGCGTAGTGAAGAGTCACAGCCTCATTCCCTGCCAGAGTGGAGGAGAGATTTTCTCGAGCCCATCAGACACAGGGCTTCCAGTAGATAGAACCCATGCTATGGTAATCACATGCTAATCACAGTTAACACCAGCACAGGGTCCTATACTCTAGATTAATGCATCCGTCGCATATTCACGTTTCCATTAGCATAAATCAGGTTCACCCTGCCTTTGTAATTAGTGTTTTCATGTGAATGATAATAAGATATGGTGATTAGGTCAGGCTACTAGAATGGAAATGACTTGTCAGCTAAGTCGGCCTCAAACAGTTCTGTACATGTCGGCCTATCAATATGTGCCGCCTTAAGAAACAATTAATGCTGCAGGAGATGATGGAAGTTTGATGTGGAAAAAGCAAAAGTCGACTCTTAATGGGAGTTTTTGGGCGGACAGTCGATGGTTTAGTCAGAGTCATGAATGGAAGAGCGCATTAACACTTTCATCCTTCTACTTCTTATTCTTCTGAAGACCATTTTACTAAAATAAAACCAGGTTTTACATAGCCGCTGAGGAAGCTAATTTCACTGATGAATTGCTGCATGCTCGGTAATGTTGAAGAGATATTTATGTGGACACTGAAATCATGACTTTGAACTTTTTAAATGAAGCCAGGGAGAAAAAATATTTTTGCTAAATCCTTCAGAGTGGCTCTCATGGCTTTAAAAACACAATTTCTAAGAACACATTTATCATGTTTTTATCAGATTATCCTCAATATCTGTATTTTTCAGCATCGAGAACCCATTTAAGTCTTTTGATTTTAGCGTGCACGGCCACATGCTTCAGAAATTATTCGCTTTTTTTCATCATTTCAGTTTTGGAAAGTTTTCTGCATAAAGACAAGATCATTAACATTTCAGATTTCAGTGTTTTTCTAATTAAACCTTCTGTGAGGACTTCTCAGCTGATTGGAGAGACAGAAACAGATGTCCACTCCTCCAAATGACCTTCAACAGCTGAAGAGGTCACAGACGATGTTGATCATTTACACGATCATTTTAACGCTCGAGTCCTGACATGCTGCAACAACAACAATCCGTGTGGACGGATCCGTTTGACGACTGAACAAAATCAGAAAGAGAAGTTTCATCATTTCAAACACGCAGGACAAGATACGCAAAGAGATCAGAGGGATGGCGTTGTTCTCAGGGGTCACCTAAGTCTAAACTAACCTACTCCTCCTCACATGAACTTTGGCGTTTCTATTAGAGATCCACCAATCCATTTTTTTCTGATCCAATCCAATACCGACACCTGGGCTGAACATATCAGCCAATATCGACACCGATCCAATTCTACTGTTAAATGAATGAACTGTATACCTTTCCCTGTGAGTGAAGAGATCAGGCTCGACATTAACCTTGTTAAAAACAGGTAACAAATGAACACAGATATAAATTGACTTAATATCATTGATTAACAAATAACAAATTGCAGATGAGCACAGAGCAAAAAGAAGTGAGACTTCCATGTATTAAAAGAAAAATTAATTAAAAGGAAAAAAAAATGGATCGGAATCATTCATCTGATATCCAGTTAATCTGTCAATATCGGAGCCGATATCCCTAATTTCTATATAATAGACTTTTACAAAAAGGTCAAACTAGATTCTTCTGCTCCAACATGAACAGGAGATTTTACTGGACCAGAACTTTAACATGATAAGAATCTACAGATGAACTCCTGGGCACCAAAGCTGTTCAACGCACTGTGAATGACAGTAAATAAATCAGATTGTCCTTCAAGAAAAATCTGTAAAAAACTAAATATTCCTTCTGAATTATTAATCCAGTAATGCAGAGGAAATCTGCACGTATGGGGAGGTCTAATCTATGGTTTCAGGCTCAAGCCAACAGGACAGGTGAACAAACAGGGACCAGGTGACGTCGCTGTCTGTGACCCACCTTCACTCTCAGTCTGTCATGAATCTGCAGATCCACCACATGGTCCTCACAGGAGATTCAAAAGTGAGGAGGAAAGAGATGAAGATCTTTCTGATTTATCCCACAAGCAGAAACTTCACTCTGCTGCTCCACACACGGCTGAATACACACACACATCCACAAACAGGAAACTACAGACACACACTGATGGAGAGATGTTAAAGGGAGGAAGCGTGGAAGCACCCTGAGCAGCTCAAAGACAACGAGGAGTTCACAAAGAGGTAAAAGCTCCAGAACTCGACCAGAACCTGAGCCGCAGGTCCGGTTCGTCTCCGTTCACCTGTAATAAACACAGAAACTCAGCTGTGGTTCCAACATGTCGTCTTTCTCAGAGGTGGTGAGGAGAAACAGGAGCATAGATGAGCATAGAGGAGGTTCTGACACAATATGAGCACTCCGACGAGAGGTCACCACACAACCTGTGTGTGTTAGTGTGTGCAGGTGGAGCGCACACCTGTGTACTCGGACAGAAAAACACAACTACAACAGGACACGCTGCAGTGATTGGGGGCTCGGACTTGGTGGTGGGTTTTGTGTCCCCTGGGACCCTCTCACACCCCGTCCACGTCTGACACAGAGCATTCCTCTCAGACTGGTGACCCCACATGACGGACGGCATCCTCCATGCCTATCACACACTGATGAGACCCGCTGCAGCCCCGAGGGACAGCGAGGCTGAGGTTGGGATGGGAATGTGAGAAGAAAAACAGAAACTGGGAGGGGGGGCGAGAAAAGTACAAAAATCAAGATTCAAAGAACAGAGGAAGGAGAGACAGGAGAAACCCTCTCCGTCAGGTTTTTGTTTATTCAAACTGTTATTTCTCATCCAATCCATCACTCTGAGATCTGCCAATGTGAACACTTAGCTCCACCTCAGAACCCCTCCTCCTCCTCTTCCTCAGACATCTTCACCCCTCTGTGAACTTTCTGGAAGCTCAGCTAGATCTATCACAAAGTCTTGAATGTGAAAACTAAAGATGAATATTTACCCCTTCCTTTTCCAGACTCTAACAGCATCAGAACTCAGCATGTTATGAAATCTGGAGCAAAAATATCAAAAACTGATATTTTCCCCTTCACTGTGATCCTAACTCTGGTGGAGGAAAGTCGATGCTGTTTGGTGCCTTTTCCTACCATAACATTTATCACAGCCGACATTATGAAATATTCCAGAGAGTCAGAGAGACATCTGATCAGTTATTATGATTATCTGTGGAGGATTAGACCTCAACCTGTCAGAATAAGAGTTGGCTGATCAATAAATTAATCTTCAGAGGTTTCAGAGTCAGACTCACAGTTTAGGGTTCACAGTGACCAACTGTGTCTGTGGAAACACACACACACACACACACACACAGGTGTGTACAGGTGTGTGTTCTAGCAGAAACATTCATTAGAGTTTTATTATGAAAGGATCTTTAACTGCAAACCTAAAAAAATGAACTCAAACAGAAATAAAAAGATTTACTAAATATCTGCAAATAAATGAAGTTTGAAGCCTGGAGGAAAATTCATTTATAAATAAATATGTTTTTATATTCACAGAAATAAAACAACAAACACTTATCTACTTCTTAAAACAGTGATAGTAATGTCCACTTCCTCTCTGAGATTAAAGATTATGGACAGAAACATGTCAGCCATCATCTCTAAATCGGAGTCCTCTTTAATCAGCTCATTAATCATGATTGATTTCTAAACATTAACGATTTTATTAGAAAAGCAGAAACTCCGTTTTCATCCAAAACCTGCACAAATGTAGAAACATCATCAGATTAGATTTTAAACTATTGTTTAAACTCTGTTTTTACTCTGTCATGTTTTTTTTTTTATTAGGTTTGCTTCCTTTTGTCCTCTAATCATTCCTGTTTTTCTTTTATTGTTTTAATCGTGTTTTTTCCTCGTGGTTCTTCTTCGTTATTTTCTGGATTTCTTTAAGTCTTTAACGTTGTTTGGGATTGTTCGATGATTCAACATTCAGTCTTTTATTATTTTGGTCTAAAATGGAATTAGATTTTGATCCTGTGTGTAAAATAAATTCACTGACTGGTTTGGTTTTTATTCAAACATGTCTGTTTTGTTGATTTATTTTAATCTACTCTCATTTTGCTCATTTAAGTTAATCATTTATTATTATTATTATTCATTATCATTAAATGCGAAGTTTCTTCCATACATGTAAAGGTCTCAGTGTCGAGGTCGTATAGCAACAGGGCAGATCTGTGTGAGGACTCTGCAGCTCATCACAGACGAGCAGCTGAATGAGAGATTCTCAAACAGGGGCAGTAATTTGCAGAGTGTGTTTCTAAGTTATTCCAGCTCCCCGCAGCTCAGCAGAGGCTGACCCCTCTCCCCGTCTTTCTGCTAAGAGGCCTACAGGGAGGAATCAGCCCAAATTACCTTTATTGATCCGAAGAGACAGGTGAATACCAAGCAGGTCTCTCTTCTTCTTATCTCTCATCTCATCCCTCCATCCCCCTCCCTGTCCGCCCGCCTGCCTGCCTGTGAGAGGAGAGAATATAAAAGAGAAAGAGTTCTCACTAGCAGCACATGTTAGCGTATCAGGCATGGCAGTGATTTACTGCCCACATTCAGGTTGCTGTGATTAAACCTGCCTTCTTGTTGCTCATCTTTCACCAGCATCTGAGCGGGCAGGAATGGTGAACGGCTGTTTTTCTGCCTTCAATTCAGCGTTGTCCTTTCGCCCCGGCATACAAATCACTGTGGCGGTGGAAAAGATACTCCATTAGGTCCAACTCGGAGTTAAATCAATGCGTGACTTATCAAATGAAATAGGGGATTATGAAGTAATCACCTGGCAAACGTTGCTGAAATTGTAATTATCTGCACTGCACACATCTCAGAGAGAGGAGACCAAACTAAGTGTTTAAGTGGAGGCCGAGGTAACAAGGTGGGGAAAAGCACAACAGCTACATCTGTGAGACGGCGGCGTGAGGCCGAATGTTTATGTGCTGAGAGGAAACGCCGCAGCTCCGCCGTTCAAATGAAGGCGTTCAGACTCCTGACAGATTTATGCTGCTTTCCCTCCGACTCATTACTGAAACACTGCTGCTCAGGCTGTCGGCTGTTTAATCACGCAGCGGCCCGGACATCACACTCTCAGGTGTGTGAGTGACAGGTGCGACATAACGTACAGATCAGTGTTTCAGACTTCAGACCGACATGAAACTCTTAAAGATAATTATATATAAGAAACAGAGTGAACAGATCTACCTACTTAAAATATTAAAAAATTATATTTTGACATAAATATAAAATATAACATGTAAAAAAAATCAACATGGTGTTAATCTAAATACATCTGCAGTTATTTGTGTGAAGGAAAATAAGTATCTAGGAATTAAATTTGGTTTTCTTACATTGAGGAGGTTCAACTATTTCTCAATAAAATTAAATTAAATCATATTTTAAAGGTATTTTTCCAGATTTAATAGTTTTTTTGTATTTACTCAATTTAATGAGAATCTTTTGGGCCTAAAGCAATAAAAATTTAAATCAGGGCTTAAATATATAATTGGCTTCTGTGAACTCAACAGCTGAAATAGATGAAACAAAATTATAAAAACACATTTTTTAGTCAGTTTTAAATGAGCTAAACTTAGTTTTTGTTCACTTATTATATTTTAACCATAATTCCTGTGACTAAATCAACTATTAACATGTTCAATAAAATTACTGAGAGCATTTTCCTCCACACAGGAACACAAATGAAAAATTAAATAAGAAAATTAAATTTATTTCCGAATATTTGTCAATGATTTTTAGAACCATCATCAAACTCAAAGATCGCACATTTTCAGTATTTATTTTCAATTAACATTTTAGACTGAATTAAAATATATATATTCTTTTAATTCATGTTTTTATGGTCCACATTTCATTACAAAAATACCGAATACTCTATTAGTGCAACAGCGCCCCCAGCTGCACGAAGCGCACCGTTACATTAATCTGAGTACATGGCTGTCTTGCTCCATCTAGTGGACAAATGCTGTAACTACGCCGTGAGACTGTCACTGACTTCTAACCTCAAACTGGAACAAAATTCAGTTTTTTCTTTAATAAACACAAAACTTGAAGTCCCTCAGTGTTCGAGAAAAATTATTCACCAGTAAAGATTCGAGGTAGTTTAATAAATATTTTTTGTAACACAAAAAAATGATGATAATAATAATAATAATTTTTTAAATACAAAAGAACACAAGCTAATATACTAAATTAACGGCAGAGATAAACTAGGCTAGGCTGTGTAAAAACGACACTTCATTACCAAACTAATTACAGCGCAGGGAATTTTAGAGGTATTAAATAAAGACAGGTTAAACAGGAAGGTTTTAAGTGTTCTATATGCAGAGAAATTAACCTGTTAAAACTGTGAGCTTTAAACCGTCAGTGACTTCTTTATATAAAATCGGACTCAGCGCTCTCAGACTTTAAAATAACTCTAAATAACAAACAAATAACGCTTTTTCTATGACACCTACATTGAATATGGTTGACCAGTCCCACAGAAAACAGTTTACTTACGTGCTGTTTTAGCTGAAAACTCTGCTTTTGTGTCTTTTTTTCAGTTTTCTGTCGAAAACTGTCAAAACTGGTTCGAACGTTAAAGACGCTAATTTAATTTCCCTCCTTTTTCTGACGGACTTCTTCACGCGTCTCTTCCACACAGACTTGAACCACAGCGGCCCCTCTGGTTTATAGCGGAACTGCACCTGAAAACATATAAGAAGTGAGTGATTAAATCTAGCTTTGTTAATGGGTTAGTTTTTTTGTTTTGTTTTAGATCCACCATTAGGTCCAACAAAATCTTCTTCCTAGGGTCCTTCTCTTCTTTTCCATTTTGAACTTCAACATTTACTTACAGACATTACACTTACATAACTGTCATTCTACACTTCGATCATACAGTAACTCTTATTCTTTCTTGTTTGATGAAAAATAAACAGATACATAAATAAGATGAAGAAAGAAAAGTGAAAAGACAAAAAAGAAAAACAGAACTTATTTTTGGGATAACAAGAAAACTTAATCCATCAGAGAGAAGAGCTGAACTCAGTTTCATTCATGCTACTCCAAATGTAAACAAATACACCTTTAATAGTTTGTTAAGGAAACTTCTGTTCATGTCTGAATATTAATAAGTTCAGTCATAAATTCCATTATTCCTCTGTAGTGGACAGCAGTGATTGTTTAAACAGAGGGCAGGTCTTCGGTGTTCACAGTGACAGTGGGGGTGTGACTGTGGGAAGGCCGTGGAGCTCAGCGGAGTCACACTTCATCACCTTTTGGGGTGTCTGTGATCACACCCGGAGCTGCAGGGTTCACAGGAGTCCATCAGTCCTGCTCTGAATAAAAAAACTTACATAATTAAAAAAAAATTACATATCAGAAAAAGAAACAACCTCAGTTATAAATCACTGCATTAAAATCAATGTTTGATTTTAATTAGTATTCTTCTGCCACACTGATTTGCTCACACAGTTTTTATGCAAAAAGTGAATTTAGAATTATTTTCAAATGTCTGCCAAAAAAGGGAAAAATCTGTGGTTAGTGAACAATAAGAAAAAAAAGAAAAACATGATTGGAAACAGTAATTATAACACGAGATGAATAACAAAAATCTGTACAAATTATGTTTATGCTGGACTGTTTGATCAGAATCAGGAATACTTTAATAATCCCCAGGATTGTTACAGGAACTCCAGTGCAAATAAAGTAGAAAGAGGAGGTACATAATAGATAAAATAAGTTAAAGTAAGGGTAAAGGATGAGAACAAAAGCCAACAGTCTGCAGTTTAAGGGGAAAGTGCAGTAAAAATAGAGTTATTTCCTTTAACATGAAGTTTACAGTAGAATTATATTTGTTCTCTTATCCTCTTATTTCTCTATTTCTTACTCTGTCTTTGTATTTTTTTCTTTTCTCATTAGTTATTGTGATGTAAATGTACAGGTACTAAAATTTTCATTATCCATCTAAACATTGTAAATATTGATTTAAAACATTCATTAGTTTGAAAGTATTCCAGGGCGAGCAGAGGGGTCCGAGCAGAGGGGTCCGAGCGTCAGCGGCTCATGGGAACACTGAGGTCAAACGTGGGACTGAACGCCGTTCACTCCTGGAGGTGAGTTTTCTTCACGCCAGATTTCACACCGACTCCTGGGAAAAAAGGCGGCATGAGTCTGAAAAACTGAACCCACGCAAAGTTCATCAGAGTTCACCGAGTCCCTGAGGGTCCGATTTTGAAAATGTCAAACCTGAAATCCAAAATACAACATGGATTCTGTGATTAATGTGGGGAATATTGATCTCTTTCATAATCAGATCCTTCTAGTCCAGCTTGTATTGCTGTTTCATTTTCATTGATTCAGTCTCTCCTTATATGTGTATATCTTCTTTCACCTCAACTCCGAGTTAATTTATGTATTTGTCCAAAACCTTCTCTGTACCTCAGTTGACCTGAAGCATGTTCAGTGAAGGTTAGAAGTTCATCAGAGCCGGCATCAGGTCCTGGTTTTATGTTTGACTCTGGAGGTGAGCGGATTTCACACCCGAGAAAGTGACACGCCTGAAACCAGCAGCTCTGACACCAAAGCCTGGGAAAGTCTTCGCCATGCTGCAGAGAGGTGAAGAGGTTATCAGAGAAACATCACAACCTCTGATGCTTTCAGCAGATTACTCCTAAAGTTTAAGTTTTTTTGTTCTATATGATGTTATTTATAAAGTCAGAAAATACAGTCGGGGAATTGTGCTGCTTTTATTACTTCCTCAGGTCAAATCAGTCAGTTTCACTCTCTGGAGTTTTGTTTGAATGTAGATCTGAGAAATAAAACACTCGTGAAAATGTTTCTTCATGTTTTATAAATGATTTCTTTGGAGTTAAAGCTGAGACTGTCCGGTCCAGCAGAGGTCAGGGGTTCAGGAGCAGTGCAGACACATGAGGCCACCATGTCTCACGTCTGTAAGGTGTGTAGACTTTACACCCTGAAAAACACTTTAGGATGACCCCGAGAGTTCCCACAGAAAGGCCCGAGAGGTCGGCACCAGGGTGAGGGTAAGAGTCCGACTCCATGAGAACGGGGTGTGAAATGTCAGAGATGCAGATCTGTACATTTTCATTAGACTCTGCAGAACGTTTACGGACGTTTACAGGCTCAGAGGAAGTTTGGTGAGCTGCACACATTCACAAACACAAACTCAAACACTTCTGCAGATGACAAAAACTTCAGACAGAAAGACTTTCTGCATCCGTCCGTCAGTGTCCACTAACTCTACTCTAACTCTCAGTGCACATTCCTGTTTCCACCAAATCAACCTTTTTAAGTTCATGTATTTTAATTCTGTTGTTCTTAGATCGTGGGATGGGAGTGAGGGGTTGGGCTGGGGTAGATTTGGGTTTCTTTTATTCCTTTTTCTGAGTAAAACACTTTGTGCTCCATGGTTGTGTATGAAAATACAGACTGACTGATTCTGTAGAACTGCTGCAGTGGGTTTTCATCTAGAATTAAAAAAACAAACATCTGTTTAAGGATGGAGAGGGTCAGTCATTCAGCAACAAACTGATATTAGACAGTAAACGTCACTGACACCATGATCTCTGTGTGTCATGGGATGTGTAGTAGGGGAGACCGGGTTGGTTCTTACACTTATTTACTGTTTAGTCAGAGGTTCTAGACTGGTTCTGTTTGCTCTGTCCTGACATGTTTGGACATACTCTCCCTGTGAACTTTATTCATTTATTTCTGTTGTTTATCAGCTGATGGTGGGAGAGAGTGAGCAGTATTCAATATGTGTTTATGTACTCTGAATATGTTTTCTCAAAAATGAGATGGTGCATCTTAAAGGGGCAATCCCCTCAATAAATAAATAAATATCAGGTCAGTCTTTCAGTATAAAAAGCTCTCCATCAGAGACATTTGTCAATTTAACTTATTGATCATTTTTGGGAGGGTCCCTTTAAGAACATTTAAAAAATAAATACAATATAAATATATGAATACACAGAAAAAACATGCCATCCTAGATCAGGACAGCAAGTTTGAGAAGAGAACACAAACTCAACACTATGAAAAGTAAATAAAAAAGATCAAACTTGTATTGATATTATCTACAGTGTGCACTAAATCTAGTTTTGGAACAAACACCAAAGGGGCCCGACCCCTGATTTTGGCCCATGGTCCCCACATACTGACCCGGCCCTGAATGTTAATGTTCATGTTGTGATTTAGATCAGTGGTTCTCAACTGGTCTCACTCTGGGACCCACATTTTCCCATGATTCTTAAGTCACAACTCACTTTTATAAAACTCTAATCTTTAACATAAATACACAGTTTTTACTGAGTAAAGTGTATTTCAGAGTACATGAAGCGAGGACGACTGAAGTTACATGAACAGAAAATATCAAGTTGCACAAAATGGAGACCAGAAAAATGAAAAAATTTGACTTATTTGCATCTCTGCAGTCAGAGCAAATTCAGAAGAATGTGTGCCTTTCAAAATAAGCTATTTTTCAAAATAAAAGACATGTCAAACATCAGATCTACATCAGCTGCTCGCGACCCATCCTGAACGTGTCTGCGACCCTCTTTTGGGTCGGGACCCACCAGTTGAGCACCACTGAGATAATTGTGTGATAGATGTGAAGCTGCAGCTGAGAGCGTCATGGTGACATAGATATGATGTAAATAGATGCTGCTCAGGATTTTCGTCCATGTTGGAGAGGAACAGCTTTTAAGTCTTTCAGGTAAAAACTGAACAGAATGAGTTTTTTTTTCAGTCACGTGGGTGTTTCCCCCCGTCAACCTGACCCAGATTTTTATGACCCTCACACTCATGATTGACACCTTCCACGTGTCACCCAGTTTCCGCTCCTGAGGCGTCAGTGCGCAGGAAAGGACCTGTTTACCACTTTACACTTCTCCATGAGAAAAGAGCTGTTCCCTCCGCCAAACTTCTGGGTTTGTGTCTGCAGCTGAGACTCTTATAAACACCGAATAAAACTAAAGTTCATGTTTATTAAAGGAACATTCATGAGTCAGAGAGGAGAACCTTTAAACCAGATCTGGACCCCAGGACTTAGAGCTCACTTTGACTCCTGTCACTCAAACACCACAAACAATAAAACTGCTTTTAAATATTTTATTGCATTTTCATCAAAATACAAAAGAGGTAGAATCGTTAAAGGAATAACTTAAGTTTGAATTCATGAGAAATGAAAAAGTCTATTTACAGATATTTACAGGAATAAGTTAAGAGGAATATATTATCAGAATATACAAGAGTTCATCTCCATCATCAGTTCAGCTCCTTCTCCATCTCCTCCTCCTCATCCTCACTGTCTTCTTCATCACTGCTGGAGTCTTCATACGGACAGATGGTCGCTTGGACCGGATAGTTCCGCAGCAACATCTCTGCGTCCTGGTACAGATAATCGAAACATCTGGATTTGGGCCAGTACAACCTTTAAAAGGAGAGAAAATCAATCAATCAATCAACCAATCAATCAATGAGACACTCTAACAGACGAATGTTGAAGAGTGAAGCTGAAACTTACTTGACTGGGTGGACGACCTGAGGAGCTTTGGTCGGTTTTTCAGGAGGATTCTCACTGTGAGCCTTTAACAGAAAAGAAGGAAAGTTTAGTCAGACCTGAGAGTTCATTTACAAACATAAATATGAACTAATGAACCTTAAAGACTCCAGGTTATCAAAACTCACCTTCAGAGATCCACTTCTGTCCTCAGTTCCAGTCCACGGTCTCCACAGACCACCGGGCTGCAGTGAGACACTGTTCCCAGTAAAACCAGAGGATAATCCGCTGTTTCCAATTAAAGTCTCCATGGTTCCTTCTTTCAGAGTGGCGCTCAGTCCTGCTTTAAGTCCTCAGAGGATGTGTGGCTGAGCAGAGGAAGCTCCTATTTATCAGGACCCCGAGCTGCTGGTGCCAAATTGCGCTTTGACGCGTCTCCAAGTGTCTCCATGCGCCACGGTGTGGAGGTGCGAAGTCACACTTCAGCAGACTTTAACCATATGGCCCCTGACTCCCAAAATGCGGACTTTTGTGGGATAAAAACCAACTTTAACAAATCAGTAAAAGGTTTAAATCGACCGTCTGAGACATGTTCCCGAGAGTAACGTTTCATTTCCTGCTCCAGGTGTCCACCACGGTCTGAGTCAGGGTTTAGGGAACTAAAGTCCAACAGGATCTGATTCTGAGGCAGGGAAGGAGTGAAGTAGTTTTTCATAAATGGACTTTACTCAGAGATGTTGGTGCAGGACTAAAGTCAAAACAAGGAAAAAAACCTCAGAGCAAGAGCTGCAACAGTGGGTCAGAGAAGGTCAAGAAATTAATTATTATCATTATTATTATTATTATTATTATTATTATAAGAAAGAAAAGGCAGAAAATAAAGGCTAAAGTATGCAGAGAGACTGTTCCCTTTTCTTAAAAAGACTTGATTTGTTGTTTTATTCACTAAAGTGTCTGCAGTTTTCAGTGTTTGATAAAGTCCAGGTGTTCTTGAATGTTCCTCTGTCCAAACAGTCATTAAAATCCTAAAATCCAACTCTGAATATTTCGGTTTTGTTTACATCTTTAGATTTAATCCAGTTAAACTCTCTCACCTCCTCTCTCTCTCTCTCTCTCTCTCTCTCTCTCTCTGTCCATTTGGGAAGAACGTGAGCTGGTGTGAACAAACACGTGCCCCACCGTGGAGGGAGGCTCGCGTGCATTTGTGCGCGGCGCGGAGGGGGGTCGACACGCGCCAGCCAAACTGTATTCACAACAGGGTGGGGGGGTGTCTCAGTAACAGCCGTTTACACTCTCATTAGAAAAACATCATTTAAAACGACCTCAGGAGCTGCACGTGTCTGTTTACGTCCACGAAGATCCTCAATGACTTTTTATCCTAATACATCAAATATTACATTTACAGTCAGTGCACCACAGGGGGCACTGTGGTGCAAATATATATATACATATATATATATATATACACCACAGGGGGCACTGTGGTGTATATATATATATATATATATATATATATATATATACATATATATATATATACATATCTGTTTCTTGTAAATGGTCAAAGAAATTGATCATGTGACCAAATCTTTCGGAGATGGTCATCAATTCATGGAGTCTGTGGAGGTTGAAGCACATGGATGAAGAGGTTAGACATTTATTTAATAAAAACAAACATTTTTCTTCTCCCTTTAAAGTGAATTTAGTCTTTAGTCATCAGTTTGATTAAAATTGTGTTCAGTAGTAGAGATATGGCTCAACTTACCCCGCTCCTATGGTCAACTTACCCCCCATACATAGGGGTAAGTTGACCATAGAAGACCCTTTTGTTTTTGTCCTGCTCTATTCTGAAGATGACAGTTCTGTTTACACTCTTACACTTACAGGGATGAACAACATCCTGAAATATCTGCAGAGACACTAGTCAGAGACTAAACTAGGACTGACCTGATGTAGTGATCAGAAACATGAAACATGGATCATCCTAACCCACTCTCCCCTATATATGTATATATATATATATAAGGACAATATTGACAGGGACCATGCACAACAGGACTGAGACTTAGAGTCAGCTATAAAACTCACTTACATCTGCAGCCCCAGACAGGACTGTTTATAAAATACATAAAATAAAATATCAACACAGTCGACCTCTGACACGTGTCCTGGTTTCCCTGCTGTTCCTGCACAGACACAAACATTGTTTAAAGGTACATTTTGTAGAATTTAGCTGCTTTTTTTTCCTCCAAAGACTGGAGTTTATTCAGCAGAAGTGTGTTAAATTAGTTTATTCTGATGGAATATCACAGAAGTTTTATTTCTAATGACTTAGAAAAAGTCTGTTTATTTTAAAATCAGAGGGTCCTGCTCTGGAGACGGCCATGTTAGACCGTTATATTCTCTACAGTAACTCAGAACAAACAAACAAACAAACAAACAAACAAACAAACAAACCCAAACATGTTTAGATGATTATGTTCCTTCATAATCTCACCACTAGGTGTCGCTTAAAATCCTCATTCTGCAGACGGACCCTCACCATGAGTTCAGCTTTTTATATCAGATGAACAGGATGAAGAATGTGAAAAGATTTATTCAAAATGTGTGTGTGTGTGTGTGTGTGTGTGTGTGTCACCTGTCAGAGACCTGCAGAGAAGGTGTCTGTGCTTAAAGGTGATCTGTGGATGACCAGCAGAACATTTCTTTACCCAGAAGCTCCAAATCAGATCACAGCAGGTCCCCCCAGGGAGTGAGCAGTCAGGGCTGGGTGCTAATAAGACCCACACAGACTCTCTCTCTCTCTCTCTCTCTGTCTCTCTCTCTCTCTCTCTCTGTTCTTGTCTGCGCTGGAGCTAATTGGACCCTGTGCTCCTCTGCTCTGCTGGCTTCCTCCGTGTTTTTACGTCACTCACCCTTTTGCAGTACTTTGCACTACAATGACAAGAAGACACATAAACCCATTTCATGTTCCTGCAGCGCCGATGAAAACATGACCTGAGCTCTGGTGCTCACAGAACAAACAGACTCGTGTCAAACCTGAAAGGTTTCCCTTCTAAATTCAATCCAAAGCAGAGCTGTGGGTGTCCGGCATGTT
The DNA here is from genome assembly GCA_962446985.1 of Xyrichtys novacula. Taxonomy (NCBI): domain Eukaryota; kingdom Metazoa; phylum Chordata; class Actinopteri; order Labriformes; family Labridae; genus Xyrichtys; species Xyrichtys novacula. The sequence goes on along the minus strand of OY660880.1, from coordinate 661,950 downwards.
TGTACTTTAGATTCACAGCTGTTCTTTCATGCAGATCAAATGTGTTTGGTCGATTTTTCCAGAACAGAGAGAAGCGTGAGAGGAGAAAAGAGCAGGAACATGATGTAAGATCAAAATCAGGGAAATGTCATCTCCCTGCAGTGGTCTGTAAAAACAGAGCCCACCACCACTCTATCACAAACGATCACGTCTATGACGGCTACGACACTGAATGAACCGGTGATGCTGTGAGGAGAAGTTACAGCACAGACGCTCGTATTAAATATGATTAAAGATTCCTCTGATTTATTCAAAGACGACAGACTGTCAGGTTAGAGGAGGACAGAGTGAGTTTATACTGTGAGAATAAGAGTATAATCAGTCTGATTTAGGAACCATGAGAGGGGCCCTGGTAGAAGACCTGAGGGGGGCTCACAGATCCAGAGCAGGGACATTAAAGACTTTAAAGGGATATTCTGCTGTAAAATTAATTTAGGGTCAAACCCACCGTAACCCCGAGTTAGACCCCCCCTCCAGAGATGAATGTTGTCGACCGCTTCCTTCTCTAGTTATACCAACTTTAGTAACGACCACAGGATAGAAAAACAGAGAGACACGCCCCCAACCAAAACGCCACTCTATAGCCACAAATAATGCTCAGAACAGCACCTAACTTCATCAACAGGACATATAGGGTCACAGACATAGTACTAGACACCAAACATCTTTTTAACTTTGACTCATTTCTTTAACAAAGAGACTAAACACAACTCACCTACTCTCTTCCAGTCCATTACTGACTACAGCGGGGTGCCGCAGCTCAAGGAAGAACATTTATGATCATTTCTTCATGGAAATACAATCAGACCGAGACGCTAAGACAGAAGAACGACCGCGTCTGTAAAATGATTAATATGATGATTATTACTTCAAGGAAATGATAACAGTCGACAACATTCATCTCTGGAGGGGGGGTCTAACTCAGTGTTACGGTGGGTTTGACCCTAAATTAATTTTACGCCGGAATATCCCTTTAAGACAGCAGTAAAATCTTATGATCTAAAACTAAGAGGAGGTCTGCTGTTATCAGGCTGCTTCTCTCACTGAGAGTCTGGTTGTTGTGCTGACTGACTCTAGCATAAAGTGCAGAATTACATCGGTCCAGAATGGAGGAAAGAAACAAGAATTCCTTTTTCTAAGAAGAGAGAAGACGTGATGTTAGCGAACTGTCTGAGCTGAACGCAGCAGGGCAGCTTCACTCTGATCAGCCGGGCTTTAAGGAAAGACTGGAGACAATATCGACTCTTCGGTTTCACCTGTTTGTGAGGATTATTAGAGGAGGCATCCAAACTGCAGGACACTTCACTACTGTCTACTACTGTCTACTATCCAGGATTTACCCCAAGAGGAGCACACATACATACAGTGTCAGTGTCCATGTCAGCTTTATTTATAGAGCAGGTTTAAACACAGACAGTGGCCGACCAAAGTGCTTTACAGTAAAATAACCAGAAACAATAAAAACTCTAAAAACAACAAAAGCATAAAACACCTAAAAACATCAAACAATAAAAACACTAAAATCGGAGGTAAAACGTTCTACAGAGTTGGAGCCACGACAGAAAATCCTCGATCTCCTCTAGATTTTAAAAAGGATCGAGGAACGTCTAAAACCACCTGATCAGCTGACCTCAGGACTCTGGAGGGCTGACACAGTTTAACAGTCAGACAGATATTCTGGGGTCATTCAGAGACTTAAAAACAAATAAAAGGACCTTAAAATCGATCCTGTACCGAACAGTGAAGAGAGGAAATCAGCAGAATTATGAGCTCCTGTTTCTTAGTCCCAGTGAGGAGACGAGTGGTTGAGCTCTGACTTACTAATGCCGACATACAGGGAACAACAATAATCTAAAGGAGATGTGATAGAAGCATGGAGAACTTAAATATAATTGAACTTTGGCAAGAGCCTCAGCTGAAAAAAGCAAGATTTGACCACAGCGCTGACCTGTTTGTCAATTTTAAAATCACCATCAATAATCAAACCAAGATCCCTGACACGGGATCTGGAGAGGACCTGAACCAGGTCAGGACGACCGAACAGGATGACCGCTGTTTGGTTTTCAACGGACAAAAGGGGACCCAAGATAGACCCCTGGGGGACCCCACATAAGAGAAGGATGTGTTTTCAAGCACTACAGGAAAGACCTCAGACGGCTGACACTCGATTCCACTCCAAACAGGATATTTTTATCTGCTAAGCCACAGAGAAAAGTTAAAAAAATAAAGTTTAAAACAGGAGTTTAAAAGAAACTTACAAAAATAAAACACCAAACCTTCTTCTAGGATTTCTTCTGTAGAATAAAAAGGACAGAAGAGAGACGCTGGTGTCAGAGAAACAGAGCCTCTCTTTTATTCAGACGTCCCTTTTTAATTTGAGTCTCCTCATTAACCGCTCATCACCTCAATCCTTTCTTTCTTTTCTTGTTAATCATCAGAAATATTCTCCTCCTTTTCTGCCAAAGTCATTTGTACCTCTCCCTTACAAAGACCCTCGGTGCTGACTCCATGGAAACAGAACAAAAACCTCTCTGTCTTTTTTCCCCCTCTCTCTCTGAAAACCACAGATTTCACATTTTTACTGAGAGTTTATATTTTGAAATCTATCTTCTATTTTTCTGACCTTGTTCATACTGATGGCTTATTTTTCTGGTTTTCTCTGGGCTGTAGTTCTGAGTCTGCGCTCGTCTTTTCGGGACGTTTGTTTGTGAAGGATGAATCACTTTGAAACTGGAGCCTTTCTCTAATTCATCACTAACCCCGTCCAAAGTGGAGAGTGTTATACAGACACAGATCAGAGTCTTGATTGGAAATATTCACGTGTTTCTGTTTGTGCAGTTCTCCTGTAAAAAACCACCACAGAGAGGAAAAACAGGCTCGGACCTCATGTACCGGTTCACTGAACTTCTAATCTTGTTTTTCAGCAGATAGGTTGTTGATCTGATAAAAATACGCCGTGTTCCTCATGAGAGACCTGTTGTTTTCCTGGAAATGAGAAGACGTCTCCGTCAGACCGGAGTTTTTAAAGAACAGCGTGATCTCGGTGTTCCTCTGATTTTAAACTCCTTACACTTCGCTTTGTCACCGTTTAGGTTCCTGTCGATGATTTCTGTTTTCTCCTTCTGCTCTGAACTCAGACTTTCAGCTCCACCACCACAGACTCAGACTGGACGGTTCACCATCTCCTACAGTCTGTAATCATGAGTGGAAGTGACTGTTTAAATTTGTTTTTATTAACTGGTATATTAAAATGTGAATTGATTTAAAAATGTTTTAGTTTCAGCTCCAGATATGAAAACCCGACCTTGAAGAATAAGTATGTCTAACTCCTCCTCTCTAGAGACCTCCTCCACTGTTGCCAACAAAGATGACATCATAGCTGACATCATAGCCCCGCCCCCTTCTAGATTCTGATTTTTCTCTATATTATAGTTTGACACCATAATCCAGGTGGCGACATTTTTCTTCGTAGGATGGTAGGGAAAGGTCCCGCCTCCTTCTTCTGATTGGTTAGAAAAGCTGGGCTCCGATTGGTTAGTCATCATTGTTGTGAAACGTCATCACACACTCAAGCCAAGTGCGAGCTGTCGGCTCTGTACATCGAACAGAACATTACGGAACATTATCGCAATTCTGATGCTGCGTTCAAGTTACCTCGGAAGTCAGAAGTCGGAGCTGAAAATGACGTCACACCCGAGTTCACAGCGTTTCAGTCACCAAGACGGTAAAAAGCAAAATCAGAGGCCTGAAACAAGATGGCTACATCTATGAAAGTTATTTTAGCGCTTGCCTGGTCGGACAAGGACAGCGCTAAAATAACTTTCCTAACTTTCCGCCTCTGATTTTGCTTTTTACAGACTTGGTAACTGAAACGCTGAGAACTCGGGTGTGACGTCATTTTCAGCTCCGACTTCTGACTTCTGAGGAAACTGAAACAGAATGACCCTAACCCAACAGATGATGACATTTCACAGTCATAAGGAATAACCAATCAGAGCCCAGCACTCCTAGCCAATCAGAGGCGAAGGAGGCGGGACCTTCCCCTACCTTCCCCTGGGCTCCGAGTAAAAAGGCCACAGGAGGAGTCGGACTGTGAGTTCGTAATGATGAATTTTCATTTACATGAGAGTCTGACGCAGACCTCCGTTCACTGATCTGATGTTAGACATTTTTAAATCTCTATTTTTACCTGATGAACAAACATGAAGACGAGGACACACGTCTGTTTTTCTGTTTCTGCCTCATCATAAACTCTTGATTTGACATGTCGGACCGGGTCTGGTTCTGTCGGATGTCATTCTGAGCGTCACAGAGTCTAACCTGGATCCTCTAAATGTGTTTCTTTGAGCTCCGGGTTCATTCGGAGAAGGTCAGATTGAACCAGATCTCCCTTTAATTTGAGTTCCCGTTGCCCTGGAAACAAACCGATGTGTTCAAAGTGCAGAGTAACATGATGACAACAGGGTCAAGAGAAAAAAAAAAAAGAGAAACAACAAAATAATGACGTAAAATTAGATGTGACTCACCAGACTTCATCAGAGTCCTGGAGACCAGGGGCGGGTTTTTATCTGCTGAGACACGGATCTGAATTATTACTGAGACCTGAATCATCTTTATACCACCGAGGATGAACACGTCCTGGTGTCTTTATTCTATGAATTTAATTACATTTTACATTTTTAATCTCACCATCTCCATCTCTGACCCCAGAGCAAAGGTCAAAGGTCTGATCTCCGGTTTGAACTCAGGTAACCTCGGCGTCTTCTCAAAATGCAGCCGGCTTCAGTTGCTCTCTGACAAAAACACATTTGAAGGGCTAATCCATCAGAGCTGATGCGCTGAAACACTCACTCCTGGAAATCAATTTGGACCGCAGAGGAGAGAGAGAGAGAGAGAGAGAGAGAGAGAGAGAGTGTCTTTGAGGTCGACGCCGCAGAACGAGCGAAGAAGGGAAATTAGGTCTGCAGGATGAAACCAGAGAGAGAGTTTAACTGCATGTTGTTGGTGAAACAGAGAAACCTCAGTGAGGCATCGATCAAATACAGTCTTCAGGACTCGACGAGTTTATTCTAAAGATCTTTGTCTCAATTAACGAATCTGAGAGTGGACAGAAATTAAAATCTAGATCAGGGGTCGGCAACCCGCGGCTCTGGAGCCGCATGCAGCTCTTTCTTCCCTAAGCTGCGGCTCCCAATGGATTTGTAAAATAATTAAGAAATACTTAATTACATTTTATTTTATTATTATTATTTTTTGTTATTCTAAATTCAAAGATTATAATGCTCTTGTTACTATGAAGGCTGCAACAACGAATCGATTAAGTCGATTCGTCGTGACGAAAAAATCCGTTGCCAACAAATTCTGTAATCGATTCGTCGGGTCTTTATATATGTCCATGGACACCGGCGTGTAAACATCAGCAGGACGCACAGAAAAGAAACAGCCATGGCCGAGGCAGCGGCTGAGAAAAACATGGACACAACCCAACCCAAATCCCGACCTAAAACATCAGTGGTGTGGGAAAACTTCACCAAGACTGAAAAGGAAGGCGTTCAGTGCAACATTTGCAAAGACCGTTTTGCATGGCTCGGGGGTACATCGATGATGCGTGAGCACAGGGCTCTCAAGTCTCACGCATTCAGCGTATGACACACGCATTCCCACTCGTTCACACGCTCACACACCACACATTGTATTTCTCACGCATTTAAATGAACACGGTGATGTCCACCAAGTTGCACTTCTTCAACTATGGGACTGGGGGAAATCAACTGAGTTCCTCCGAGAGTTCAGAAGCTGCGTGCCACGCACAAGCCAATCAAATAAAGTATATCTACTGAACAGCCAATCAAAAAGCAGCATTGCTGTATCCGGGTAGATTTTGATATCTTGCGGTTTAACTACAGAAGAAGACAGACACTCGCCGAAATAGTTCATTTTTTTCATAAATGCAACTCGCTACAGTTTTTTATAGACTTTGTATAAAGGAAAAAAAATATATATATGCAATGTTATCTTCATTTTAGATGTCAAAGAGGTTTTGTGGCTCCCTGTGTTTTCTTTTCTGTGGGAAACTGGTCCAAGTGGCTCTTTGAGTGTTTAAGGTTGCCGACCCCTGATCTAGATTATATCAAAGTTTTCAAGACTAAATGTCGATGGTACAGAGAGGGAGGTTTGGTCATATCTGAGGGAGAATGGGAAGATGTCTTTATAATTACAGAGGAAAACACAAAGAGCTGGAGGGAATCTGGATGAAAAACATCAGGAGATTTTTTTATAACACGACTCAGAGGAAACATCAAGATGTTGGAGGATGTTCAGATTCAGTTACCCATTGTCATTTATTTTGGGATTGTCTGAAACTTTCGTCTTATTAAGATGATTTTGTAGTTCAAGTATCTCAGGATTTTGTTCATGTGTGAGGGTAGGATGGAGCTGGAGATCGACAGGCGGATCGGAGCGGGTCTAATTCATTATAGTCAGACAGCAGACATCTCTACTAATGTGGGGTGTAATTAAAGTTTTAACTCTTTAACGTCAGGGATGATCAGAGCTGCTTCATGATTCACAAGAAGACAATCAGATATGAAATCTGCTCTGACACAAAGAACAGGCAGCAGATCTGATGAGGAGCTCTGAAGGAGCGTCTTCTTTACATGAACCAGCTTTACTTCATCCCCACAGATTCACTCCTCACCTTTTCAGTCCAATTAAACAATCAAACAGGAGGATCAGAGGACGGTGAGGAGGCAGGGAAACGGGAAAAACACTGCAGAGAGAGCTCAAAGTGAAGGTCGTGGAGGAGAAGATGGAGAACAGACACAGAGAGGAACATCAGCTGCAGCAGAGGAGCAGGAGGAGGAGGAGCACCAGGAGGAGGTTCAGGGGTCTGGAGCTGCAGGAGGGACATGAAACATAATCAGAGAGTCTTAGAGGTGTTGTAGTCAGGATCTGATGAAGTTTCAGTTTTTAGGAGAAATCTTGAATGTAAACTCTACCCCTCCAACCAGTTTTCCCCTCAGCTCCTCCTCTCCCCTCAAGCCCCGCCCACAAACAGACGCTCCTGCTCGCTCGTATCGTTCCAATTAAATTCAGATATAATGCAGATAAATACTTCAGTCATTACAAATGGGGCCCAGTCAAGGTGAAAGTCAAAAGCATTGGTGCTACTGTAGATGCCAACAGACTACCAGCAAACACAATGTTTGCAGGACTTCTACAACGAGGATAAAGTGACATAGTCCAGGACCCGAGGGAGGACAGTTTAGCGATGGCGCTACAACACGCTACAGCAGGTCCGTTTGACAAGAAACACTTCTGTTACAGACACTTGTCTTACTTTGTTAAAGCGGTTTACCTGTCCAGCAGAAAGGTTACAGGGTCACCAAGATCCCCAAGCGTCCCCCATCGTTTATGTTGACCCGGCTTTTTAGCTCTTGTCCGGTCTACCTCCGTTTTAAGCGCCCGTTATTCCTCCAGAGTCTCCGGTATTTACTTTGTTTTCTTGCTTGTGTCGGCAGTCGTGGCCAAAGGAGGATTCAGACAATTTTCCGAACTTTCTGGTTGGTTTCTACTGTCCGATATTGTAGCACGCTAACTTTGTTTGGGCTCCTGAACGACACGGGGGAGCAGCATTTTCTTGTTGACTGTTTTCTTGTTGACCGGTTTGGTGTTGACTGTTTTCTTGTTGACTGTTTTCTTGTTGACTGTTTTTTGTTGACTGTTTTCTTGTTGACTGATTATAGTTGACGTTTTCTTGCTGACTGTTTTCTTGTTGACTGTTTTCTTGTTGACTGTTTTCTTGTTGACTGTTTTCTGTTTTCTTATTGACTGTTTTCTTGTTGACTGATTATAGTTGACGTTTTCTTGCTGACTGTTTTCTTGTTGACTATTTTCTTGCTGACTGTTTTCTTGTTGACTGTTTTTGCTGACTGTTTTCTTGTTGACTGATTATAGTTGACGTTTTCTTGCTGACTGTTTTCTTGTTGATTGTGGTTGACTGTTATCTTGTTGACTGTTTTCTTGCTGACTGTTTTCTTGTTGACTGTTTTCTTGCTGACTGTTTTCCTGTTGACTGTTTTCTTCCTGACTGTTTTCTTGTTGACTGTTTTCTTGTTGACTGTTTTCCTGTTGACTGTTTTCTTGCTGACTGTTTTCTTGCTGACTGTTTTCTTGTTGACTGATTATAGTTGACGTTTTCTTGCTGACTGTTTTCTTGTTGATTGTGGTTGACTGTTATCTTGTTGACTGTTTTCTTGCTGACAGTTTTCTTGTTGACTGTTTTCTTGTTGACTGTTTTCCTGTTGACTGTTTTCTTGCTGACTGTTTTCTTGTTGACTGTTTTCTTGCTGACTGTTTTCCTGTTGACTGTTTTCTTGCTGACTGTTTTCTTGTTGACTGATTATGGTTGACGTTTTCTTGCTGACTGTTTTCTTGTTGACTGTTTTCTTGTTGACTGTTTTCTTGTTGACTGTTTTCTTGTTGACTGTTTTCTTGCTGACTGTTTTCCTGTTGACTGTTTTCTTGCTGACTGTTTTCTTGCTGACTGTTTTCTTGTTGACTGATTATGGTTGACGTTTTCTTGCTGACTGTTTTCTTGTTGACTGTTTTGGTGTTGACTGGTTTGGTGTTGACTGTTATCTTGTTGACTGTTTTCTTGCTGACTGTTTTTTGTTGACTGTTTTGGTGTTGACCGTTTTCCTGTTGACCGGTTTGGTATTGACTGTTTTGGTATTGACTGTTTTCTTGCTGACTCTTTTCTTGCTGACTGTTTATGTTTGAGTGTTTTCTTGCTTGTGTCGGCAGTCGTGGCCAAAGGAGGATTCAGACAATTTTCCGAACTTTCTGGTTGGTTTCTACTGTCCGATATTGTAGCACGCTAACTTTGTTTGGGCTCCTGAACGACACGGGGGAGCAGCGTCTGCCTCACAACCAATCAGGTTAGAGGAGGTGGAGAACGGCTTTGTTTACAGTCAGAAAGAGCGGACCGCTCAAAAATGTTCAAATGTTGACGACACAGACAGAAGAGAACACAGAGATATCGATATATTACCAAATGTCATCAATAACTAATAACTATTGACTGATATTAGAAGATGCGTCTTAAATAGATTCCTTCCTCCTCCACCTTTAACACGTTTAAGTTGAGTTACTGTCAGTTTTAGAAGTTCCCACACTAAAACAGCCTCTCTGCACGGTCACAGGTAGAGATGTCTTTTCATATCTTTAGCTGTTTGACATTATAGACTCACTTCATTTGATTAAAGCCTCTGACACCTTCACAGTATAACCAGCTCAGTATAGATTCTCCCATCAAAAGCAGAGACTCAGGGGTCGGATCTTTAACCCGCTTCACTGATCTGCAGAGGAGGACCAGACTCTAATCCAGCTTTGATGGTGTCCTCTTTTCAGCCCCTAAGAGCTGCACACAGACCATCAACAGAGACACATTAGTGATTCATCTTCTTCTGTTTCCTCTGCACTGATGAAGGTCTGAGCCTCAGGAGCAGAACTCACTCTCTGTTTTTCCTGTACGGACTGATTTGAGCAATTTTCTGCAGCCGAGTCTGAGAAGACGATGAGAGGGACTGAGGACAGAGTGAACAAACACACCGAGGTTTAAGCTGACGGTCTGATTGTTAGAAAAAATTTATTCAAAACAAAGAATTCAGACGTGAGCGCTCGACGAGTGATTTTAGAGGATCATCGTGAACTTCCAGAGATTACCAGAAACACACAGAAGGATCTGAAGCTCGGAGGAATGAAGAAGCTTCACTGATTGAAGTGCTCTGGTTCTGGGTCGACTTCGCTGCTCGATCATCCAAGTGTGATGAGGACCGACTCAATCAGCATCACATCGTTTATTCAGACTCTGAACCATGAGGACTGTTTATCATGTTATATTCACTGATATGAGCAAATCCGACCAATGGCTGGAGAGAGCTGGACTGAAGGACGGCACGGAGGCCCTCATCATGGCGGGACAAGAACAGGCTTTGAGCACCAGAGCAATAGAGGTCCAGATCTACCAAACCAGGCAAGATCCAAGGTGCAGACTGTGCAAAGAGGGCCCTGAATCAGTCCAACAGCTAACAGCAGGATGAAGGATGCTGGCAGGAAAAGCAAACATGGAACGCCATAACCATGTAGACGTAAAGTGTACAGGAACATCTGAGCGGAATATGGACTGGAAACCCCGAGGTCAAAATGGGAAGAACCTCCCAAGGTGATGGAGAATGACCGAGCCAAGATCCTGAGGGACTCCCAGATACACACTGACAAAATGGTAATGGCCAACCTACCAGACTCTGAAATCGTAGACAAACAGAAGAGTAGAGCCGTTGTGGTCGGTGTCGCCATCCTGAGCGATACCAACATAAGAAAGAAGGAACACGAGAAACTGGAGAAGAACCGAGGGCTCAAAGAGGAGACAGAGAAACCCGGGAAGGTGAAGGAAACAGTGGTGCCTGTGGTCATCGGGGCAGTAACCCCCACACTGGAGAAGAAGTGGCTCCAACAGATCCCTGAGGAAACATCAGAAACATCTCAGTCCAGAAGAGTGCAGTCCTAGGAACAGCAAGGATACTGCGCAGGACCCTCAAGATCCCAGTCCTCTGGTAGAGGACTGGAGGTCAAAGAGACACAACACCACCCAGGGTGGGCGAGAGAAGAGTTTATACATATATAATGATTTTATTATTTTTGGCATGTCTGAGTGATGTTTTCTGTCTGATCAGATATTAATGTAAAAATAAAGTAAAAACATTTTCGTGCTGCTTTATCACTCGGAATGTTGTCGCTGAGTTTGTGATATTTAGAGATTAAAAACTATAAGTGGCCTCCTGATCATCATTCATCAGTCCTTCATTGGTATTATTTATGTTATTACCTAAACCACCCCTTTAAATGTGTCAAGACATGTCAGACCCATTAAATTTATACTGTAGTAAATGTGTGAATGATCAATAATCGATATTATTGGCAGAAACAGAGGGCCACAAAATCACATTGTGCTCAGGGCCCCATTGAGGTTTAGGCCGGCTCTGTCAAAACCTATAATCTTCATTTATGCTCAAATTTGTACAAACATGACCCGGTATCAACGTCATGTCAGCGCAGCAGGTTCGTCTGGAGTTTAGTCATTTTTACATACAACCAGCAGGTGGTGCCAAAACCAGCAAACAAACAAACAAACAGACGAAGAGGAGCTTCGATTCAAAGATGGTGACAGTTTAAAATAATGTAGAAATAAATAAACCAGATCTGCCAAATTCAGTTTCCCAGTATATGAAGTCTAAACCCGCTGACATTAAGAGACAGAGACAGGGTCTGAGTCCTTCTGACAGACTTTGATCACCTCAGTGATTCATGTTTCTATGATGGCGCCAAAAAAGCGTTTCATTATTGAACGACAGGAATGAAAGGACGTCTGCGGCTCAGCGCTCACACAGAAACACAGATCTGAAATCCTTTCTGGGGATTATTCTCCGTCTGAAAACACGGACATGTGGAGTCGGAGTGTTTTCATAAATACTCTCAGCCTGAATCTGACACCTCCAGCTCTTTCAAAACATTTATGAATTATTAGTCATGATCCTTTTGTTGTCGACCTTGTAACAGCTGCTCCACTGACACAGCAGACGCTCAGAGATATGTTCGATCATTCTGAGTGAAGTCGGATTATTCAGAGCAGGTTTGTAAGAAACGACCAAAAAAACAAGTGTTCTGTCATTTAATGTTTGATGGTGAATAACTCAGCTGGTGCAGCTTTGGGAGAATAAAGAAGTCTTCATATGGATCCAACCACAGACTCCCAAAGTGACGCAGAAACATTCAGAGCTCCCCAAGAGCTCGACCGTATCACTCACATTTACGACTGAAAACAGATGTGTGTGATTGTCAAATGTATTTAGGGTCACATGTGCTTCATCCTGATCGTCTCCTAAAAGGTTGTATCCTCCGATCGTAGCTGATCGTAACCATTCAAGTTAACGTGTCAATTTACACCGACTTCTTTCCGTTCCTCTGCGGATCGCCGGACTCCTCAGCTGATCACAAGAGTTCTATTTTTTCTGGACGCCGGAGCATGGCGGATAAATTCAGCACAGATTAACCCGTGCTGGAAAGGAAGTCGGGCACAGACACAAAATAAAACATCCGGCTTCTTTTCAAAATAAAACACTCCGTGTTTCAGGAGGATCGTATTTCACACCATGCAAACGGGCGGAGACGAACAAGTGAAAGGTTTTTAGTAAGGCTGTCAAAGTTAACGCGTTATTGTCGCGTTAACTCAAGTGACTTTTATTGCCACTAATTTTTTTGACGCACGATTAACGCAAGCCTTAGCCTGGCTTGATCAAACTATCCGGCTGTTAAGCCGTGACGTAGCCGCGTTCTCTTTTTCCACTTCCGGGTCCAGCGGAGTTGTCGTTATAATGCCTCAGTGCTGCTTAAACTGATCAGAGACAAAAGCAGCGACTAAACTATCATTCTACATATTTCCTCCCAACAACAAAGACAACAAAATGACTTTATCATTTCTGTATTGTATCCATAGACTGTATACAGTCTATGATTGTATCACAAACACACGGCATCACATCCATTCATTCATTGAATTCAAAGCTTTGCGCACCAAAGCCTCGGGGTGTCTTTGGTTTATCGTTTTACATTTATTGTCCACTTGATGGCACAATAGAGCAAATGAAGCACGATCATGAAGCTTCGGCCCAGGAGGCGAGTAATTGGATGAAAAGCTTCGATGCTTCATGAGGCTTCATCTCGCCATCACTAAAATTTACGTTAATAACGCTATCCGAGTTGAAAGCTTTAAGTCCCTTTTTAACTCTGAGTGGTTCCCTTCTGAAAAAGGAGGTTATTTTAAAGAGATTCACGGGTTCCGCCATTGTTGTTTTGAATGGAGAGTGAATGGAGGCTGATTCCCCATGGACCCGGAAGCCGCTCCGCTCACAAAATGACGTCACGCTTAACAGCCGGATACACACACTGCGTGGATATTCTTGCCGTTGTAAAAGGGTAGAGGAACAGTTGGTGAGGTGTCCAGGCTATGTGAGCCTCGGGGCACTCCGTAGTTTCGCGAATCAGGAAGTAGAGCACTGACTGATACCGCAGCAGACATAAACAAATCCCCGTGAGCAGTAACTAGGATATAATGGATAAGAACACGATTTTGAACAGAAAGTTCAGCTACAAAGCCTTGCCAGATGGCTCTCTTGACAGGACAAAAGTCATTTGTGTTTCCTTTCGAGCTGAATGTAGTTACCACCGGAGTACGTCTAGTCTCAAATATCACTTGTTGGCCAAGCACACAGCTGATGCAGATTTTGCACAGTTTGAGTCAGCGTTTCCAATTTGGCGCCCACCATCATCTGTATATACAGTCCATGGTTGGAGGTATTTTGGCTTCACTGATGAAGATAGATGTGTCGTCCGTTTTTAATTACAGTCAGTTAAGATAATAATGTCTTTAAGAGAGTTTAAAATGTGAACACCTCAGTTTTCTGACAGCTGAAACAGAGCTCTGTCTTATTACTGTTGTCAGTAATAAAGTCTGAGTGTCTAATCGTGGAGAAACAGACGAGGAAACGGACTGATTAGAGTTAATGAGTTACTCACCGTGGAGGACTTGATTAGAAATGCAAATGATGTTAATTTGACTGGATGATGTTTGATATAACCTCAGCTCTGTCTAATTAGTTCACTGTGAGTCTGAACACTGACCGCTGATCAATCAAAACAAAGGACTGAGACTCACACACACACACACACACACACACACACACACACACACACACACACACACACACACACACACCTGTCCTCCTCCTCCTCTCATAGTTCTGCTCTTTTAATAAATAAAGTCTCTGACAGTCCGGGTGTAAAATAATCCATAAATAAAGAGTATTGATCACCTCCCTTCTTATCAATAATGTAAAGCTCTGTATGACGGGTGTCTGACAGCCTCCTCCTCCTCCTCCTCCTGCTCAGTGACTGGATAAGATCAGCTGTTCTTTTTTTTATAGGATCAGGAGTGAAGGAGGGAGGAGGTCCGCAGCTCACTGAGACTCCTGCTCTGCTCTCATCACAACAGAAGGATGGATGGAGTTTCAGAGGGATGGACTCCTCTCTCCTCTTCATCACTCTGCTGAATCCTGACGGACGGACCTCACATCCACATCCACGGACTGGTCTGCGTAAACCCTGAATTCCCAGCGGAGGCGGAGATCCTCCTCCTCCTCCTCCTCCTCCTCCTCACGGAGAGCTCTGAGGTCGTGAAGGTGTGAAACTTTTACGGATGTGGAAACCCGTTCACACGGATCCAGCCTGCTGTGGGTGAGCTGGTTCTGGTTCTGGTTCTGGTTTCTGTCGCAAAGGTTGAGATCGGTTCTGGAAATGTCCGAGCTGCACAACCGGAGCCACACGAGCGCGCGTCGCAGTGACTACGTGTGGCAGTACGAGTATTACGACGATGAGGAGCCCGTGTCTTTCGAGGGTCTCAGAGCGCACAGATGTAAGCTTTTCTTTCCTATAGCTTTGAATTACAACTTACTGTGTGTGTGTGTGTGTGTGCGCGTGCGTGTTTGCCCGTGCCATGTCTCTGTGTGTGTGTGTGTGTGTGTGTGTGTGTGTGTGTGTGTGTGTGTGTGTGTGTGTGTCAGGGTTCCTCACCTTTAGACTGCTGATGAAAACCACATTCATCTCTGCAGGTTCATTTACGCGCTCCTTTATCTCAGAGCTCCAGCTGTCAGGAGACACACACACACACACACACACACACACACTCCTCTGATAATTATTATCAGGCTGGTTAATGAAACCATGACAGAACCATCTGCAGGTAGGGCTGGGCGATATGGGACAAAGTTAATCAGGATATTATTGTCATATCAGTCGATATCAGGTTATAAAACTGAAATGTAACAGTGTTTATTGGTCTCATGTCTTTTCCAATACAACATATTTGGTTCCTATATAAACCATATTCTAACATCCTCGACCATCTTTAGAGGCTTTTCCAGAGAACGGCCTCATGATGGCGTCTCTTATAATCTAACTGGTGCTTTTTTCCAACCCTTAACAAGAAACGGCTTTTAGACGTGTTCCTGGTAGGGCTGGGTGATATGGGAAAAAGTTTATCACAATATATTATTTTCATATCGGCTGATATCGATCAATATCAGGATATAAAACTGAAATCTAACAGTGATTATTGGTCGCATGTCTTTTCCAACACAATAATCTCCTGCATCTGTGAGGTCTTTGTGTCTCTTTGGCGTTTTGTCGTTGTGATGTTAAAGTGCTATGGTTGGGTGGAGCTGCTGTCTGCTACGACGCAGCTGTTTGATACTTGGTTCTAATTCAGAACATGATTGGTTCAGACCCGGAGACACTCCCCTTTTCATTGGCTGTTCGTTAGGGGTGGGAGAAAAGAATTCGATTCATATAAGTATCACGATTTTTTGTTTTACAATTTTAAAATCGATTCTTTTGTTCAATAATCTTTTTTTCTTTTTCTCAAATTTTCAGAATAAATCGTAAAATCTGACCTCCATGTGTATTTTTGGGTAAATCTGGTTCCTTTAATAGTCAGCAGACGATCAGAATCATTGATCTGTTTCACTTTAAAATACAGACTAAAGATCGAGAAAATCAACAATATCGTAGAATCACAATTTAAATCAAATCGGCATCCAAACAATCGTAGAAGAATCGAATCAGGAGAAAAGCAGATCGTCCAGCCCGACTGTTCGTTAGTCGACCAAAACATGTCAGAATGACGACTATTGAAAAGGATATTGATCATGTTTTATATTGATATTGAGGGAAATTAATTTTTGATATCGATCATTATCGTTTTATCGTCCAGCCCTATCCTCAGACAAACATTAGAAATCTCATCAGGACTGAATTATTGATGCTCTCTGCGCTCTGACAGGGATGAATTCACTCTAAAGAGAAAAGCTTTTCTCTCTAACTCTCTCTCTCTCTCTCTCTCTCTCTCTCTCTCTCTCTCTCTCTCTCTCTCTCTCTCTCTCTCTCTCTCTCTCTCTCTCTCTCTCTCTCTCTCTCTCTCTCTCTCTCTCTCTCTCTCTCTCTCTCTCTCTCTCTCTCTCTCTCTCTCTCTCTCTGACCTTTCAGACTCCATCGTCATCGGCTTCTGGGTCGGACTCGCCGTCTTCGTCATCTTCATGTTTTTTGTTCTGACCCTGCTGACGAAAACAGGCGCTCCCCATCAAGAGTGAGTATCATGAACCTCTACCTTCATGTGGGTCTGTACGGGGACGGGTTCAGCACCAGAGAGGGTCCAGTCTGTCCACAGACCCACCTCAGACCTGTGGAGGTTTGACTGCAGGTTGGTCTGTGATCTCAGGCTGTGCTCCTCTGAAAAGGTCTCCGGTTCGAAGGTCTAATCAGAAGAAACTGTCTCTTCACAGAACGGTGGTTTCAGTTCTGATTTCTATTGAAGACAAAATGAGGCAGAAATAGTCTGTTATTATGATGCAGTTTAACTTCTTTATTTCCCCTCGTTTTATTCTCACTCTCCTGATCCCTCTCTCTCTTTAAGGAACCCAGACTCTGCTGAAAAACCGCA
The DNA here is from genome assembly GCA_962446985.1 of Xyrichtys novacula. Classification (NCBI taxonomy): domain Eukaryota; kingdom Metazoa; phylum Chordata; class Actinopteri; order Labriformes; family Labridae; genus Xyrichtys; species Xyrichtys novacula. Next base: position 645,299 of record OY660880.1, on the reverse strand, counting down.
TCGACCCGGCAGCTGTCTGGTGGACATCGACGGCCCCCAGGAGGAAAATGACAAAGCCTTTTCTCGCCCGCTGTTGTCAGAGTCCCGCTCTTATTTTCATTTCTACATCAACGAGGAGGATCAGGGACAGGGGAGGCAGAGAGCAGAAGGAAAGACGGGCGGAAAGCAGCAGGAGATCAGCGACAGGTCCAGAGGGATCATCTCCTCAGGGATGGATGAGATGGAGGAGGACGTGGAGAGACACCACCCTCTGAACGGACTGATGGAGGAGAGTAAGGCCGACAGAGAAAGCGCCTTCTTCCACCACTTTAACATCCCTAATTTTGTGAACTTGGAGCACGGCTCAAACCTGGGGGAGGACGATCTTCTGTACGAGCCGTCCGTCATACTTGAACGTCGCTCTCACTCACAGGACGCTCACTATGACCTCCACTGAGGCTGTTTCTGCAGACACATCACCATCCTGCTCTCCTTCTCCATCTGTGAGTCAGCGGGGGAAAACACACTCAGCCGTACAACAGCCTGACCAACAACTCTGTTTTTTCATCAAGCAGGGAAACACAAAAGATGACCCTCGACTCAATAATACACTCCACATTTCTTCCTGAAGATGAAACTGCAGCTTTTCCTCGGAGTAGGAGGCTCCTCTGGATTAGATGAAGCTGAACTGAAGACGACAGAGGAGTCAGCGGGGAGAACTCGCCGCCGCCGACTCAACTTCACTTTATTCTCCTTTTGTGATTCAGGAAAGTGGATTTGGTTTCTGTAACAGAGAGCAGATGCTGAAGAGTAGGACATCTAGTAATAGTTTTTCTATTTTTCCACAATAATCACATCTTTTCATGCTCAGAGTGAAGCATTCTGGGAAACATTAGGAAGCTGACTCAAAGTTCATTTGACTCCAAGAAGACGACGAGAGGAGAGACGGTTTATCCTTATAATGAGTAAAAATGAGTGTTTGTCACAGTGATGATGATGATGATGATGATGATGATGAAGAATGTATCAGGAGTTCTTACTGAGGAGTAAAGCTCGTCTTCAGTGCTGAGGAGAGGAGAGCAGATGAAAGTGAGACCTCTCTACTAACCGATCGATGTTTTTACAGCACCAATTCACTCCAAGTGTTTTCTGCAGACACGTAAGAAAAAACTGGTCTAGACTCTGAATCCAGACCAGACTCTGTTTACAAAGACTTGATGTAAAGACCGGACCAGACTGAGCCCCATCCGGTCAGACCAGACCCACTCCCTGGAAAGCAGACCGGTCCAGATGAACTCACAGCCTGATGGAGCTCAGGGACTCTTTAAGAGACTCTAACGGGACGAGATGATTCACAGTTAAAGGGATAGTCCGGCGTGAAATTAATTTAGGGTCAAACCCACCGTAACACCGAGTTAGACCCCCCTCCAGAGATGAATGTTGCTGACCGCTTCCTTCTCTAGTTATACCAACTTTAGCAAAGAGACTAAAGCGGGGTGCCGCAGCTCAAGGAAGAACATTTATGATCATTTCTTCATGTAAATACAATCAGACCGAGACGCTAAGACAGAAGAACTACCGCGTCTGTAAAATGATCAATATGGTGATTATTACTTCAAGGAAACGATAAAGAAATGATCATAACTTCAGTATAAAGGCCCATCAGATTAAAATAACCTCTTTCTTTGTGTTCTATTACTTCTTTTTATCACTTCAGAATGACTCTTCATTCCCATCTCAAAACAAATTGCTCATGTTTCTGATTTATTTTCTTTACTTTTCTGTATTTATGTTCACATTATTTCTCCTTGTTAATAAGTTTTGTCTACTTTGTATGTTCGGCGCATGTCGGTTAGGGTTGTGTGTGAGAGTAGGGTGAGCGAGATGTCTGTATTTGTTATATGTTAACATATAACTATGTTAATGTGTATGTTAATGTATTGTAATGTGTCCTGAGTTCTATATATGTTTGTTTAGGGAAATGAGATGCTACATCTCAAGGGACTGTCCTTTAATAAATTCAACTAAATGTTCCTCCTATATGTGTATGTCCTGTTGATGAAGTTAGGTGCTGTTCTGCGCATTATTTGTGTCTATAGAGTGGCGTTTTGGTTGAGGGCGTGTCTCTCTGTATTTCTATCCTGCGGTCGTTACTAAAGTTGGTATAACTAGAGAAGCAAGCGGTCGACAACATTCATCTCTGGAGGGGGGGTCTAACTCGGTGTTACGGTGGGTTTGACCCTGAATTAATTTTACGCCGGAATATCCCTTTAAAGCTTCTGTGAGGAAGTTTCTGTTTGTGTTGATTTTGGCGCCCCCTGTGGTGATCCTTTCATTGGTGCTGAGTTTGTCGAACCCTCCTGCTGTGGTTTTTCTGTAAATGTGTGATTCACTGTGAGTGTTTTCTGTGGATGTTTCCTTCACTCCCTCCTCACAGCATTAAAAAACACACTGAAGACCTCCTCAGTCTGGTGGTCTCATTTACTTTAGATTCATCCCTGTTCAGTCTGTTTCATAGTCTTTAAAAAACTCCTTACTGTAGCTTTAAACGTACTCGGTTTAATAGAGAGTAAAAGAAGAACAGCTCTCTCTCTCTCTCTCTCTCCAAACCTTCACCTCTGCAGAAACATTATTAAAACAAATTGAATTACTTAGAGTCTGATGAGGTGATGATTTTGCAAAAGAACATTGTGAGCTATTATTGCCCATTATCAGCAAATGCTCAAGCTTTGTATATTTCGTTGCTGGTGGGATGTGCTGGGAATAGCAGAGAGTCAATCAGCATTAGAGTGGAAGTGGCTCCGACAAATTCAGCTTTTATAGACTTTGACAAACAGCCCATTAATTCCTGCGCTGATGCACCATGGGAAATAAATATGAAAATTCAGAGACCTCCTGTCTCTCCACACAAAGCTCGTGTTCTTTAGGAGACGGGCGGCACAAATGTAATTATAGCTTCAGAGGATGGTTCTCAGGGGGCGGTACGGTCAGGGTCAGGTATTCTATATTATAATTATGATATTATTCTCTCACTCATTAGAATAAAATAACATGATTGTAGCTACACTTCTCTCTCTCTAACCCTTATTTATGTCATATTTATCAGCACCTCAGATTTCATGTGAATATAAACGTCAACATGTCAGAGTCCTGGATTCAGGTCTGGCTGGGGGGTCTTGTTCAGAGTCAGAGACGGGGGTCTTCAGCTCTGATTTAGAGGCAGCAGGGTTCAGAAAATGAAGACTTGTGTGGGCAGACGGGGAAAGGTTTCCTCGAATATCTGGAGTTATGTAACTCTCTGCTTTAGTTCATTATCCGGTGGACTCTCTGGTTAATTAGGACGTCTGAGTCTGTGCAGGCCTCCCTCTCCAGAAGACGCTTTAACTCCCTCAGACAGATTCAGAGTTTAGTTCCTCTTCAGCGCCGTGTTTCTGAATGGAAACCTGTCAAAGAAATGGGAGCTGGTTACTGTGGCGATGTGAAGGAGGGAGCGGCAGTGAGTCACGTTCTTGTTTATCTTCTGAATGAGGGGCGGTGATCAGTCATCTGGACTCGTTCGCTGTGCCGCCGCCGCCACAAACACAGCCGAGCTCCCAGAGCGTTTTCAAGAAAGTGAATTATAGACAAACTGATTTATTCACGCCCCGTCCGTTTGACTTTAAACATGCAGGAATGACTTGCATTTCTCACCTCATTCCTCTGCAGTTTAAACTTGTTTTTCCAACAGGAGGAGGAGGAGGAGGAGGAGGAGCAGACTGAGGTGTAGTGAGGATCTCCATCCAGTGGGTGGGGCAGTGGGGTCACAGCTAGTCTGCCATTTGCTCTTTCTCAAACGCCCGAGGGTGGTTTCTCCAGGCTTTGTGGTTGGCAGTTGGTGTTTGCAAAGACGCCTCGACAAACAAGGAGCAGAGGGGGAGCTGAGGGGGAGCTGAGGGGGGAGATGGAGGGAGACGGAGGGGGGAGACGGAGGGAAAACACGAAGAAAAACAGTCATTAACAATTTAAGAGCCACAGGAAGATCTGCTTTTAAGCTCAATCAGCGAAAGTCATATCAAAGTCTAGACTTCAAACTAAACCTGGTTTTATTCACTAACACGAGTTTTTGATGATCCTCTGATGCAGACAACATTAATTTGATGTGATGAACATCATTAAAGTCCGTTTGTAATTCCCATCAAACAACAGCGAGTAAACGAAACGCCGACATTTAGCGCCACAGCGGTCAAAAATCTTTAGCCTTTTCAGATCAATCACCTGCCGACAACAGTGACGTAGCTACCTTTTTACAAAATAACAGGACAGCGACACCTAAGGCACACAAAGTGAACTGCAGTTCATTCAGAGCAGACCTGGACATTTTACAGCCTGAGGGCCACATCCGGCCCCCTGGATGTCCCTGCCCGGCCCTTTGTGAGGTCCGTCAAACAAATCATCGACATGCTATACACATGTGTTGCTTTTATTTTGAAAAACTAGCCGTTGTTTTATTTCCATTTGGACGCACGTGCGCACATCCTAGATCTGCATCTGTGAGGTCTCTGTGTCTCTTTGGCGTTTTGTCGTTGTGATGTTAAAGTGCTATGGTTGGGTGGAGCTGCTGTCTGCTACGACACAGTTGTTTGATACTTGATACCAATCATGTTCTAATTCAGAACATGATTGGTTCAGAGCGAAGTGGAGAAACTCCCCTTTTCATTGGCTGTTCGTTAGGGGTGGGAGAAAAAAAATCGATTCACGGAAGTATCAGGATTTTTTGCTCAAAAATCTATTTTTTATTTTCAAATGTAAGAGTAAATCTTTAAATCTGACCTCCATGTGACGTTTATTTTTGAGTAAATCTGGTTCCTTTAATAGTCAGCAGACGATCATAATCATTGATCTGTTTCACTTTAAAATACAGACTAAAGATCGAGAAAATCAACAATATCGTAGAATCACAATTTAAATCAAATCAACATCCAAACAATCGTAGAAGAATCAAATCAGGAGAAAAGCAGATCGTCCAGCCCGACTGTTCGTTAGTCGACCAAAACATGTCAGAATGACGACTATTGAAAAGGATATTGATCATGTTTTATATTGATATTGAGGGACATTAATTGTTGATATATATCGTTATTGTTTTATCGTCCAGCCCTAGTTCCTGGTGTCTCAGGGTAGAATACCGTCTTTTCTTTGTGCTTGTTGGAGTTTCACACTTCTTCGTCTTCTTCTTGAGTAACGAGAGATTAACATGATATCACAGTATACCTTTAGTAAACCTGGACACAGAAGCACCACAGCTGCGTGACTACGGGATATGACCATGATTATATAGATGAAGAAGATCTGAAGAAGGTGACTCAGTTGATCTAAAGAGAAAATGAGGTTTCACTCTTTCACTCCTCCAGCAGCTCTGAGGCTCATTTACAGCCAGAGGACTGAGTGGTCTGAGTCGTTATGTTGGAGCTTTTTCCCACACTAAGATCACAAACGATGATTTCAGCGGCTCAAAGGGACGAGTTTTACACCGTAATTACGTTCCTATTCCAGCCGATGAAAGGAGCGTCTGAATGGCCCTGCTTTGGCACAGGAGACCGTCTTTTCTCCAACTTCAGACTATTGTCATTCTGCCCGTCTAAATCCTCTGCCAAGCAAAGCAAATCCTGGTGGGTCTGAGGAAAACAGCTGTTTACGCCGCAGTGTCTCTGGCAGCGTGGACTGGGCTGCAGCCAGGTGAGCATGTTTGAAAGACACACACATACACACACACACACACACACACACAGGAGGAGGACTTTGAAACCAGAGACAGAGAAATGTTTTCAACATCTCCTCGAGCTTCACGTTCCAACTGCAGTCAGTGGAAGTTGCTCGGTGGTATGTGTGAGTCATCCTGCAGACATTCGCTTTGTTAATGTATAACAAGCTTTAAGAGCAGACCCGAGTCAGAGGAGACGTTTGTTTTCTCTCTGCTTTTGATGGGTTTGCATATTTTTTTGAACATACTGTTAACTTCATCACCAAACCAGAAAAACTCGACCTCCTCCTCCTCCACTCCTCCAGATGATTATAATACAGGTGTAATTTTCACATGACCTTCAAACACACACTAAAACGTCGGATTTTGGAAATGCATTTCAAAGCCAGCTCTCGTTCCCTTCAGGGGTATAAACCTGCGACTTATCCGCAGTTTGTTCTGTTCTGATCCGCTCTGCCATGAGAAAATAAAGGCAGAGTCTGAATTTTTTATAGGCCTGTGAGTGAGACGGGTTTCAGCTTCTGTGTGGCATCAATAAATCATGAGAGAGACACACAAACAACAACAGACAGAGAGAGAGAGAGAGAGAGAGAGAGAGAGAGAGAGAGAGAGAGAGGACGGATCTGTAAGAGAGTCTGCTCAGGATTCAGGCTTTTAACACGAGGATCTGCATAAATATGAGAGGTGAAGGTTAAACTGAGAGGTCAGCAGAAACATCTCCTCTATTATCCTGTAACAAGAGTTTCAGGATTCATCAGAATCTTCCTCTATTAGAACCTCAGAAGACGAGCGCTCCTACATGTACGGATATTTATCCTAATATACAGATGAAATATGTTCTAACCGAGCCGTGTTTACAGAGTTACTCTGTGTACTCACCTCTGTTTACTCGGCTTTATTCCTCAAATACTAACAGCTACCTCTCTTTATCCTGTTTGTCTTTCTAACTTTGTTTCTAATTCATTTTGTTTGTATTTTTTAAAACCGTTTCTTTGAGCCGACAAAGTTTTCTTTATTATAATAATAACTTTATCTGTACAGCACTTTTAAAAACAGAAGTTTACAAAGAGCTTCGACATATAGATTAAAAAAAGTTCAGTTAAAACTGAATCGAAGGTCATTTTCATGTCATAGTGAACCCAGAAAATACAAGAACCATGAAACATAAATGAGAGCATGAGGACCAAAATAACAACATAAAATAGTTCAGAAAAAAGAAAATGTAATTAAAAGGGGGGATTAAAGTGGAAACAGGATAGTATATACAAAAGTCAAAATCAACAATCAACAGGTAATACTGATAATAATAGTAATGATAAAATAGAGCAACAAATAGTGTGTCTATGCGTATATATGTATATATGTATATGTATATGTGAGTTTCTGGATTTGTGCGTATCGAAGAAACTGCTCATTTTGTCTGTTTTCTTGTTGTTTTTATGCAAACATATAATTACCTGTCTGCACCTGCTATAATGTTAGTTTTATTTAGTGGTTTATGTATCATGATCTGTATTTCCTGCTGTCTGACCAGGGATAAGGACTGTAAATTAGCCACGGCTAGAAGTCCTACATACAGCATCAGTTATTCTTTAATTAGGTTCAACAATGATGGACTGTCCCTGTCAAACAGACGAATAAAAAGAATAAATAAAAAAATGAGTTAGAGATAAAACAATAAAAGGAGTTCAAGTTTAACAAAAGCTAAAAAGACAGTAAAGCTGAAATAAAAGACAAGAGGTAAAAGAGATTAAAGATTAAAGACTGTACCACATAAAATCAAGTCTGTAAAAGTCAGTTTTTAAATCTGACTTAAGAAAAGTGACTGTCTCTGCACCAATAATAATAATAATAATAATAATAATAATAAACAGTGCTATAGTCTTATTTCCTGCCGGTGGTCATCAGACTGTTTATCTCCCCCCTCAGAGACTCGGACCCCCTCAGTCAGTCGTCTTTATCTGGACTCTCTTTACTGTTTTACATGCATATGATGTTACTATTTGTGTTGTATGTAGTATAAATACTTGTATATTATCTCTTTATTTTTACTTATTTGTATCTATTATTATCTCCTCTTTTTATTGTATTTGCCCTGGAGTTACTCTGACAAAAGCTCTTTCTATCAATTTCTTAATTTGATTCTGTTCAATAATCAGGTCAGGAGTCCCAGTCCATAGGTTACCCTGCTGTCTCTCTGTCAGAGAGTTGGAGTTGCACAACAACCCGCCATTGCTGCTGCCTGAGTGTGAGTGTGTCACCTGCTGTGTGTGTGTGTGTGTGTGTGTGTGTGTCACCTGCTGTGTGCCTCAGGGTGTGTTACCTGGCCCGGGCAGATTCCTCCTCCATGTCAGCGTCCTCTACCTGAAGAGAAGAGGAGAAACCCTGACTCAATGACACAGTCTGCAGGAGTCCGCTCAGATATTTCCCTTTAACCTCCTTCTCTCTCTCTTTACATATCAATAATATTAAATATTAAGGAGTTGGTGAGCGGGGATCTGCTCGGGGCTGTGAGGAGGGACAGGTTTACCTCAGCCGGGCGGAGCAGCTCCTCAAAGACTCCTTTCAGATGATCTGACTCCTTTATTCCGAGACAGCTGTGGAGGCAGCAGAGACCTGCGATCATGGTAAGACCTGACTCTCTCTGAGCTCCTAAAACACACAGAAAATAACAGGATTTTACTGTCTGCGCTCTGTAGTCGAGAGAAACTCTGATCCAAGTGTCTGAAGTCCAACAAACCGCGTTAGTTTGGAGTCTGAGGAGAAACTCTGCAGGACCTCCGTCCGGGTTTTTAACAGACTTAAAGGTTTTATTTTACAGCAGGTCTAAAGGAAACGTTCAGACCCGTTAACTCAGCTGTTTCATATGCAAACACGCTGCGCCATTTTTACAGTTTAGAGAGAAACGCTGCGTCAAAGATCATCAGCCTGTTCGGACATGTCTGTGCTCTACTCTTCATGTCTTTAATCAACTTTCCCACCAACGAAGAAGAAGAAGAAGAAGAAAGAAGCTTTTATTATTTTCACCTGGATTCTCAGACACTCCCTCACCTGAGGCACACCTGAACTTGGAGGTGTCTGTCCCCTCCCCGGTCCTCAGTCCCTGTACTCGGTCTGATTTTCACTCAGTTTTACGGTTAAAGAGTTAAACTCGGAGTTAAACTCGGAGTTAAACTCAGAGTTCACTCCTCACATGGAAACTCTGACTTGAAGCTGCCCGCCAACTCAAACACGTGCACGCGCCTTTGGACTAAACTGAACAGGCTCCAAAAAACCGCAAATTGGTCATTTACGTCATTTCCGCTGGAAAAGTTTGTTTGGACGCGGCCCGCTGATGCCTTCAGGGACCAGAGTAAAGCTGGGAATTTTCAGCTCTACATCGCACATCGCCAATTTCTCGATAAAAGAAGAGTGAAGGCCTTTACCCGGTCTGACCTGATCACATAATCTGTTTATTTGTTTGTTTGTAACCTCATCAGCTTCCACAGAATGGTTGCTCGTCTTCCTGGGGTCCAAAAAACTTAAAATCACAACACAATTACATTTTAACAATTAATTCCTGATAAATACAATTACAGATTCAATTCATGATTCATCCCAGCATTAAAATCCCTCTAAAATAATCTGTGCTCTCATAGTTCATTCATGTACACAGCTTTGTTTCACAGTCCCTTTACAATAATACCTACTGCTTATTTGCTGCGTGCTCCTGTAACACTGTTCTCCTCATACCATTGGACTTGGAGAATGGATCAATTCAATGACCAGAGCTGACCTGCCGAGTGACATGTCGATGACAGTAGCTACTTTACACCAATCTGTCCACAAAGAAGGTTGGATCCCCTTTAAATATGTCAGTATGTATGTGGCAAAGATGTTACATTTAGCGTGTTCTGTACCTTTAACCACGCTGAGGTCGTGTGTATCGCACTCACATTCACTCTATAAGAACCACCAAGGGTTACCCTGGCCGCAGTTTTTTCAAGTGACCAAATGACTGAGCAGTACTCCAGGTGTGACAGAACCAGGGACCGGACCACTGTTTTCATGACAGAGGGTGCCCACTGGGCAATGCGACGTTGAAATGACATCTATTTAACGACAATGAGGTACAAATGTGGACGTCGTTTCAACGTCTAAATGACGTCTAAATCTTGGATCCATTTTGCACGTTGTAACGACGTCCAAATTCTAAACAACAGAGTGACGTCTTAAAAAAAAGGTCCAATTCGGCCGTTGAAATTTCTTTGACGTCTTCAGTGTTTGGTGGGTGGACAGTTTGGTGCCGACCTTCAAGCCAAGGGGACACCTCTGCCCACCCTGGACATGATATGATTAATCTGATCAGAGCTGATTGTTTAACTGAACACCCAGGAGTTCAGTCTTGGACACCTGCTTTATCATAGTTGTATTAATAATAAAATCCATGACTTCTCTTTTTTCTGGTCCACGTAAATCTGGGCGGACTCAGATCCTTTAGGTTTCTGTTTCATGAAAACATGAAGACCAGATTTGAACCCGAGGTCGGGCAGAGTCTCACATACTTGACAGCAGAGTGTCATCTGAGGTGCCAGGGTGTGACATGTCAACACTGAGGCGTCGCTGTTCAATAATACCACAGGATTTAGTCATTCATATAATACAGCCTTCATTATTTCATCATATTCACCCTTTCATCACATGAACAGATGATATTTAAACCATAAAACCATGACCCCATGAAGAAGAGTGGATCTTTGAGTCCATATGACTTTGATATAAACATGATCGTGACAGTAGAACCGGTTCTACCACCTTTCAGGGGCGTGTCCAGGGGGGGTGACCCGGGGGCAGGATCTTTCTTTCATAGGATGGTGGGGGAAGGTCCCGCCCTCCTTCGCCTCTGATTGGCTAGAAGTGTTATGGTTAGGAGATTCAGAATTGCGATAATGTTCTCTCTTAAAATCTGATTGGCCGCCTCAATTAATGATATAATACTGGGATGATGATATTAAAGTACATATGTGTGTGTTTGTATGTGTGTGTGTGTGTGTGTGTGTGTGTGTGCGTGCGTGCCCCCCCCCACACACACACACATCGACACAAACAACAACAGAGCGCAGCAGTCTCAGAGGAGGTGATCCCGTCATCTTCCCCATAAACTCTCCTTTCTTCAGACTTAACTCTTTCATGACCAAGTTACAAAAATCAGGAACATTAACTTTAAAAATTCACCTCTTCAAACTGAAAACACATAAAAGTATAGATGTGATCAAACAGAAGCTGACTGCTCCAGATGTGACTCTGTGAAGACTTCAGAAAATTAGATGAAGTTTAAAAAGATGTTAAATAAGTTATTGGAATAATTCAGAGTTAAATATTCGCCCTCACTGCTGACAGACCGATGTAATAAAACAACGTCTGAGTTCTGCTGACCGTTAGCCAGACTAACCCTGTCAGCTAAATCAAGCTGCTGTCAGTGTGTTGAACACTTGTTGAGGAGCGACACTCATCTCTGAAGTTTACGAGCGACACGTGAAGGCATCACAAAACCACAGAGTTGGTGTGCTCTCCGCTGGAGGGGCAAAACTTCTTCTTCAGTGAGTGAGTGAGTGAGTGAGTGTGCTGCTCTCATGCAGATGTGGATGGAGGAGGACTAAACAACACGAGACTCAGACTTAGACATGCGGGTTATTAAGAAGTGGGGATTTCTGAAGGGCAGACTAAAGTCTTCTTCTTCTGTTAGAGTTTTCTTCTGTTAACTGAGGGTGAGTTATTCTTGTTTTTTTCTCTGTTCAAATGTTTGATAAAGTCCAGAAAGTTAAGGATAGATGTCTCTCTCTCTGTCTCTATCTTCATGTTAAAGAAAGTTTCTGCTCTTTATTGAACTTCTTTGGTTTCCTTTTTTTTCTCGATGCAGTGATTTTGTGTTTGTTTTATGCTCTTTAGGAGTTTTTGTTCTAAACCAAAATCATGTTCACATCCTACATAAAGAATCTGAATGATATGGTTTTTTCCACGGTAAGCGTACAGCTCATAAACACTCATGCATGTCTTTGCGATGCTGAGAGACGCATGGCTGTACTAAAAAATGTCTTTGGACCAACAACCTCTAATTATGTGTGATTCAGAAACTGCACTCCCTTCTTTTGTTCACGGTTTGCATCACCACGTGTAACCACTGTCACAGCGTCTTCATGACAAACATGCATGTTGATTGGCTGCTGCTGCTGCCGCCGCCGTCGCACACCTGAACAGATATTCATGTGGGTTTTTATCTCTCTGCTTTGCTTCAGTCTGAGACCCCTGAAGAGCAGCCCAGCACCGGGGTCTTGGGTCGTATCGGGAGCTGGTTCTCTCCATGGAGGGCGTGGAGTCCGAGGAGTCCGTCTGAGAATGTCTCGCCAACCAGCGACTCGGTCTTCAAGTCAGACGGAGAAGAGGAGAGTAAGGAGGCTGTGAGGAACCTCACAGGCATTTTCTTCTGTGAAGATCAGGACGCCACGCAGTCTGCCCACAGAGACGGCTCAGCTGAGAGCAGCTCTGAGGCTCCAGGAGGAGATCCAAATGAGGAGGAGTCTGTGGGGTGGAGGGAGAAGAGAACAGGGCAGGGCAGGGAGAGGGCGGAGAGCAGCAACGGCGCTTCAGAAGAGAGCGGGAATCCTGAGAAGAATGCCAGCCATCTGACACATCCCTCTTCTTCTTCTTCTTCTGAGCAGGGAGTGTTAGGAGGACCTGACCGAGTCCACCACGCCCAACCTCAGGCCCAGACAGGCAAGAGGATCCAGGTGTACCTGGAGGAGACCAGTGTGATTCACTGCGGCAAAGACATAAGTCCTGGACAGGAGGTCATCACTAAGGTCAAGACGAGCCTTCAGGTGGTCCCCAGGAAAAAATCCTCAGAGAGCTTCGAGCCGCCGGAGAGCGCCGCTTCAAGTCCTGGGAACAGAAGGACAAATGTGACGCCCGCAGCCGGGGCGCCCAGTTATTACAGTGCCCTGGTGGGAGTGTCACTGAAATCACACAAAGACTCCGAGTCTGAACCGGATCAAAAACAAACAGAGGAAGACGTCATGGGGCGGAAAAACTCGGCCAAGAGGAGATTCAGGAAGAACTCTCAGGGAGATGGAGGGAACAGCCCCCAGCAGGAAAAACCGGGCCCCCCTCCGGACTCTGAGGGATTCCCTTCATCAGATAAGAGCCGGACCAGCCCTCTGGGTAAAAGTCCACAGACTGACACGGCGGAGTCATCTGCAGACTCCTCCTCTCTGCACAATCCCTCCTCTAAAGCCTCACCTGAAGGAGGTGAACCTTCCTGTCCTGAGTCAGTCACCCAGCTGGACGACTTCCAGGACGCCAGCTCCTCCGTCACAGCAGAGAGCGCGGCGGGTGGAGGAGCAGACATGGAGGACGATGAGATTTTTTACAGGGTGGAAAGGAAAACAGAGACACCGGAGTCCAAACGCAGGAGTCTGAAGGTGTCCCACAGCGAGGTCAAGTTTTACACAAAGAGTGTGGCTTTAAAACCTAAACAGGGTCCAGAGGGAGACCCCCAGGACTTCAGGTCGACTCTGAAGACCACCAAAGAGGAGGCAAAGGACAAGGCTACAACAGAGACTGACTGGAGGTGAGTTCAGTTCAGAGTCAAATACAGACAGGTGTGTTTTCTAACTTCAAACGATGACTCATGACGTTTCTATTCGCCGCTGAGTTCAAAACAAAAAAACACTTTCTCTGAAACTAGTCAAAGAAATAAAGGTTTTAATTTTACAACGACACGCCTCCACCCTGACAGTCAGAACAGAGGCTGAGATAACTGCAGGAGACTATCTCAGTGAGTCAGGAGACAAAGTTCAGCTCCGATCAAATACAGGTCAGCTTTACTCAAACACTCAGATTCAAGAAGAAGTGATTTGAGGCGGGACTCTGAAGGCCGTCCAGCCGGTTTGATTTGTGCACACAAGCTCCAAACGCTGCTGTTGACTCCAACTGTTTGTCTTTTCTCACACAGACAATCCAAGAAGCTCAAAGATGAGACTAAACCTGCTGCCGGCCGAATCGCTGATAGGATCAGCCTCTTTGAGCGCCCTGCAGACGGGGTCAGCAAGTTGACCTTTAAAACCCCCCGGAGCGCTGATGTTTCCCCGGTCAGAAAAGGCCCCGAGGAGCCGAAGGTGAATTTATCATCACCAGACCTGAGGTCAAGATCCGCTGAGCGTTTCGGTACGGGCAGGTCCAGCTCGGCGTCTCCAACCAAAGACAAGCCGATGACGATCAAGGAGCGGATGAAGAACTTCACCGAGGCGCCTAAAGCGAGGGAAAAGCCGGCACTGCCTCGCAAGCCAGCTATGACAGGAATGCCTCAAAAACCCGCCGTGTCGGCTCCATCAAAGTCACGAGAACTGGACCGTCAGGGTAAACCGGATTCTGTGGAGCACAAACAGGCAGAGGCAAAGACGACGATAACACCGAAGCTGGACGGACAGGACTCAACGGACGCCGGGGTCAAGATCTCTACTGCAGACTCAAAAACAAAGGACGCCCCAGTCAAGTCCGACCAGGGTACTGACCCGGCAGCCTCAGCTAAAGGGCCCGAAGACTCTAAAGACCTGACCATCAACCTCAGCCCCAGGTCTAAAGGCAGGACAGGGTCCCGCTCTAAGAGGAGGAAAAGTAAAGAGCCCCTCAGTCCAATGAGTCCAAACAGTGAAAACAAATCCGACCACTTTAAGACCGAGACAGAACCAGCCGCTCCAAAACCAGAGCAGGTAGATGGTCCAGAAACCACCTCTGCATCCACGGACGTTTTTGATCAAGAACAGACGGCGGACAAACTGTCTGACTTTAAACAGAAGTCAGAAAAACAGACGGACTCTCCCTTTAAGAAGGAGAAAACTGAAAAACCAGGAGGAGAGCCGAGGGGATCGGCTGAACCCGATACTGCTGGGACTCACAGCGGGGAAACAAAGACACCTGTTGATAAGGATTCAGTGATCTTAGCCAGAAAAGAGGAAAAGGAAAAAGGATCGTTCACTCAGGAGGAGAAGAAGGAAACCTCAGCCTCCTCCTCCTCCTCCTCCTCCTCTTCACCTGCAGCTGAAAAACCTGCTCAGAAAACTCCTGTGAAGGACCAAGAGACACCCGCCGAACATCCCAAAGTCAACAAAGACTCACCAAAGAAACCCGAACGGGAGAATAAAGGAAAAGTTAAAGGAATCAGTCAAGAGGAGGCCGGGCAAAAAGACCCGACCAAAAACCAGGACATGGTCCGAATCAGGCCGGCTGAGAGGAGAGACGCCGGGAAAGTAGAAAAGGTAGAGAGAGAGAAACCGAACCGGGCTGAGAGGAAAGAAACGGACAAATCAGAGAAGGTAGAGAATGAAAAAGCACTTCGTCCTGAAAAGAGAGAGAAAGAAAAAGCAGAGCTGCATTTAGATAAAAGTCCCAAAACCTCTGTGGTCTCAGAGGGGGGGCAGGGCGTCCCAAAGACAGACGGGGCTGTTGTTAGAAAAGAGGACAGAAAAGATAAAACCCAGGAAACAACAAAACCAGAAACCAACCAACAGGACGTGGCCTCAGAGTCCACCAGAAAGACCTCATCAGAAGGTCCTGTCCAGACACAACATGAGAGACAGAACAAGTCCACTCGTCCTCAGAAAGGTGACGGCGGCGCCATCATCGCCCACTCTACCGAGGCTGCGAACGGGTCCACGAGTCAAACAGAGACCGAGCAAAAGACAGAAAACACTCGAGCAGGAAACACAGAGCCGAAAGCTGGTTCTGTATCCGTGGAAAATACTGAAATCTCAGCAGATGACTCATGTGCACATGGAGCTAATGATCCTCGACTCTCCAGCCCAAAGCTTATTACCAGAGCAGCAGTCAAGGAAGTGAGCGTAAAAGCCCGTAATGACCCTCCAGCTCTGATTACTGCACAGGCAGATAATACAGCAGAGACTGAAACTGCTCCCAACAACCCCACTCCTATTTCTGATCACAAATCAGCAGAGAGGGAGCGAGGACCGCCGGGTCGGGCCGCCAAATTAGAGCCCTCAGAAGGTGACATCTCAGGAGATAATGGGAAAGTCTCTTCAACGGGCCGGGAGCTCAAGGAACCGAAGAAAACAGAGAGACCAGGAGGCGTGACGGAGATGTCCTTGAATAACTCCTCAGTGACTGTGCTCCAGGGCACAGCTGAGAAAACAGCATCTCCTGTTGCTAACGGCGATATCACCCCACATCCACCTTCCAGCAGTGTCACCAAGAAACCGAGTCCAGCCCCAAAATCACCCGCTTCACAGGAGGTCAAGAAGCCGGACCAGGACTCAATCCAGCGCTCCCCCATGAAGAAGCTCCACCTGCCCCGAGGACTCAGCAGAGACGCTTCTGGGACGAGTGCGGACCAGGACTCCCCCTCCAGCTGGCTGGATGTGGACCTGCCCAAGAGAAGACTCAAAGTCTCGATGCCCAAACTGACCTCTGCCGGGAGCGAGAGCAACCTCCTGGACACGCCAGACGACCTGGACGACAACGACTTCATTGATCGAATCAAAAAACTCTGCGCCCCGTTCTCCCTCCCGCCACGGAGACACAACCCGTACGGACCACCTCAGCCGCCGTTCGTCATGCCTGCGATCAAGGAGGACCGCTTTGAGAAGACCTTCGAGGAGTTCAAGTTTGGTCTGAGTAAAAAGAAGCAGTTCACCCTCGACACCCCCTCGAGCACTTTAGCCAAACTGCAGAACCCAGAGGAGAAAAGTAGTCCCAAACCGGCCCGGGCCAGTCTGGCTGACCGGAGCCTGCTCCTCAGCAGCATGGACACCCACTCCCGCCTCAGGGAGAAGACCCCCGCCAAGGAAGACGAGGACGCCAAGGAAGACAAAGAGGACCAGATCAAGCGGAAGTCTCGCTTGGAGGGCAGCTGTGTCCTCAGCAGCCTGAGCTCCTCCATCTACAGAGGAAAGAGGACCGGACTTCAAACCCCGGCCGAGGAATCCCACTCTGGGGACGTTTCACCCAGCGGATCGCCCGGAATCAGCCCTCCATTTTCATCCCAGCCCCTCCCACCGAGCCTGACAGCCCCACTCAAAGACACAGTGGCCAAGCAGAGCAACAAAGAGGAAGCCCAGGCCGGGGAGGCTGTGGTCAGTGACTCAGGCCCCCCACTTCCCTCCTTTAACGACATCAAGCTGCCCGACTATTTGGAGAAGTACCTCCCCCGAGAGCCGAAGTCCGATCCAGGCAAACAAGGACAAGAAGAGACCAGAACAGAGGTTAGTGTTTCTGTATACCCTCTAAAAATGACATGAATGTAGTGAAGCTTTCCTCGCAGACAGACCGTCTCCTTCAGACAATAAAGACCAATGAGAGCAGAGCGCCGCCGTTTCATAACCTAAAGACAGGAAATGCTCATAAAAACAGGAGCTCTGCTTCATCATCACATCCTAAAATAACCGGGAACGCCTCGCTGATACTAACCCGACATTTTTGTTGTTTTTTTTGGACCAGGCTACAGAAAAAATGAGAGTCTCTGCAGCTGAAGTAGACGGGGCCGTAAAACCAGCTCCACATTTTCCTGGGATTCCTCCACCCACACACTCCACCCTCCCTGAGCTCCAGTCACAGGGAATACTGACCAACACCGTAAGTGTGCAGAGTCCTGAATATTTCACTGAGGACACAGTTTAAAGACCTGATGGATAAGAGTTAACGGACCGTCACCTCAGAGAAGTCTGTCCTAAAGGATCTGGACTAGATAGGAAGTCCTTTAGTCCACGGGACAGAGACTCTGCTGTCTAAGGGACCCTGAAGTCTTCATTTAACCAACCCTCATTATTGTCAATCATTTTCTCTAAAGGGTCCTTGACAATAATAATAACAATGATTAAAAAATAACAATAAATAATAATAATTATAAAGTAATAATTATGATTTAAACAATAATAATAATAATAATAATAAAAGTAATAATTATGATTTAAAATAATAATAATGATAAAAATAATAATAATTATTATTTAAACTATAAAAATGATAATAATAGTAATGATGATAATAAAATAATAATAACAACAATAGAACAAGTGGAGCAGATTTCTCTCCTTTAGGGGATTTAAGATCAATGTTTTATTCTGTATCAGCTCCTGATCAGAAATATTGATTCTCTAAATATCATGAGATAGATGTTTTCACGCTCCGTACACAGTCTATATTCAGGGTTTATAACAGAAGGAGGAAAAAGCTCATTGAAGGAGAATTTTATCAGTGGGACACAGTCCTGAATTTAACTCTACTCTTAGAAATCTTTGACATTAATCAATAGAGCAGACCTACAAAACTTCTCCTTTAAATGTTAAACTTGATTGGATTTCTCTCAAAAATTCTTCTTATCTTAAAATACTGAGAGCAGACGTGTTGGAATGACCGGATTTTTCCAATCAGCTGATCACATTTTAAAGTTTGAGATTATAACGAACACTCTGATTGGCTGGCCGAGATCAGGTTCAGAACATCGGGCTTCTCCGTCTGATAGAAACTCAAAGGTCAGGATATTCAAGAAAAATACTGATCAAAATACCGATCAAAATACTGATCCAAATACTGATCCAAGTACTGATCGGTCTGCTGTGAAGATTTTCTCATTTTTGAACTCGCTCTGAAGTTTTTTATTCTCTGCTTTTGCTTTGCAGATAAAAACTGCCAGAGGATTTCACAAGCGCCCTGGAAAGGTACAGTAGGCTCATCTTTGCCCACACAGAATCAGAACAAGCTGGAGAGAGGAATCTGGACCGACACGGTTCTATGAAAACATCTGGTCCTCATACGGGCTTCTAGGGGGTAAACAAGGTCCTCAAAAAAAAACACATTCAGCTGGATGTGATTTCAATCAGCGGGTTCAGAGTCAATGCCAATGCAGAGCCAGAACCAGAACCAGAACCAGAGCCAGAGCCAGAACCAGAGCCAGAGCCAGGCTCGTGGGTTCTTTATTATTGACAGGGGGGGAGGGAGCTAAGAGGGAGAGAGAGAGGAGATAGAGAGAGAGAGAGATAGAGAGCGAGGGAGGGAGAGATTCCTCAGAACATTTTTTCGTTGCTTGTCAACTGTCAGCCGCCCTGAGGTTTGCATGCTGGCATTGACATGCACACACACACACACACACACACACACACACACACACACTCACACAGACACACACACACACACTCACGCAGACACACAGACACACACACACACAGACACACACACACACACATGCACTCACACACACTCACACACTCACACACACACACACAGACCCAGCGTGAAAAGGGCAGATTTGATGAGCGTGTGCAGAATACAGAGTGGACCACAGCAGCAGGTTTTTGTTGCTCATTCTTCCTAAACTGGTATTTTTAGTCTCTGCCCTTTAAACTACAAATGTTCTTTTTATTTCACCTTTGGCTCAGAAACACATTTACAGTGAGTGTGAGTGTGTACACGCTCTTAGCTGTAGATTTACAGACTGTTCCTGTAGTTACAGAAGAAGAGGAAATAAAGCGTTGTGCTGCTGAATGATCAGAGTTTAATGTGAAGATGAAGTGCTGCTGCTGCTGTGTCCTCCTTGGATTTTCCCTTTTTTTCACTCTAACCTTCTTTTTTCTTCATTCTTTGCAGATGGTGTTGTTTGAGAAAGCTCAGTTCAGCGGCCAAGCCTTTGAGATTTACAGAGATGTGGCAGATGCTACGTCTCTGAAGCTCTCTCCTCTCATATCGGTGAAGGTTGTTAGAGGATGGTGAGTTACCGTATGTAAACGGACCTTTCAGAACCAGAACAAACGCAGATCTCATTAGTGTGGAGTAGTTTTGGGACCTCTCTTGTAGATATTCTGTAAGTTTAATTGAATGACTCATCAGCCCTGAATGCTCCTATAATGACGTTTATAATCCCGCCGTCGTTTCCTGAACACGAACAGAGGTCTTCATTCTGTTTGTGTTCTTGGGCCAAAGAAAGACCCAGTCCTGAATCCTCTCCCCATAAATCATTGGCATAGCTCTGTTTACTTGCTGGCGGTCCGCCTTTGTTGGATCAGCTCTGGACTTCTCTGGTTTTACCCCCCCAGCTTTGGAGTTTAACAGCATGAAGAAAACAGTGGAGAGATGCTAATGAGCTCCTGTAGTCCCCCACCAGGGTCTCTGTGCTGCTGCACTAACAACAGGGACTTACGTAACAGAGCTGACACTCAGATTTTACATTTAACTACAAGGTTTTTACTCGGTTCTGTCTTTATTGGTCCATGATCCGGGCTGTTTGACCCGGGAACTGAACTGTTTTGGGTTCGGGGTTAAATCACATGGTTTAGCCTTATATCTTCCTGGTTTTGTTTCTCCAGTTGGATTCTCTACGAAAAGCCCGACTTTCAGGGACGCTGCATCGCTCTTGAGGAGGGGGGCCTCGAACTGGCGAATGTGTGGGCGGAGCCTGTACCTGGAACCGAACCGCAGAATGGCCCCCCAATGCTGATTGGATCTATCAGGCTGGCGGTCTGGGTGAGTGCTCTGAAAACAGTCTCCTCAGCTTTACTCCATGAGACTGACGGAGCCGCCGTCAGAACCTCAAAACGAATAATGAGTTTAGTCCGATTAAACTGAGACTGTGAACGATCTGAGTGTCTCTATCTCAGAAACTATCAGGCGGTTTTATGTGCCTCTGTATTCTCCTCTTTAGTTCTGTGGTAGGATTAGTATAATCAGATCTCCTTTTCTGTAATCTGGATTATTTAAAGTCCAACTGAACGGTGACAGAGTGGACGGATCAGAACCAACAGTGCTCCTTAAAATCCTGGATCTCCTTTCAAACGAGCGTTCGATCATTTCTGTGAAGACTCTGACGAACTTCGGTAAAACAGCGTCGGGCAGATTGATCGTCATAGATCGTTCTCTGCACTAACTGTCAGATGTTCTCAGAGATGAATTCATCATTATCATCAGATCAGTCTCACAGTCGACCGTGTCCGAACAAATCTGAAACTCATGATCCTCTGAACTCTTCATTCTTCTGTCAGGACGGACGTCTCTCTGTATTTGAACCTTTACTGATCAGGACAGACATGTGAGGAGAGAGACTGTCATGGTGGGGTTTGTTACAGACCTGATGGGTCCAGAGTGAAGAGGACTTCAGCACCTGTATATGGGGGGGGGGGGGTCTGCTGAGCTTTAATATTTCATCTTTAATCTCCTCAGACTGTTGAGAGTCAGAGCGTCTGAACCTTCACACACAGAGCTGTCTGTGTTTTCTCCTTTAAACTGAGAGTACGATCATCTGTGGGTCGAACCCGGTGTTAACATTCAGGCTGATGTTCTGGTCTTCTGGAGATGTTTCAGTGGTCTACTCCAGGCTGATAATTGCTGTGTTTGGTTCTCCCCCGCAGGATTACAGCCTCCCTCATATCGATCTGTTTACTGAACCAGAGGGCCGCGGCAGAGTAACACCTTACCACGACGACGCCGTGGAGACGGGCTCGTTTGGCATCCCACTGAGCACGGCGTCCATTCAAGTGCACTCCGGAGTGTAAGTGAGACGATTTGTGCAGATCCTCATAATTGAAACCTGGTAAAGCAGACACGGGGGCGTTAAACAAGCTGCTGAAACCAAATCCTCAAGGAGACACGTGGCCCTGTTATTGTGATCGATCCGGTGGAAGGTAGTGATCAGAGGAGTGGATTTAATCTGGGATAGATTAAACAGTGAAGGAGTGAAGACAAGGAGCTGATGCTCCGTCACAGAATCGCTGAAATTGAAGCTAACGAGACGACTGTGGTTTTCCACATCGATTTTCTTCTTAATTGCTTTCAGAAGTAGGAGAAGAGTCGACTTCTGAAAAGTGTCCTGCTGTGCTCCCCATGAGGCTGTTAACATTGATGAGATGCTCCCAGCCTGTGGCTTTGACAAATAGCTGAGAGATGATAATCATTACGACGTTCCTCAGTCTTTGACTCTCGCTGGTTTGTCGACTCAGGAATGTCTGTCCTGCCGCTGCATGTTGGGAAACACAAAACAGAGAGAGAGGGGGGTGGAGAGAGAGAGAGAGAGAGAGAGACAAAGGTGTGGAGAGATGTTGGCAGAAGGGAGAAGCTTGTTCTCCATGTGAGAGGTGAAGGTATGCAGGACATCTGGAGCCCCGCCCACAGAGAAGCCAACAAAGATTCTCCCACAGTTACTTCAGGTTTACTTCGACACGTGTGGACAGGGCTGGGCGATAAAACGATAACGATATATATTCATAATTAATTTACCTCAATATCAATATCAAACATGATCAATATCCTTCTCAATAGTCGACATTCTGACATGTTTTGGTCGACTATACGAACAGCCAATGAAAAGGGGAGTTATCAACTGATATAAAAAATAATAAAAAAAAGTTTGGAATATTTGTCAATTCAACCCCAGCCTCGTGTTTAACGCGGTCTGCTGCTTTCTGGAGAATTATTCAAAGACTTTTTAATGTTCCCTGGTCTCTGTGATATGTTTTTGAAATTCACATCGAACTATTTTGTTTCTCAAAAAATTGTAGGGCGGACACCTCATGATTCACAAAAAGCCATAGAAATAACGCATAAAATCATGAGTCGGTATTTAATAAATAAACGGCTGTAATTTTAAATTGCCACAAAATACGTGGACCATCTTTGAAAGCAACATCAAACATAACAAGACGATAACAACAACACAGTCAGTACTTTATGTGACCGCCTCTAGCGTTGTACAATGCGCGTACACGTCTGGGCATGCTGGTCACTAGGTTGGTAAGAGTTAAAACCGGGATTTCTCGTCAGCATTGGATCACAGCCTGAGTCAGTTCAGCCACGTTTGTTGGAGGATCATTCACGTTACACGAAACACTGAAGAAAATATTCCAAACTTTTTTCCAACACTGTATCCTGATAAACTATTTCCCGGTATCGCCCAGCCCTTCATGTAGATAAGAAATAACACGCTATAGATTCTCCTCAGCAGTTCCTGACATCTGCACAGAGCTAAAAGCTGTCAGATGCTAACACAGATCCGACTGTAGCGTTAGCTAAACTCGGTGATACTCGCTCATCTGAGTCTGAGTCCAAAATTCTGTTTTTAGCTCACAGCGGTTTTCTTCAGCTGCCGTGTTATTCTGGTTTCAGCTCCACCGCAGTGACTGAATGGAAAAAGGTTCTTCTTCTTCTTCTTCTTCTTCTGCCAAAGTCTCACATGTGGAGTTTTATAGAGGCAGAGAAATGTCAGGAGTAGAGAGGCAGGAATCTAGCAGAGGTTGTCTACGCTGTAAATGAACAGCAGAGGTTTCTTTTCATATTCGCTCTAAAATAAGAAGCTGCTGCTGATGTTGTTCATGACTCATCCGTGAGGAAGATCTGAAACAGTGAGATAAAGCTCGGCTCTCTCTGACCCACTCAGGCTCTGGGCTGTGGACAGATTTATAACGGAGCTGTCGGTGTCAGAGAGTTCGTTCTCTCTGATTGTGTCTTGGCGGCGTTTTATAACGAGCCACACAGGGTCACGACAAACACTCCTGTTAGAAGAGCCTGGAGGCAGAGCGCAGACAGAGTTTTAGCTGAATGCTTCATTAACACGCTCCGTGGGTGTTCCTCTCTCCTTTAGGTGGCTGATCTTCAGTGACCCCGGCTTTCAGGGCATGGTGGCGGTTCTGGAGACGGGAGTTTATCCTTTCCCTGAGACCTGGGGCTTCTCCTCACCGTTTGTCGGATCCATTCGACCGCTAAAGATTGTGAGTATTCCTGCGAGGGCGAGTCTTCAGAGGAGGTTTACTGATGATGTGATGATGAGATGTTATTTTTAACGGCGCCGCCGCCATCATGATGCTGTGGGAACGATTGTCTCCCCTGACTGTGGTCCAGACCTGAAGGGATCATGGATGGATGTACGACTTCCTGTTGTGCAACCATGTGGTCAGAGTGTCTTCTGTCACTCTGATGTGGTCTGAAGACGAGTTTTTTTCATGCCTGCTGCTGAAAGTCAAAACTTTCATACCTTTAGTACGATCACCGGACCAACATCTAGGTTGGACCAACACTTCCACACAGGAACCTTAGTGGGTTCTGTCCACAGGGGAGGAGGTCTAACCCTTTCCCTGTCCTTCCTCCTTCTCTGAGTTCACATCCTTTTTCTGAGTCTCTGCTAATATTTGAGCGATCAGCGTTAAAGGGATATTCTGCTGTAAAATTAATTTAGGGTCAAACCCACCGTAACACCGAGTTAGACCCCGCCCCCTCCAGAGATGAATGTTGTCGACCGCTTGCTTCTCTAGTTATACCAACTTTAGTAACGACCGCAGGATAGAAATACAGAGAGCCACGCCCTCAACCAAAACGCCACTCTATAGCCACAAATAATGCTCAGAACAGCACCTAACTTCATCAACAGGACATATAGGGTCACAGACATAGAGCGACCTCAGGCCAGTCCATTACAGACTACAGCGGGGTGCCGCAGCTCAAGGAAGAACATTTATGATCATTTCTTTATAATTTCCTTGAAGTAATAATCATCATATTAATCATTTTACAGACGTGGTAGTTCTTCTGTCTTAGCGTCTCGGTCTGATTGTATTTCCATGAAGAAATGATCATAAATGTTCTTCCTTGAGCTGCGGCACCCCGCTGTAGTCCAAACACTTCTCTGGGGGGTCTAACTCGGTGTTACGGCGTGTTTGACCCTAAGTTAATTTTACGACAGAATATCCCTTTAATGAACCTCCACAGTTGCAGAAGTTCAGGTCTTTGTCTTCCGTGGACTCACCGCCGTCCTCAAACACACATTTCTGTTTTAATGTTTCATGTAAGGTCGGTAACTGTTTCTGTTTCTGTGTCTGTTTTTTCTTCAGGGGGGGTTCAAGGTGGAAAATCCCAGTGAAGTCAAGGTCAGACTCTCTTCTCCTGTTTGTCGTCTGTATATTTCAGTTTGTATGAGCGGTAAACACGAGCAAACAAACTCGGAGTTTATGACGCTCCTCTGAGATCTTTTAAAATAGACGCTCTGGAGGAATGTCGGCGTGCAGCCACAGCAGTTTATTCTTCATGGTTTAGAGAGGACGTATTTACAGTCATAGGAGGTGAAGACCGCTGCAGCTGAACAGACGGAGCTCCGAAAGAGTTTCAGAAGAAATATTCAAGGCTGATTTATTGGAAAGATGATTTAGAGAAATTAAAGATAACTCGATAAAAACTGAACTTTGAAAAGAGAAAAGGTCAGACTCCAGAAACCAAAGGATGAGCTGATGTAAAAATACTCCGGTCTGCTGAACAACGACGGAGCATGAGTCAGATTCTATGTCATCTATCTCTACAGGCGGTGCTGTTCGAGAAGCCCGGCTTCGAAGGCTCCAGCGTGGAGGTCGACGGAGAAGTTTTCAGCTTTGGTGACGGAGACGACGGAGAAAACTCAGAACCAAAGACCCTGAAGTCCGTGGGTTCGTTCAGGATCATCGGTGGACTGTGAGTCTTCACGCTCCCTCTTTACTGAGGACTCAATTCAAGGACTGGTTTTCAGATTAGGCAAGGAGGCAAGGAAACAAGGAAGTGTTATATTTTAGGTTACAATGCAGGTACAAAGGTAACTTAAAGAGCTTTATAAAGTAATAAGACGCAGTATTTGATGAAATAACAGAATTGAGTCAAATAATTAATGAATTAATGAGTGAAGGGCGATAAAGTAAAGACTGTATCTGAGAGATTCCAGGTCCGTTCTGGACGATAACGAATTCGCCGCTTCACCGAACGCCGTCAGACGACTCCTCAATGATCATGGCCGCTCTTCTGTCATTCCAGCTGGGTGGGTTACAGCCATCCCGGGTTCGAGGGTCAGCAGTACGTCCTGGAGGAGGGGGAGTACCTGGACTGCAGAGACTGGGGAGGATCTGAGAAGCTGCTGTCGCTGAGACCGATACTGGCTGTGAGTAGATCTGGGTCCGGGGTTTGGGTCGAACCTTCATGCAGGACTTAGCCTGTCTTAGAGGAGCTTAACGGCAATGATCAAAGTTATTATTGATCATGATCGGGTTATTTTAACGTTGATTAACATCTCTGTTACTGAGTTTGTAAAGAGTTCACCGACTTTATAATTAAAGGTTTAATAATGACAAACTAGCAGGTAACCGTGTCTCTGATGTTCTTCTGATGATCTTCAGGATGGTCTCCTGTGTTTTTGTTCTTCTTCTGCAGGACTTCATGTCTCCACACCTCAAGATGTTCAGTGACAGAAACTTTGGAGATCTGGGCGTCAACATTAACCTCACAGTTCCTGTCATCAACATGGACGACACCGGCTACGGCACCAAGACGCAGTCTGTAGACGTCATCAGTGGCGTGTAAGTGTGACATCCTCTGACCTCCGCAGGTGTCTGATCAGGCGTTAAAGGAGGAGGATCTTCTCTCAGAGACTCTGTTTCTGTCAGGATCGCTCGTTGTTTCCTCTGTTAGACCTGTAGTTCGGCGCCGCCTCGTTCCTGACTCTTCAGGAAGCTTCCTCGTTCTTCAGACCCGTAATTACTCTGAGCTGCAGATCCTCTGAGGTTTTATTGGCATTCAGAGAAAGTCTGAGCCCGGGCTGACAGGTTCAGACGGTTCACCTGGTTCTCTAATGTTTAGTCTGCCACACCTCACTTCCTGTCATGTTAGTTTGTCCTGAAGCGAGGGAGTAGAAACTAAAACGGTCTCAGCGACACTGAGGAGAAGTTTCATCAGAGCGGCTGTCGGAGGAAGAGCTCGGGGTTCTTCCTTCAGACATCAGAGGAAATAAAAACAGGAATTATTATTCCCATCACAGTGAAGAGAGGACATGCTGATGTCTGCCGTCCCAGGAGACAGACAGACGGACAGACGGACGACCCGAGGACGTGATGAATAATGTGCAGAAGAACATTAGGTCCTCCTCCTCCTCCTCCTCCTTCTCTCACAACAACCCAAAGTTATTCTCACTGCGGTGGCGGCGGCCTGTCATTAGCTCACACAGCCTCGCCCCTCACGCTTCGCTGCTCTCTCACGCCGCCGCCGTCGTCTCTGTTGTTTCAGCGTCACTCAGAAGGACTTGTTTGGAGTGTAGCGTGTCAGACCCAGAAATGCAAACACAGCCTGGAGCAGAAATACCCAAACAGTCCACATCACAACAACACACCCAGACTTCAGTCAAGACGGCACATGCAGAACATCCCAGCGATCATGGAGGAGGATCTCCTCATGGAGGAGGATCTCCTCATGGATCTGGACTCAGACCAGGAGGTTCAGACTGAACAGAACCGGGACTGAAAGTGAACGTTTGTGTGGGTCAACATCAGGAGAGGAAGTGAAAGAGTGACTTTCCTCCTCTGTCTCTCTCAGGTGGGTCGTGTTTGAGGAGCCCGGCTTCTGTGGGGAGTCTTACATCCTGGAGAAAGGTCTGTACGGGTGTCCGGAGGACTGGGGGGCGATGCAGCCCAGAGTGGCCTCAGCTATGCCTGTGGTTCTGGTAAGAAGTGACTCAGACGCAGTTTTCTCTTCACAGCTGCTCTGACATTTCCTCTCTCTCGTCACGCTCTTATCTGAACGCTCTCATCTCGCCGCTGTCACAGGAAAGCGCTCCTCGTCATATTCTGGTCTCAGTTTGGTAAACCGAGTGTTTTGGTGTTTTGGTCGCTGTCACACTCGTGTGTCTGCGACCAAACCTGAAATTAGAGGATGAAAACAAGAATTCCCTCAAATCTAAACAGTCGAGTATCTTCAGGAGAACCGGGTTAAACCGGGCCGGGACACGCATGAGAGGAAAATGTTTGTCATGAGGCTGAGAGTCAGATCCTCTGAGATCAGAGCCGTGAGTCATCATCACGCTGCTTCAATTTCAGACCAGAAATGACAGACGGACGAACGGACGGAGGGACGGACAGAAACCAGAACTGACTCCAGCTTCTTTCTCTAACCTCCTGCTGCTGCTGCTCTCCTCTGACTCTCATGATTCACTAAAACACAGAAACAGGCTGTTTCTTCAGATCTCTGTAAGACTCTCCTCTCTGACTGTTTTAATCCGGTTTCTCTCTCACGCTCACAGACCACATCACTTTAGAGTTTGTTTTTGAGTCTTTAAACGGATCAGCACCACCGTACGTCTCTGACCTCTTCAGTGTTTACACCCCCACATGTTCCCTGAGGTCAGCTGATCAGCTCCGACTCTTCGTCCCTAAAACTCGTTTAAAAACCCGCAGTGACCGAAGTTTCTCAGCTGCGGCTCCTAAATTAAAACATCCCCGACTCTTTCTACTTTTAAATCTCGTCTTAAAATCCATTTTTATTCTTTTTAGCTCAGCGTGAGAGTTGTCTGATCTCTGTCCTTTTATGTCTTTATTTTTATTTAATTTATTTCATTTTAAATATTTTTTTTTACCTGCTTTTATTTATTTCCTCTCGATGTTTTTCTGTTTGTTCTTTTAAATTTTACTGTGCAGCACTTTGATAAACTTGAACTTAACTGTTTTTAAAATGTGATATAGAAATAAGGCGGATTAGATTAGATCTGCTCACAGGCGTTTCACATAATCACGTAGAAATAGGCAGCATAGAAGCGTCTCTTGTAGGACGTAGAGCCTGTTTCATAACTCCAGACTTCTCTCAGGATGAAAAATAAAGACGGTGTGAGTCTCCTGCCTGTCTTCATGATGGTGATGAAGTTTGTTTGTGTTTTTTTTTTTCAGGACGACTTCGAGAGCGCGGCCAAGTTCAAGGTAGGTGACTGTGACCCATCAGAGAGCGTCTGCTGATGCTGACGGCGTTTCTGTCGTACCTGAGGATGTGTGTGAAGGTCCCGGCCTGCATGACTCACTCTGGATTGTCATGCTGTTTGTGCCCCAGGTGCAGCTTTTCTCTGATCCGGGTTTTCAAGGCCCCGTCCTCGCCATGGAGGACAGCGTGGCGTCCCTGCCGGATGGCTTCTCCGTGGCGTCGTGCAAAGTCCTGGCCGGCAGGTGAGTAATCCTGCGGAGAAAAGGACAGTTCTGTTTGGTTCAGGGTAGAGTCTTAAGTGTAGAGTCTTAAAGTTCAGGTTCTGACAAGTTCTGATTAAAGCGATATCATCTGTAGATCCTAATGACATGTCTGCATGAAACCTCAACACCAACAATCATGATGTGAACACCGATCGGACTCCTCAGAGGATCCCTCTCATCTCTGCTCCTCTCCTGTGTGTGTGTGTGTGTGTGTGTGCGTGCGTGGACGTGGCGCTCAGCTGGCTGGCGTTTGAGGGTCAGGACTTCTCAGGTCGGATGTACGTGTTAGAGGTGGGGAGTTACCCGGACCTGAGAGCCATGGGCTGTTTCAACACGAGCTCGTCGATCCTGTCGCTGCAGCCCGCCGGCTTCGTGAGTTTGTTTCTGTTTTTATGAAGGTTTGAACTTTTAACTTCAACATTTATCTGAATCTGGACGAGACCTCCTCAAAGACTTCTTCATGTACGAACCTCAAACTGGACTTTTACAGGACAGCACACTGCTTCAGGCTGAGTCAGAGTTATCGATTAATCAATCAATCAATCAATCAGTCTTTATTTATAGATCACTTTTCATACACAACCATGTGACACAGAGTGCTTTACACATAAAAAGGAATAAAAGAAACAAAGAAAACCTAAATCCACCCTGACCCGACCGCTCACTCCCACCATCGAAGAACAGAAACAGGATTAAAATACATGAACTTAAAAAGGGCTTAAAAGAGCTGTCAGTGAGCTCTCAGTCTTCAGACCCGGGTCTGTCTGTTGTTTCGGGGTCGAGGGACTTCACTGAACCTCTCTCCTCCTAAATAATTAGATCTTTTCTTCAGGCGACGTCAGAAAACAGACAGACGTGTTAAAGCGACTCCAGCAGATGGCTGATGTGTTTTCAGAGCTGAAACTGTTCAGGGTACAATTTTATACTTTTAATCCTCTTTCTGTTGAGGTTTATTGTGTATTTTGAGGTTGCCCCGGTAACCAACTTAAAGCCTCGTTCAGGGACGTTCAATTATCTCCATCCTGTTTACTCTGGGAGTCTGATTTAAAAGTCCGATCTTCAGGGAAAGCTGTAAACACACACACACACACACACACACACACACACACACACACACACACACACACACACACACACACACACACACACACACACACACGTTGAGCATGTGGTCCGTTTCCAGGGCAACGTCAAAGTGTGTTGAAGCAGCAGCTGTCAGTGTTTCATCGTCGTTTCACTCTGCGTCTCTCTCCCTGTCGGACAGGAGTTCTCGCTGCCCTCCATCACCGTTTTCGAGCGCTGCGGTCTGCGGGGGAAGAGGGTGGTGCTGACGGACGGGTCGGTCAATCTTCAGCTGGCCGGAGGCTGCAGCAGAGTCCAGTCGGTGTTGGTGGAGGGAGGCATGTGAGTATCTGACTGCTGCTGCTGCTGCTGCTGCGTGGTTCCTCGCTCTGATGTAAAGCTGCTCTGGTGGTGGAGGTGTGAGTTTGACAGGTCCGTGTGTGAGTGGGAGCAAACACAGGTGAACTGTGGAGGTGCAGCTCCACACCCACACCCACAGCTCTTTTCTCTTTTAAACGGCTCAGCTGATCTGTGAAGGATCTGTCAGGTAAACAACCATCGACTCCAGAGAGACGAGTCCCTTCAGGCGACCCGAGCTCTCGAGGTCACACGGAAACAGAGAGGCGGTTTTGTGAGGAGGCGGTTCTTTCTGGCCTCCTGCACGAGCAGAGTTTAAACGCCATCGATCAGAACAGGTTTTTAGAGGTTCAGAGGTGAGAGAGAACCGAGATCCTCTGACCCCGAGTCTGTATCCGGAGCAGATTTGGCGTCTAAGCTCAGACACGGTGTTTGATAGAGAGTGTGAGGATCATCCCTGACAGAGAGAGCGATGATGGAAACCTGCTGCTGATGTGTGAGATTCAGAGAGCAGCTGTGAGTCCAGCGGAGGAGAGAAAGACCTGACAGAGATCCAGACCTGTCTGTGGAGTGGCACATTCCTACAGCCGTCAGTGTCAGAGCCGGTGTGGGCGGGTGGAGGCTCAGCACATTTCCAAAAGATTAAAGCTGGCACGATCGGTGCTGCGGGGACGAGAGGACTCCAAAAACAACAACAACAGTCAGAGCGCCCAGTCTGAGGAAAAACTCAGACTAGGATTTGGAGGATTTTCAGTCTGAAGATGAGGAGTCAGAGTCCAGAGAGAGAGAGGAGAAGACAGAGAGGAAATATGAATATAGTAGGGCTGAACGATATTAGAAAAAACTAACATTACAAGGATTTTCAACCCTGCGATTATATATATATATATATATTATGATGATCTGAATCTGAGTTTGTGCTGAAGTCTTGAGGACAGTTAACCTGCTCTGATCTTCTGTCTGTCTCAGAGATATTTTTAGTTTTTATTGTTCTGGGATGTTACCGTGCAGGGGGGCGTGGTTTCCTACTCTCTGATTGTGATTGACGGCTGGCAGGATAGTCTGATTGGTAACTGAGTAAAGAACGAATGTGATTGGTGGATCGCTGCACATGCAGAGTCACATACAGTGTATCTCAGTCAGCTGACCTTGAAATTAGTTCATTCTCCTCCGACATCGCAGGTTCTGACATGAGTATCACGTAAACGTACATCGCCATGACGATGATCAAATCATATATCGTGCAGCCCTAAAATAAAGATAATTTTATAATAAATAACTTTAAATGACAGGATGATAAAAACAGATTTCTATGATAATCTTCATCTGCAGTTAAAGAGACGAGAACAGAGTTTAATTGATTTAGTCCTCGTTAAGGTTTCAGGACATAACGAGGTCTGTGTGTCTCTGTGTGTCTGTGTGTCCAGGTGGGTTTTATACGAGGAAATCAACTATCGGGGGGCCCAGGTTCTGCTGAAACCCGGTGAGATCCCGGACCTGCGTCAGTTCTGCAGCTGGAGGAAAATCGGCTCACTGCGCCCTCTTCTGCAGGTACGACACGACAGGAAGTCACATGACCACACACCGACAACTGACCTTATAAACACACAACATAAACACTCTGATGCTGTTACACAACCCAGTCACGGGTCCAGTGAACCCCAGACCCTGACTCTGGGAAATCCTCTTGACTGTAAAGACTCAGACTCAGTCCTCCTCAGGAACCCTCAGTGATCCTCCTGCAGACTCTGAACTCTGATGGGTGACTCATGTTCTGATCCGTCTGTGTCTGTGTGTGTGTGTGTGTGTGTGTGTGTGTGTGTGTGCAGAAACAAGTCCACTTCCGGGTCAGGAACAGACAGACCGGGCTGATGATGTCACTCACCGGAGACCTGGATGACGTCAAACTGATGCGGGTCCAAGAAACCGAGGAGAACGACGGATTCGAGCAGATCTGGTTCTACCAGAACGGACATCTTCACTGCAAGGTACCAGAACCGTCTGTTGTAGATCTGAGGGGGGAAAATGGAGAGTGAAGAGGTTTTCAAAGACCAGGATCAGTCTGTGAGGAAATAAACTCACACAGTCAGAGACGATCTGAGAGGAGGAGGAGGAGATGATCGCAGGTGAAGTCACAGGAACGTCTGTTTAGAGAGGCCTGTGGATGGCGCTGTTGTCATTCAGTTTTTAAAAGAGTTTGTGTTTGTTACACGCACACACACACACACACACACACACACACACACACACACACACACGCACCCACACCAAGGACATCTGACTGAGTAATCTGCTGAATGAATTCAAACAACAATGAACCTCCACGTGGACCTCAGAGGAAACTGGAGGAAGGTCGAACCATCAGCCCGACCCTGAGGTGGATCAGTGCTGATGTCTGTTTACTGAACTAAAGTTCACCATCTGTGTCAGAACAAATGAAAACTGTCTGAAAATGTTGGGTCCTGAACGAGGAAGAGGAGGAGGAGGAGGAGGAGGAGGAGGAGGAGGAGGAGGAGGTCAGAAGAGCTGAGACCTTTTTACTCTCTCACAGTAAAACAAAATCACCGTCAGTCTGAGGATTTATTTGATTTAATCTAAAATATCATGAATAAGAACTGAGTATTCTGTCTGTTTAAAGTGATGAACACAGACGTACAGATAGGGCTGCATGATATATGGTTTGAGCGTCGTCATGGCGATGTACGTGTGCGTGATAGTCACATGTCAGAGTCTGTGATGTCGGAGGAGAATGAACACGTCTAATTTCAAGGTCAGCTGACTGACGTACACTGACATGTAGACTCTGCATGTGCAGCGATCCACCAATCACATTCGTTCTTTACTCAGTTACCAATCAGACTACCCTGCCAGCCGTCAATCAAAATCAGAGAGGAGGAAACCACGCCCCTGCACACGGAGTGAGTCGCTGGCGCTGACGGTGTTGACCCGAGAAAGTACAACACCGATAACAACAACAACAACAACGATTGTAAAACGAGAAACGAACAGAGAAAACCACCGAAGAAGAAGAAGAAGAAGACGTGTTTCAGTTATCTGGAATTATTTCAGTTCTAAGAAGGATGATGTCGACTAAAACTCGTGTTCTGTGTTCATCTGTTTCCACGGTAACGTCCCAGAACAATAAAAACTAAAAATATCTCTGAGACAGACAGAAGATCAGAGCAGGTTAACTGTCCTCAAGACTTCAGCACAAACTCAGATTCAGGTCATCTGAGGAGGAAAATGACTATTCTTTAACATCACAATATCGCAGGATTGAAAAATATTGGTATGTTAGTTTTTTCCAATGTCGTGCAGCCCTACACACAGACCTTCTTCATCGTCCTCCTCCTCCTCCTCACTGTGACGGACACTCACTCCTCTCCTGTCCCTGTTCTTCCAGCTCCTGGAGGAGTGCTGCCTGAGCCCCAGCGGCAGTGTCACCATAGCAGGGAGCCGAGTCGGTCTGAGCCCTGAGCCACAGAACCAGGTCCACCTCTGGAGCATCACACCTGAGGGCTTCATCCGCTACACGCCAACAGCTGATCTGGTCCTGGAGGTCAAAGGTGAGTAACGCAGAGTAACGGTTGAAGAAGAACTTCGTGAATTTAAGAAGAAGAATCTGGGATGAGTTTAGTACGGGGGATCAGAGTGTTGAGACGTTTTAAAGGTTTTAAAACAGATCTGAGTCGGTCTGAGCTCCAACACTCTCGATGTTCAGACTCTGCAGAGACAGATCTGATCTGGACCCTCAGAGACAGATCTGATCTGGACCCTCAGAGTCCAGTACAGTCCTCCACCTCTCTGCTTCTGTCAGTTCATCCATGACAGGAAAACTCCCTTCACTGAGTCTGACTGCATCACTGTCCATCAGTGACACCTAGTGGACAACATGAGGAAGTGAACGCACATTTATAATAAACTGTGAAGAGGGTGAAACAGATCAGTCTGCAGGTTTGAAAACAGGATTATTCACAGAGACAGGAACGCTTTAGTCTGAGGACGTAAACTGACGAGGAAACCTGCTTTTCTTTCTTTCTTCAGGGGGTCACAACTACGATAAGAACCAGGTGATCCTGAACACACTCGACCCAAACAAGCTGCACCAACGGTGGGATGTGGAGATTATATGACGACATACGAGCCGCCGCCGCCGCTGCTGCTGAACCGGATCAGGACATGGACTAGAGTCTGCCTCAGGCTCTGTAAACAGCTGCTCAAGGACAGGAGGGTCGGAGAAGAGGCTCGACCTTCGCTGTAGGAGGAGAACGTTCTTCTGAGGAGGAGGAGGAGGAGAGGAAAACACTCGGAAGAACAGACAAACAACAACGAGGAGGACATAAACTTTGTATTTCAGACTTTAGTGCTGGTTTATATATTTACTGTCTTTTTTAAATAAATCTGTTTGTCTGATTTAAATGAACTCCAACAGTGTTCAGACTTTTACCCTCTCAGACTTTGTTTTATTAGATTATATGACAAATATCTTTGGAGCTGCATGAAACAGAACGAAGAAAAAAAAAGACTTTTTTTTCTTTTTTAATCAAAACCAGACAGAACAAAACAACAACAACAACAACAAGTCTTTAGTCATCCCCGATAATAAAAGGAGTTTTGTCGATGAAGTTTCCCGTTCAGACTCCAGACACACAGGTTTGATTTCTTTACATGATTGATAGTGAAACAATAACCTGATCAATATCTGTGAGTCCAGTCTGAGCTGGTCCTGGTGAAGATGGTCCTGATAAACCTGACCTGGTTTTAACAGGTTCTCCCTTCAGAGAGAGGCTGAAGTCCAGTTCTGGTTCTGTCTTATTTGGTGTTATTTCAGTGAGACGTGGACGCAGCAGAACTCAAACAGCTCAAAAACTCAAACACAGAAACAGCTCACGGCCACGCTCCCATTACAAACCCGAGTCACGCCGTGTTGTGCGTCACCTCTGATCCCTCTGAATAATGAAGTCTGCGGCGGTCCAGAGCAGCCGTGGTGAATCACTAACAGGTGATCCCCCCGGTGGTCTGCGGACCGGCTCTAGCTCTGCTTGGCACTTTCTTGCACCCCCGGCTCGGACTCTGCGGTCCCCTCAGGAGAGTTCTGCACCAGCTCCTCGGCCTGCCTGTCGTCCTCCTCGGCCACGCGGACCACCGTCTTCCCTCTGGCGTGACCCTCCTCCAGCTTCTGAAAAGCCTGGGGCACCTGGGTGAACGGAAACTGGGCCTCAACGACCGGCAGGATCTGTGAAAACACGGTGAACACAAACCAGGAGGTGATCAGATCAGATCGAAGCCCTCAGCTTTTCTTTGACTGGAGATGTGGAGAGTTTCAGAGAGTTACTCATTTTTATCCTCCACGTCTGAAACTTATGATTAAATAAACTCCTTTAAGTTCTTTCTACCACAAAAAACAACCAGCTAACGTGATTCCACCTCCGACTAATCTGACAGTTCTTCTGTTTTAGTTTAAGTGAAAAAAAAATCTAAATTCAGCAGGTCTGAAGAGTTTCCTTTAAAAGGGGGGGTGCAACAGACGACCAGCAAACACAATGTTTGCAGGACTTCTACAACGAGGATAAAGTGACATAGTCCAGGACCCGAGGGAGGACAGTTTAGCGATGGCGCTACAACACGCTACAGCAGGTCCGTTTGACAAGAAACACTTCTGTTACAGACACTTGTCTTACTTTGTTAAAGCGGTTTACCTGTCCAGCAGAAAGGTTACAGGGTCACCAAGATCCCCAAGCGTCCCCCATGGTTTATGTTGACCCGGCTTTTTAGCTCTTGTCCGGTCTACCTCCGTTTTAAGCGCCCGTTATTCCTCCAGAGTCTCCGGTATTTACTTTGTTTTCTTGCTTGTGTCGGCAGTCGTGGCCAAAGGAGGATTCAGACAATTTTCCGAACTTTCTGGTTGGTTTCTACTGTCCGATATTGTAGCACGCTAACTTTGTTTGGGCTCCTGAACGACACGGGGGAGCAGCATTTTCTTGTTGACTGTTTTCTTGTTGACTGTTTTCTTGTTGACTGTTTTCTTGTTGACTGTTTTGGTGTTGACTGTTTTGGTGTTGACTGTTATCTTGTTGACTGTTTTCTTGTTGACTGTTTTTTGTTGACTGTTTTCTTGTTGACTGTTTTCTTGCTGACTGTTTTCTTGCTGACTGTTTTCTTGCTGACTGTTTTCTTGTTGACTGTTTTCTTGTTGACTGTTTTGGTGTTGACCGTTTTCTTGCTGACTGTTTATGTTTGAGTGTTTTCTTGCTGACTGTTTTCTTGTTGACTGTTTTCTTGTTGACTGTTTTCTTGCTGACTGTTTTCTTGCTGACTGTTTTCTTGCTGACTGTTTTCTTGTTGACTGTTTTCTTGTTGACTGTTTTCTTGCTGACTGTTTTCCTGCTGACTGTTATCTTGTTGACTGTTTTCTTGTTGACTGTTTTTTGTTGACTGATTTCTTGTTGACTGTTTTGTTGCTGACTGTTTATGGTTGACTGTTTTGATGTTGACTGAGTTATCTTGTTGACTGTTTTCTTGCTTGTGTGTTGGCAGTCGTGGCAAAGGAGGATTCAGACAATTTTCCGAACTTTCTGGTTGGTTTCTACTGTCCGATATTGTAGCACGCTATCGGCCAAGGAGGATTAGACAATTTTCCGAACTTTCTGGTTGGTTTTCTGTCGATATTGTAGGCTAACTTTGTTTGGGCTCCTGAACGACACGGGGGAGCAGCGTCTGCCTCACAACCAATCAGGTTAGAGGAGGTGGAGAACGGCTTTGTTTACAGTCAGAAAGAGCGGACCGCTCAAAAATGTTCAAATGTTGACGACACAGACATAAGAGAACACAGAGATATCGATATATTACCAAATAATCAATAACTAATAACTATTGACAGATATTAGAAGATGTTTATAAATACACCATAAAAAAAGATGCTTCTTTGACGTTTTCCTGCCTACAACACCTTTAACTTATTCGAAGAGTTTTAAAAATGATTCTATTTTTAATTGTTTTTATTTAAAAATGAGGAAATATAAAAACTGTCAGTCTGCAGCTCCTCGCCCTGACGCTCAGCTGACATCTTCTTCACACTCACGTAGGTTTTCTATTTGCTCTGAAAGTCTGCTTCATCATCTCTGCTGCCAGAGCTGTAAAATGGACAAAGTGTGTGTGTGTGTGTGTGTGTGTGTGTGTGTGGAGGGGGGGTCAGAATGTGATGAGGCTGGACAATCCTGTGCTGGCTCTCATCACCAACACCACCTCCACCTCCACCTCCACCAGCAGCAGCAGCAGCAGCGGCCTTGTTATTCTGGTCAGCATCTCTCATCGGTAACAATGAGCCGCAGAGAGCGGGGGCGGGGCTCTGGAACCCGTCCACACCTCCAACATGCAGATAGAGTGAGTGTGTGTTTGTTAATGTGTGTGTGTGTGTGTGTGTTTCTGAGTGCACGGCTCCCTGTAAGCCCTCGGGACAAAGGGACTTGGGTCCTGCACGCTTCTGCTAATGGCTGCTCAGCACTGTTGAAAAATGTGTCAGCCCTCCTCTGGCGCCCGATTCCATCGTGGAAACGGCGCCCCAACCAGAACAGCAGGAATGTGACGGCCGCACCTTTACAAAGCCACACAGCGCCTTGACTGCAGGCACGTGTGTAGCGCCCGCCGTGTTCGTGTTCAATCATGGAGGAGATCAGAGAGCGTGGAAGATCTCCAACACTGACCAGGATGCAAATGAGAGGATTTCCATATATGGAAATGATGGTGAGGGACACCTGCCTGTGTGACATCATTAATAAGGTGTGACGGTACCTTCCCAGCATCCACCAGTTTGCTGACTTCATCCAGCGCCGGCCCATCTGGAGCGAAAAACCCCCACCTGTAGAAGACCCCGCCCGATACGATGTTCTGAGAGAGAGAGAGAGAGAGAGAGAGAGAGAGAGATGGGAGGATCAAGGTCAGGCAGGTGTGAAGGTCACTGAGAGATAAAGTTTGAAAATAAAACACACCCTCGTTAGAATTAAAAAACACTCTAATAGATCAGCTGACAGGGAGGGGCATGAAACAGACCAATCAGAGACGACCTTCCACCTTCAAAACGGTCATCGAATAAACTCTAAAGTCTGATCCGTGTCCTCATCCTTCTCCAATCAGCTGGAGCTCTGGGTTTTTATCGGGTTTAACAACATTCACCCTTAATTTACACCACATCCTTAACGGCTCTGATCTCGAACAGGGGCGATTTTCGCCATCCGCCAATTCCTATCTGATCCGTTTGTGAGGCGAATTTCAAGGCGGATTACCAACAGCAGGAATCGTGAGAACTCACAAGAACCTGCAGATTCACGTTCAATCAAACGATAACGAGTTGTCTCTCTAAAGACAGACACATAGACATATAAGCAGTAGATTGTGTCCTTCCAGAGGAGGAAATCTACTTCTAGACTTCTAGAATCAGCATCTCCTCATCCTCATCAAGCTCCTGTCAGTTTGAGACAATTTGGCGCCCCCTCTGGACAAAGCCGTCTTTGCTTGGCTCATCCTCTACATCTCCAGGTCGTGTCTTCACACAAAAATCTCATAATTTTTTTAATATTTTCTGTGGAAACTTTAAAATCAGAGCCGTGTCTGCAGAAACCCTCTCACAGTTTTCAAACATTAAAAATGATGGCGCTTCAATCATCAGTCTTTTCTGTTTTTGTACATCATACAGAAATATCCAGATGAATGTCAGTTTATTTCAGATTCACCAAAAACTGCTGACAGGAGCTTTAATCAGAGCAAAGTCAGGAGAAGTCGCCTAATTTTAAAAAATAGTCATTTTTCCTGTTTTTTAATCTACAAACGGAGATTCTTCAGTTATTTACCAAACTGTCCAAACTGAGACTGATCACTTCAGAAGTTCTGCAGGAGAAAACAGACTTAGAGAGTCGTGACTCAGGTAAACAGAGTCCTCCAGCCTTCAGCTCTGTGAAGACCTCAGAGAAATGACTGTGCTGTCCAGAGGAAACAAAACCAGAACCTGAGTTTTCTGTGGTTGAGTAGGGTTAATTTGGACTGAGGACCCTGAACAAGAAGAACAAGAAGAAGGAGAAGAAGGAGAAAAGATGCTCTAACTTTAATGATCGTGAAAAGACCCGCTCTGCTCTGCTCTGGACAATAAATCAGTGAGTCATGTCAGCCCGTCTAAAAAATAATAAGACTGATCATTTGGATTTCAATCAGAATCAGAATCAGAATGACTTTATTGATCCGAACTGGGAAATTATAATTATTATATAATTATTATATTTCAAAGTATTAAAACTCAATCCAGAGAAAAGACGGACATCAGGGGAATCAGTCAGTTATTACATGATCAGACCTCCTGCTGTGTCAAACTCCATGGTGGGTATAAACAGGGCTCGGCGATAAAACGATATCGATAAATATCAAAAATTAATGTCCCTCAAATCAATATAAAACATGATCAATATCCTTTTCAATAGTCGTCATTCTGACATGTTTTGGTCGACTATACAAATAGTCGGGCTGGACGATCTGCTTTTCTCCTGATTCGATTCTTCTACGATTTTTTGGATGCCGATTTGATTTAAATTGTGATTCTACGATATTGTTGATTTTCTCGATCTTTAGTCTGTATTTTTAACTTCAGTGAAACAGATCAATGATTCTGATCGTCTGCTGACTATTAAAGGAACCAGATTTAACCAAAAATACACATGGAGGTCAGTTTTTAGGATTTACTCTGAAAATTTGAAAAACAAAATAATTTTTTGAACATAAAAATTGATTTAAAAATTGTAAAACAAAAATCTCGATACTTATATGAAAAGATTTTTTCTCCCACCCCTAACGAAAGGCCAATGAAAAGGAGAGTCCTGATATTGATCGATACCCGCTGATATGACAATAATATCCTGATAAACTTTTTCCCATATCGCCCAGCCCTAGGTATACCTCACCCCTCTCCCAGCCTCCCCATCTCCCCCTTCCTCCCCTCTTGTAAACCCATCAGCTGCTGACAGTCAGGATCTGATCCCCTCATCGAACACTAGGGGGCTCAGTCGGACTTTGATCCCTCTGACAGAGGAGGACGTGCGGTCCGGAGCCGAGCGGCTGTGGGTGTGTCTGCCGCTGCCCGGCCCGGCCAAACTGACCAGCTGGCTGCTCCTGCAGACAAAGGGGCCCGGAGGCTTGGCAAGAAACACACAAACACTGGTATTTGCCGAGGTGGGGGGTTAGGGAGGGGGGTGGGCTTCAATTTGCACAAACACCAAATAGTGCTGGTTCAGCAGCAGCAAACACACACACACACACACACACTTACACACACACATAACTCTGACACTGGCAGCCGGCTGTGCTGTCACCAACGCCTGCACTGCCCAGGACTACTTGACTGAGTCCCACCCTGCATGTTCACCCACTCCCCTCATTACACATTCACTCCACTAACAGAGCAGCTGTAGGGACACGGTGTTCATGCAATTAGAGCAGGCCGACACACACATGCAGGAGCTCTAACTATCAATGCAAGAATTCCCTCTGCACCTGCACACTGGCAGGTTTACAACCCCCCGCAGGCATGTGTCTACATCTCCAGCATATTAAACTGCAGAAGCAGCCGAGTCGAGTTATTACATGTTTTTTAACCAAACCTGAACTGATCAACTGACTGGAAATAAAGCTGAAACTCCGACTGGCTGGAACAGGTGTTCACCATCCACACACAAAGCTGTCTTTCCACGCCACTGGGGATCAAGTATTCATTTCAGTCTGGGAGCACCCATGGTCCACACCCAGGCTAACGGCTTTCTGTGAGAGACCAGGCTCCAAACTTTCCATAAAATAAACACTGAAGGCAGGCAGAGCTGTGTTTGTGAACGTCAGGCAGAAAAGATCACGTCACTCTGGTTCGGTGCTCCTGTTTACCTGGATGGCTTTGTTGTGCAGAGTAAATCCAGCATGAACCGTCCCATCCAGCAGGCCCATGGAGTCGGTGCTGAGGAGTAACGGGGACACCAGAGTCACATACTTTGCCCCAGACCAGGTCTTCAGCAGGTGCGTGGCCCACTCCTCCGTTTCCCCGCCCACGTTGTCTAAAATCACGTCGAACCTGAGGAGGCAAACACAGAAACCCGGGTTTAAAAACACTCGTTCAGAGAAAAACGGCGTGTTTCCTGAAGGTCGGCTGATCTGCAGTTTATAAATGTTTCGGACTTTAAACCTGCTGCTTTGTCTTCAGATTTCATCCTGGGTTTTTGTTCTGAGGGTGTTAAAAGGGATGAACCAGCCTCCAGTCCACGCAGGCCTCGTGCCCTTGTTTCCATGGAAACTGGACAGCAAACCAGTGAGCAGTTGTGCCACGCTGACAGGAAGGTATTTACCACAATTTAGGGTGTTTAAAGGAAAAGAGCCAAGACGTTTGTCCAAGACGTGGGTGGTTCATTTTCATTTGCACCTTTATTGGACTGGCACTAGTTTTGGCGAGGAATCGTTCACACGTGGGACCAGAGCGAAAACGAGAAAAAATACCGCTCTGTACTGAGGCCACTGCAGAGAGACTGGGTTAGAGTCTCCACAGGTGAACACCTTCAGGTTCTACCTGTACCCCTAAAAACATTAAACCTGATTCACAAACAGTCAGTTCAGTTTTTATTCAACACTCTGACTTTTTAAGAATACGGGTTGTTGTCATTTTTCTGTTCTTATCTGGATCCTGAATTTTCTCTTGTTTTGATTTTGTTTTTTCTCTTTAAATAAATTAAACCCCATAATAACAGACGCTCAGTAAAGTATCATTTAAACATGTTCAAACATACTCTGGGAAAAGGGATTCATCTATCTCCATCAGCTGTTTGATATAATATGATCTCCCTAATGTACATTTTTTTACATACTTGCAACTTTGAACCTTTCTGACAACTCACAAGGACTGGGATAAATTCACAAAACCTACACCTGTAGAAAAGTACCTGATGGGAAAACAAATTATTTGGCGTGGACATTGTTTATTTATGATGATTATTATGATTATTCTCTTTGATTGAATCCACATTATCTGTGGATGTTTGTAAAAAAACACAAACAGCTGGAAAAAGGAAAGGAAAAGTATTGAGATGTATACACTGTATTATTGTGATTTAAAATGTAATAAAAAGTTGTACATACTCTCATCCTAGCATTAAAACCTACTTCTCCATCATCTCCAGCTGCTCAGCTGCATCCTCTGCAGTGTAGTCCACCACCTCGTCGGCCCCGAGCCCCCTAACCAGACCCTCGGCATTCTGGGAGCAGGTAACCGTCACATGAGCGCCCCAGGCCTTTAGTAGCTGCCGACACACACACACAGATGTTTACATGAAGTTACACACAGAGTCAAATATAGACAGTGTTTTTTTGGATTACCTGGATTGAGAAAGTCCCGACACCCCCCGATCCTCCGGCGATAAGAACTCTGGGAGGAGACGCAGAGTCAGTCAATTACTGAAACGAAGCTACAGGAGCGCAGCGGGAGCCTCGAGGGGTGAAAAGGGAGTTTGGCTCCATGAGGAGTCACACTTACATGAAATCACAAATGAGACGTGTTTTAAAGGCACAGTTTAAGAAATCCACTTTAGATCAAACAAGAGACCAGCTGAAATACACAATGTCTTATCAAAATAAAGCTCTCTGTACCTGATTTAACAAAATAAGAGCACAGATGGACCCTGACATGATAACACTGATCCTGGACGGCTGAAGGGGTTCACACTTTTAGACCGTCCTTCATACTGAGACTCACATTTCTACAGATTCTGGGTTAGGAGGGGTTGACTACAGGGTTATCCATGATCAGGCTGCTTCTTGCCTTTTATTTGAAGAGCTGTCTCTGCAGAGACCACCTGCATTAACAAGCGCAGACAGGGCTGTGTTGGCTACGTAAGGGATGGATGCTGCTTCTGTGTGACTCAGAATTTTTGGCTTGAGGGAAACCTGCAAAGACAGACGAAATCAAGAATGAGAGAAACATCAGAGTCGGTTATTACCCAGTTAAAAGGAAGGTTTAATCCCCACAATGGCCAGCTTTA
The DNA here is from genome assembly GCA_962446985.1 of Xyrichtys novacula. Taxonomy (NCBI): domain Eukaryota; kingdom Metazoa; phylum Chordata; class Actinopteri; order Labriformes; family Labridae; genus Xyrichtys; species Xyrichtys novacula. The sequence goes on along the minus strand of OY660880.1, from coordinate 602,130 downwards.
ACTTTAACGAATAAATAAGTGAAAATTTGGAAGAAAACAAGGAGAGCTTTGTGAGTCTGGACTGCTGCCTCAGTGGCTTCTGAACCCAAACCGCCTTAATCCTAATTACTCAGACACAGCAGAATTTTAAAGCTGAGGGACCGTTTTCAAACTTTACACTGCAGCTTTAAAACTTTCTTCATTAGTTTAAAAACACGACAAACGTTAAAAGAGTCAAACAATAACTAATAAACAGACTCAAAGTTGGACATTTTCAGGGTTATAAGGACCAAACCTGCTCAGTGTCTCACCTCATACTCCGTCAGAGTCACAAACTCTGCCAGGCTGCCTTGTTTCCACGGGGGAACGGCGGCCCACACCTGGAACACCAAGATGACATTTAACACGCTGAAGAACACGACGCCATTTAACCGCCTACTCTTCTGAATCTGGTTCATCAGCGAGCTCTTCCCGTACTCATCAGTCAGTTAATCATTTCCAGAGGTGATTTTACACAGACGGGAAAAAAAGAGATTACCAGGAGATTATCTGAAAATGTCGATGTTGGTCTATAATTCGATTAGATTAAAGCTGCATTTACATAAAGTCAATAATGTCAGTGATGTGAATAAAAGGAAAACAGGAAAACAGTAGATGACTCAGAGTCAAAACCGTGTGATGAACAAGCAGAGAGCTGATCGATGACGAAGACTGACGGTGACCTCAGCTGAAGATGTGATCATACAGACCGGACTATTATAGGGGAGAGTGGAGGAAGATATTTCAGATCAGTCCAACTTACCCCTCAACTTACCCCGCTCCCCTTTGGCGGGATCATGGAGCAGTAAAGTAAACTAAAGACCTTTTTAGTCTGACTTTTAGATGAATTTTGTTTGAATCTTTTAATCTGCATGTTGTGATTTTAACCTATTTTAGTTGTAGAGTAACAATTTTGTGTTTTATTACCTCTTTTTTAATTGACTTTGTTTATTTGATTTTAAGACTGTTTTATTTATTATTTAAGTTTTTAATGCTTTATCACCTTTATTATATTTTTTTATGGTTTTATCGTTTTAGTCCTAAATCCAGTGTTTCCTCAGTGATCTGTGGAAAGTTGTAGACTCCTCACCTGATATTTTGTGTGTGTGAGTGCTGTACGTGTTGAATGGGGGTTGGGTTTTGTATATTTTATTTCATTGTTTTTAATATCCCCCTTAAATGGACAGCACTTTGTGCTACATTATATGTATGAAAAGTGCTTTACAAATGAAGTCTGATTGATTGATAGAGTGTGCGTAATGATAATATCCTGTATCACAGCAGAATTAACTGAACGATTTCATATCAGACACAAAAGTGTGCGGTTCATCTCCTACCTCATCTCCTGGAGCAAAGTGGGTCACCTCAGATCCACAGTCCACCACCACACCTGAAACATCTCGACCCAGAACCAGAGGAAACTCACTTCCATCATTCATCACAGACATCGGATCCCTTCTGAGTTTGAGCATTTTAGCTCCATAACCTCCTGAAAATAAAGTCAGAGAGATCAGAGTCAGGGGGGTTTTCAAGACCTTTTCAATCCTTAGATGCATGACTGACCAGAACCTACACTTATGGATGTGGAAAATAAGTCCATGTTTTATAGCAGCACGTATCACACCTGCAATTATTACAAAATTCAGCTGCACGGATGTTAACAAGCACCAGAAAGAGAGATCACATTACAGCGATTTTAAGGTCTCTGCATTGGCTCCCCGTCTCTTTTAGAAAAGATTTTAAGGTTGTTTTTTGGTTTTTAAAGCTCTTAATGGCTTTGGCCCTTCTTATCTATCTGATCTGTTTTTACCTTATGACTCAGGTCGAGTCCTCAGGTCTTCAGGAAGTTCTCTGTTAACATTATTAAAGTTAAAACCAAGATGTACAGTGAGGCATCTTTCTATTACTATGACCCCGTCTGTGGAACAGCTGACCTGAAGACCAGAGGACTGAAACTGATCTGAATGACTTTAAAAGTAAACTGAAAACGTACCTTTTTAGTCTTGCTTTTAATTAAATTTTATATCGTTAACTTTAAGTGTTTTCGCATTTATCTCTTTCTAGTTTTAATGACAGAATGGTCTTTTATTGAGCTATTTTGGTGCTCTTATTTTAGTGTCTTTTACTTTTGTTTTTATTTTATTTATTTCTTAAATTTCATTCTATTTTTCTTTGTTTTTAGATTTTAACCTAAACCTCCAGTGTTTCCTTGTCTTTAGTATTAAAATGGTGTTTCCTCAGCGCGCACACTCCTGTTTCTATGAATTCTTTTAAGTTCATGCATTTTAATTCTGTTTCTGTTCTTAGATGGTGGGGTGGGAGTGAGGGGTTGGGCTGGGGTAGATTTGGGTTTTCTTTGTTTCTTTTATTCCTTTTTCTGTGTAAAACACTTTGTGCTACATGTTGTGAATGAAAAGTGCTTTATAAATAAAGACTGATTGATTGATTGATTGATTGATATTTGGGGTATAAAACTGATGGTAATATTTACATGTGTTTCTGTGTTACAGTAAAAATAACCTTCAGCGTGGTGAGACTGCTCAGGTTAGATGTGTGGATCAACAGTAAATGTATACCTGACAGTCAGAGTTGATAAAACTCTAAGGTTCTTGGGTTAACCTTAGAAACTCCATAGAAAGTGATAGGGGGCATTTTTGACCCCACATACGTGAAAGTGGGGTGCTGATACAGAAAATGCAATAACTCAAAAACAATAACAGTTAGAAACAAATCAAAATAGCCTCATGTCAAAGAGAACCTGTATGAGGAATACATGGAAGATTAAATGACAAAAGTTAAAAATTACAAACATATTGTAATAAAATGGTTCTGGGGTCTTTTTTTGACCCCATTTATCTCTGATGAGGAGGGGGTCCGAGAACTTACCCCTCATGGACAGATCCAGAGGGTTCAGACTGGCAGCGTGGACTTTAATCATCACCTCACTGGCAGAGTTGATAACAGGGACAGGGTGGTCTTCTGTGAACCTCAGAACCTCGTTGGTACCGTACTGGTCCAGAACCCAGGCTGACATGCAGCTCTGAAGTCCTGAAGGTGAACTGCTAACATGTCTCTTCAGGGACACACACAGACCTGTCCTGAATAAAGCTTTACAGGAACCTGCTGCTCTCGACTTTAACAAACACAGGAACCTGGTTGATGCCATGACCCCGACAGAACCCGACAGAACCCGACCTGTCAATCAAAGTCCAGTTTTAGGGGTTCCTACTTAGCTTAGGTTAGCATTTACAGCTCCTCAGCGCTAACGACGTTCATTAAACTGACGACAACAGGTCCAATAAATCAGCGAAAACGTCTTTTTCACGTCAAACTTACAGCACAGTGTCGTCAAAATCCGAAATAAGAACCACAAAGACACAAATATGAAGATAACACACCCCCTCTGCTGCTACATGCTACATAACAACCTCACCTCTGAACTTACAAGGACAGCCAATCAGGATTCGGGAGCTATATACACCGACCAATAAGATAAGAGAACGCCTCTGACGCGGTGACATCTACAACGGAGTCCAGTCAGTCATGGGAAACTTCGATGAAGTCGGTATTCATTTCGTTTTAATTTATTTATTCATTTTTCATTGATTTTTTAAATTTTTTTCGAACATGTGCAACACTAGAAAATAAACGAAAACAAACAAACAAAAACAGTAACAATATTCGAAACAACAATAACAATAATGGAAGCAAAAAAAAGAAAAAAATAATTAAAACAAATAAACTATTAATAAAAACAATTTTATAAATATTATTAAAAATGATGATCATAATAAAAAAAATAACATTAATAATACAAGTTAAGTAATAATAAAAAAATATTACAAATAAAATAAAAATTTAATAATTAATAATTTATATATTATATAAATATAATATAATAATAAGTAAAATATAAATTATAAAACTAATATTAAAATGATAATAAATATATATAAAAAATTTAAATTTAATAAAAATTTAAAATGACATTATAAAAAATAATAGTACAATAATAAGAAATAAAATAATATAATAGTAATAATTTTAAAAATAATAACAATCACATTAATAATAATAATTACATTATGGTAATAATAATTATCAAAATAATAATAACAATAATAACAATAACAATAATAATAATAATTATTATTATTATTATAACTATTATTATTATCATAATAATGCGAACCCAACATGTCCGAAAAGGAGTAGGATAAAGCATTATGCTTTTTTAAACCTTCCCCTTCTCTTCTACTCAAAAATATCAGTCAGTCTCCAACATATTTACATTATATTAATAAAAAATAGAACATAAATAGAGCAAGTAAGTACTTAAATCATTAATGAAAACACCTGATGGTTAGTGCCCTTCTTCCTCCCTTAAAAACCTCTATTTGATTTTGACCTTATGGGCATCTCTTTTCCTGTTGTTGATTTGATCATATTTATGTGCAAACTTAAAGCTACTTTGCCTCTGAAGACAGACACACAAAAATAATCAAACAAATCTAAGACTTTTGCTTTCAGCCACTAAATGACGGTGGCTCTAACTTTTTGACTAAAAACACAGTACAATGTATCTAACCTAAAGGGACTGATTAAATCCTGTTTTTAAATGATAATTATCAATTCTCACGTTTAATGGATTAAACAGAGTTCCTCTGGTGAAGTCTTGCAGCATCAGTTCGTTCTTTAGCTTTTACTGTTGGTTTTTGTTGTTTGCTCATTTTGACGGTGATAATAACATCCTTAAATAAAACTCTTATGACGTGTGAGAAACTTTAATACTCAAAATAATAATGGAACATATTTTTACAGCAACAAACCACCATGAAGGGAATAAAAACCTAAGATGAAGTGGGACTATCGAGGATAAAATGCAAACACAACAATGTAGTAATAATTGTCTATTATCGTAAAAATGCGGGAGTGCATGAAAAAATTATAAACCAATAAGCCTGAGAGGTCCACTCAGTGGAAAAGTGGTGGCTGAGTGCTCACTCAGGTGGAGACAAATGGAGACATGAAGCAAACACTAATGGACCGAGTCCAAGAAGACAAAAATCTTCTCCTGATGCATTAGTCATCGAAATGTGGCTGAGGAGGTTTCAGACATGCTTCACAGTTTTCACATCAGCCTCATTAGAGAGTCTTGTAGGATTGTACTTTATAAGAAAAGCCCTCAGTGATTCTTTAATGACAGATAATGACTGTTAGTCTTCAGCTAAGAGCAACTTCACTTTCAACTTAAAGGCTGAAATGAACAGTGATGCATCTCAAATGATGTGCTAAAAATCTGACCGATTCTGATGAAGCTGACGTGTTATTTTATTTTATTTTAATACCTGTAACTGCTGTGAGCAGGTGGGAACACTGAGGAAAGTCTGTGTTACTTTACCCACAGCAAAAAAATCTTTCATTTGACTGTAAAGAAGACAACAACTCTTCCTCAACTAACACCACTTTCAGAAGGATGAGAGGAAATTAATACAACATAACCACAAGATAATGGTCACCACTATGTCCACAGGGGGCGCTACGTTGACAAAAAGAGAGTTTCTGACAGGATCTTCAGATTTAAGTGGAAAAGTGTTAGGAAAGAGGAACAAAACACTGGAACAGTGGTGTCCTCCTGTTTGTTACCCATGCATCGCTCCAAGGCCAGTATCTGTAATGGTATGGTAACTGTGTTAGCATGTTATAAAGCAGCAGACAAAGACTTTTTCAGCATATGTTTGGACAATACAAGACCACATTCTGCATTATTCCCACAGTATGGCTCTGCAGTAGAGGAGTCTGAGCGCTGAGCTGGCCTGTCTGCAGTCCTGACCGGTCACTCATTGAAAATTTTTGGTGCATAATGAAATTGGAAAATAAAACAAAGGAAATCTTATATAAGAGAGGAGCGGACACTTCACTCTCCAAACTCCAGGAAGGATCTCCTCGGCTCCTAAACAGCACACAGGGCAACACAATTATACACATGCTCCTGTCCAAACACTTTTGACATTAAATATATGGTTTATTACGCACTAATTTCAGTAACGAGTTGAATCCAATTGTCCTGACTGATATTTTACAGTCTCACAGCTATTTTAGAATCAGTTTTTATACCCTGATGAATAACTTGGACCAGATAAGTCACACTTACAGTTTGCATGCTCTTCTCTCCCAGATTTGAGAGTGAGAGAGGTGAGAGAAGACAGCGAATGTTTGGGCCTGAGTCTGAGTGATCGTGATTCAGTACTGTCATTATGATCGCAGCTCCCAGGGGAAAGAGGACACACTGGAAAACTAGGGGCTTTGTCTGTGCTGCCTCATTATGGTGGGTCTGTCTAATGAATCAGAGTCCTTGCTGAACCCAGTCTTATATTAGTGCCTTAAAGGGATATTCCGGCGTAAATTCAATCTAAGGTCAAACCCACCGTAACACTGAGTTAGACACCCCCTCCAGAGATGAATGTTGAAACTTGGAAACTTGGAAATTGGGGGTAAGGCAGAAGAACTACCGTGTCTGCAGAGCAAAATGATTATTACTTCAAGGAAATGATAAAGAAATTATCATAAATGTTCTTCCTTGAGCTGCGGCACCCCGCTGTAGTCCGTAATGGACTGGCCTGAGGTCTCTCTACAAACAAGCGGCTGCTGGAAGAGAGTAGGTGAGTTGTGTTTAGTCTCTTTGCTAAAGAAATGAGTCAAAGTTAAAAAGATGTTTTGTGTCTAGTACTATGGCTGTGACCCTATATGTCCTGTTGATGAAGTTAGGTGCTGTTCTGAGCATTATTTGTGGCTATAGAGTGGCGTTTTGGTTGGGGGCGTGGCTCTCTGTATTGCTATGCTGCGGTCGTTACTAAAGTTGGTATAACTAGAGAAGCAAGCGGTCGGAAACATTCATCTCTAGAAGGGGTGTCTAACTCGGTGTTACGGTGGGTTTGACCCTAAATTAATTTTACGCCGGCATATCCCTTTAAACTGTATTTATGAAGTCCTTCCTCCACAGAAACACCATGTGTGGTATTTTGGGCCTCCCTGCTATCCAGGGATCTGTGGCCCCGATCACACGGTTGCTCCAAATAGATGCAGTTTTGATCTAATTTCATGCAGAGTGGACTGTCAATATCTGACCAAGAGAAGTGTAGCTGTATAATGCACCTGATGGGAAAGCGAGTAGTTTTGTATTTGCATCTTTCTCTTCTATCTTTCATGATTCTCCTTTTAAGCTCTTTCCAGAGTCAAACAAACCAATTAGCAAACAAACCTCCAGACACTTGGCACACAGCAGCTGAACAGAGGGCCTGCAGTGAGGTGGAGCATGAATGGCTGCTTGCAGTTTGGATAATGATCAGACGAGGCTTGTTTGTTACACAGAGCTTCTCCTGAGCCGTGACAGAGGCAAGGAAAGGGGGACTGTGCAGCAGTAAAGTGAAGCCAGCCTCTGAGACTGTATTTTTAGACCGAACGATCGGTCTCTCTCCTTGGTTACTGCCCCATTTCTTCAGGAATAGGTCAAACACAAGGATAATGCATGGTGGTGATGATAGTGAGAATCTCTCTGACACTCTGATGGTTTAAATGGATGTGAATGGTGTCAAATTTACCGGCTTTTCATTTGCAGCCTGATGGAAAAAAACTCTTCTTTCTCTAACAGGATAGTGTCTGATTAATGAGTCAGAGCAGGAGCCTGAACACTGGATCAAAAATATAATATTGGACGGTTTAATTAAACGCAGTGACATCAGCTTTGCTCCCTCTAAGGCGCGTTGATAAAAACATCCTCTCAGCGGGGGGTTAGACAACAGCGAGGAGCGACACACCTGAGCTAATGCAGGCCTGCAGTCTCTGTTTACAGGAGGACCGGGCTGAATATGGTCTGAGTGTTCGATTACACTGAGACCGGTCCTCATCAGTGAGTAAAATTAAAGGATTTAAACAGGCTATTGTCATGAGTCAAAGAGTCCATATTAAAACCGCTCTATAGAGAGGATCTGTATCTTTTATCAAACACAATACTGAGCCCTAAAGCCTACTAACCTGGATCACAGGACTTAGTGTTTGTGGAGGTTAAGACCAAACACAAACAAAGCCGGCGTCCACACAAGAGCACCAATGACACACACTCAACATCAGACATGGGTCAGGATAAATAATTAACGCAAACAGGAAGGGTTCTGGAGACACTGATCTGTGCTTCCCTTACATCTCAACATTATTTCCTCCTAAATAGTTATAAAAAAGAAAAAAGAAAGAATGGGCTGAAAAATAAAGGGTTGAAAAAATATTTCAAGTGCATTAACCTTTTGTTAAAATTAATGTTAGAAATCCTCTAAAATATCACAAAGTCTCTTTCATCTTTTTTCTCTTTTCTCTCTTATCTATCTTTTATCTTTTATCTTTTTTCATTTCTTTTTGTCTCTCTTTTATTTTTCTTACATCTCTTTTTCCCTCTTTTATTTTCTTTCATCTCTTTTCTCTCTCTTTATCTTTCTTTTATCTCTTTTTCTCTCTTCTTTCCCTCGTCCATGATGTCTCTGAAAGTCCACATCTTTTAAAACCCTTCAAAGTCTCTTTAACCTCAATCCCATGAAAAAGCTGCTTCAGACTGAATTAACCAGATGATTAATCTGCACTTTAACACTCAGACAAAACCATCCTGAAGCAAACTCACTGCATCATCTCATCCTTTAACTTTGACTTCTTAAACTCAAAGCCATTTTATTCACTACAGTCACAGTGACAGGAAAGTGCTCTGCTGTTCATCTCACAGATATCATCTTATCTTATCTGCAGCTTCCTCCACTCTGCAGGGACAGCAGCGGATATCGAACTCTCTGTCCACTTTCTGTTTGTCCTGAGGATTAGAGGAGCTGCACTGTATCTGCTGATGTCAGAGGAACTGCAGTCAAGCAGAGCTGGAGTCCTACTGTCCTCACACGCACGCACGCATGCACACACACACATCATTGTCTCCCTTTCGTTAGATACCTGTAATAACAAACAGCTTCAGTTTCTGATGGACACAGGCAGCGTTGAGCTCACTGATGTTCAAACAGAGGGACAGGAACCGAAACTTGTTTTGTATTGACTGAAAAACAAGTTTCCAGAGTTCCTCTTCTCAATGTTGATCTTTCTTTCTTACGGCTGTAAACACACTTGACCGACTTCATGGTCTTCAACTTACTCCACTTTTCTACTGTCAAAAGTTTTTAATAATAATAATAATAATTTTTCATTATATTCATGAAAATATGAATGTATGTCTGAAAGAGGTGAACCCTGAAATGCCTCAGATATCACTTAAGTTAGGTGTGTGAATTTTATTTTAAAAGTCTTTTTAAAAATGTCGTAGAGATCTGACTCAGCACAAATGTGTCCTGTAATGATATTATTTGATGTAAAGATGACCTTTTAGAAAAGTGAAGAACAGCTTCAGGTGGTGCAGGTGGACAAACAAACAGACACAAATATTTGGACATCAGAGATGTGAGTGACGACCCCGACAGCCTCCAGCTGAAACCTTCACAGGATCCAAACTGAACCTTTACCTGATCTGTAAACTTCAACACTTTCAGACTGCTGAAGAGTCAGTTTAGGATTTATGATCATGTCAGTCATGAGATCCTCTCAGACCTTCCTGGAGAGTGTGAAATGTAGAGATGGAAACTGATAAGATTTTATCGATATCGATGTCATCAAAGATTCTGTTTATCAATTCAATTCTTTTACGATTCCCTTATCAACGCCGTTTCTTGATTTAAATAAATAGACTACAGTCATCAATGTTAACTCAAAATTTTATTGAGTCTCTGATGACAGAGAAAGATGTACGCCATCTTCAGTGAGAGTCTAAAAATAATCAAACGACAAACTATTTGTTCAGCATTTACTTTGGACGGTATAAACTCAAATTAGGGTGACCATATCCTGGATCCCCAAAAGGAGGACACGGCTACGCGGGGTGGAGTCACACGCAAAATTCAGAGGGTTTTTCTGGTCAGGTCAAGTGTTTTTTTACAGGCTTCTAACTCAGTTAGTCCACGCTACACAAACTCAAAACTTCCACACAAAAATTGTCGTCTTTTTTAGTAAAATGACGCCACGCTTTAGATCGTTTCTGCCTACTTTTGTACCATCCGCCATGTTTGTTTCCTCAGAATCTCTGTTCTCTCTCGTGTAGACTGCCTCTCACGAGACAGTTTTCCAAAGAACCCAGAAGAAAGGAATCGTTCAGGGAATCATTAAAATGAAATGTAAACAATGTCGATGGATTGAACCATTTTGAGCCTGTTCCCATCCCTTGTGAAATGTCTGTGTGCTGTCTGTTTCCAGTTTGTCAGATGTCTCTGACAGGCAAGGAAAAGCATTGACTCTCTGCTTCCTCGTAGACCAGATGGTAGTGAGACACGCGGACTCTCTCTCTCTCTCTCTCTCATGCATCAGCGTATTCAGCGGTCTTTGTGTGCAGGATTAGTCCCTGTACATCACAGGTTTCTGTCTGGGGTTTCTCACCGTCTTTCGACACAGTGTGGGTGGGAGCTATTCACAGCAAACAGGTGCCATCATGTGGCATCAGGTGTCCTTCCCAAAGGTTGGACTGAGAGAAGAGGATGGTCTGTCCTAGATCTGCAGTTAGTTAGATCAGAGCCGCTCTCAGAGGAGGTTCTGGGTTTGGTCGCCACAGACAGCAGGGACAGTGATGTTGTACATCTGGGATACAACCTGATTTGCTTATGAAATCAGGTTAGCTCTGTGGGCTCCCACTCCTATCATGTTAAACAGGTCACACAGACATACAAGGCGAAGAGACTTTGCATGATGGCAGAGTGAATATGACTTTATGTGATCAGATTTCACGTGCGCTCTCATTAAAAGGTGCAGAGACGAGTGTCCAGCGTCGATAAAGCAGAGAAAACAAACTCCACACAAACACTCTTCATCCGGGTCTGACAGGACACTTTTCTGGGATCAGTGTCAAACATGTTTTCCATTGTTGGGTTTCCATGGCGACCACAGCCTCTGGACATGAATCACTGGAATGGTCGACAGGAACAGAGGATCCATTTATGGGCGTAATTGACGAGCTCCATGTGATTAGAGAGAATGAGAGAAAAGCAAACAGTTTCATCAAGGTCCGCCTTCGTCTTCGCTAATTGATCCACTTAAGCTGTCTGCGGATACGGCACCGAGGAGAGCCGGAAGGTTCCTTCAAAGAAGTGGGGCAGAACAATGACAGCACACAGCTGACCGTCCAGCTGATCTACAGCTGTTTATCCTCTGTCATCATGGAGAAAATCCTGCTGAGTCTCACTCTGCTCATCACAGAGGTGGTCAGCTGTCTGTGTTTTTGCAGGTCAGACTCTGACTGCAGTATCTATGTGCTTATTTCTGAGGCAGAGCTTCAGATCTGACATGTCAGGGTCTGTTTATAAACCAGTGTCACTGACAGAAGACAGAGACATCAGGATCCTGGGATTTATTTCCCTTACGGTGGTTTAAAGGAGGACTTTGTCTGATTGAGGCCTGTTTCCACTGATGATGGTTTCTGTGCTTGAAGAGTCCATCCAGCTCTCCAGTGTTTACTGTTGCTAGGTTACAGCTCTCCTCGGCAGCAACAATACAATGGTTTAAAACTCCCTGTATGCATCATTTTTATTTTTACTTCATGTGATTTTACAAAGAAAATGTAAAAGGAAAAAAAACAGAAGTTGGGTCACAGCATGAGGACCAGCTCCAGACCTGGAGTTCTTCCTGGGGAGGTCCGAGGCGACTGTGACAGGGGATGGTAGTAGATTTTTGGGCATTTAGATCGATCGGTAGAGCAAACATTAGCAGTCTTCTCATGTAGCATGTTAGCTTCATGTTAGCTGCTCAGTCGATGAAAATAAAAACAGGGTTTGGTGAAATTCTCTCTGAAGAATGCAGCAGTTTCTGTAATCGAGGATCAGTACGGAGTCCTTTCAGCGCTGTGATAAATGCTCTTTAGTCAACCTTTAAAGATTGACTAAAGGCGGGGTGCCGCAGCTCAAGGAAGAACATTTATGATCATTTCTTCATGGAAATACAATCAGACCGAGACGCTAAGACAGAAGAACTACCGCGTCTGTAAAATGATTAATATGGTGATTATTACTTCATGGAAATGATGAAGAAATGATCATAAATGTTCTTCCTTGAGCTGCGGCACCCCGCTGTAGTCCATAATGGACTGGCCTGAGGTCTCACTACAAACAAGCGTCTGCTGGAAGAGAGTAGGTGAGTTGTGTTTAGTCTCTTTGCTAAAGAAATGAGTCAAAGTTAAAAAGATGTTTGGTGTCTAGTACTATGTCTGTGACCCTATATGTCCTGTTGATGAAGTTAGGTGCTGTTCTGAGCATTATTTGTGGCTATAGAGTGGCGTTTTGGTTGAGGTTTGTTTATGGCTCCCCAGACCTCTCTGTATTTCTATCCTGCGGTCGTTACTAAAGTTGGTATAACTAGAGAAGCAAGCGGTCGACAACATTCACCTCTGGAGGGGGGGTCTAACTCGGTGTTACGGTGGGTTTGACCCTAAATTAATCCCTTAAAAATAATCCAGAGACATTTATCAACACCGCCTGTTCATTCTGATAAAACTGTGTATTGAACCTTTAAACACTCGTCCCTGTAAAATGAAGGTTTGTTTCTGTTTCTGTTTCTCTCCCAGAGGCTGATGTTGGAGCTGATGAAGCTGATTTGTGACCATCTGTGATCATCTGTTCATCTGTGTTTAAGGCTGAGCTGAAATCAGGGGGACTGCGCAGACACCATACAGGGTCAAAGGTTAAACTGTAGGAGCTCCAGTTTACAGTTTAAACCCTGTTACTAAATCAACCCTAGACTCTTGTTTGAGCGATTTGTGAGGATCCTAACAGGAAGACATTAAAACATGTTATCTTACCAGCTGACAAACCTTGTTCTGGTGAAAACTGGCAGCAGTGACTCGACTGATGTGGAAAATGTCTTCAACGATGAGAGCAGAGACAGCCTTCAGGAGGATTCAGGATCAGACCTCAGTGTTTGTGCACAGCCACTATGAAATAAACAGACAGATCAGATTAGCTTCAGCTGTCACAGATCACTGTCAGTAAATACTGTAAGATTGATTGATTTAAGATCATTATCACTCATTCAGTGAATAATTCTGTGTTCCAGGTTCAGAGTCCTGAGGTGCAAATCTTGTAAATCCGACACAGAAGGTTTGCAAACATGGAAATTTGTGTAAATTGTCCTTTCCTTGGAGTGGACATCTTTACACGGACCGTCCTGTCTTCGCCCATAACAGCTTCACGAGGACAGACAGATTTGTTTCTCCTGCCCGTCATTTGAATGATCTTTGTTTTTCTGCTGCTGAGGAACTTAGACTGCCGCGATTTTTACTTTCCTGTTTTGTTAGCTTTTACAGTTTTTCCAAGTCATGCAAAATATCTGAGCAGGTTTTGTTTCACTCGTGTTTTAACTTGCAAAGCTAAATGAAGGATTCTGCAGAAACAGCTTGGAGCATTTTCACCTCTGAGAGCTGTGAGAGATTATGTAAGCAGTCAGGAGAGCGTGTGCCCAGATAAAACATCGTTTCTGCAGCCGTCTGAGAAGTTTCAGGGATAACATTTCAAAATGGATTTATCAGTAAAGTGACTGATGAGGAGTTTGACTTCTTACTGTTATGATCAGTTCAAAAGGTGGGTTCTTAGGATGTATGTGGGACGTGAACTCTGAGGAGATGATTTAGTTTCAGACAGAAGAATTTCCTCCTGAAAGTCTCAACAGGAACACGATTTAAACTAACGTTAGAGTAAGATTAAAACATATGATTCACATAATTAGCTTAGTATTGAGGCTCGTAATTAGGTGGCTGAGAACCGCCACTGCTGCAAATAAAAATAAAAAAATTTAAAAAGGCGTTACAACGAAAGTTACCAATGCAAAAAAAAGAAACCGAAGCATGCTGCAAATAAAAAAAAGAAACGATGCAGATTTTAATTCTTTTAAAACAAGCCACGACGGAAGTTAACGACACAAAAAAAAGGGGGCGATGAAAAAAAATAGAAGTTACTAACTGCAAAAATAAATTGGTGCAAATAAGAAAAGCCACAACTGAAGTGAGCTGTCGGGGACCAATAATGATGATGCACCAGTGTTTTACGATCTAGGCACAGAAGACGACGGCGAGAAGACGAACAAAGAAGTTAGTGGAAAGGTCATCGTTTAATTTCCCCTACTAAACTTTTCAGTGTGGTTAGGCCATGAAGCGCCTGAGTCAGTATGAAGTTGATCTAAAGCTAACACTACACCGACATCCTCCAATGGCTATTTTTTTTTTTCCCCATCGCCGCTTTTTTTGTGTGTGTCGTTAACTTGTTGTTTTTTTTGCATTCTTTTTTATTTGCTGCATTGGCGGTTCTCGGCCACGTATCTAATCCTCCTCAGAAACATGATTATAGAGGCTGAACTTTCGTGGTGGGTTTGGAGAGATACCAGCTGCTGTAGCTGTTATCCCTGAAACTCACTGTCAGATTTTTATTTGATGAAAATGGACCGTTAGGCCTCTTTAGCCTTCACTGAGGCAGATGTCTAAAACTCAGCTGCTGATTTTAATATAGGAATGAGTCTGTATGATTGTCAGGAGGTTTTAATGTTCTTCTGCTAAAGTATAGTTAGACATGATAAACATTCAGATGCAGTGGTGAGCTGTCACTTCACACCTAGGCCTTCAGTACCGGTCCGCTTAGTCCTACCTAAATTAATACAACTTATAATACCATCAATGACACTGTGGCTCAAGAATCCATCAGAATCACACCTACACACTACATCACCTTCATACAGGCTAGTCAAGCGACATTTAAAACCAATAAACACACATTTACAGTTAAGGGTAGAAAACTAAGATCACAGATACCGTAAAAACTCAACAATAAAAGGCGATTTTAAGATATTAGTCAATAATAGGCCACCAAATGTACGCTATGTTAGCTCAAACAAGTTCGTCCCAATAATGCGCATTGCTGCCATTAAAAATATCAAGCTAGCACTCACCAATGCCGACCTCCTCCACAGGGCCTGTTTATTTGACAATAAAATCCATCCTCCTTTCTCTTCTTTTCCGTCAGTAAGTCCTTTTTTCTGTGAACATGGAGGCTAATGTTAAAATCCGTGTCGGTCCGGTCGTGTTTTCATACGCAGAAATACAGCGATAGCCGCCGTTAGCTAACGGATCTCTGAGTTAGTTCGACGTTTTGAAAAGTCCCGCCTTTTAGGGTTCTTACGAGCGCTTATCCAATCACAGAACACGTACATGTCCGGTTCAGCGTAAGGCCTCCGAGCTGGCGTTGATGTCGCAGACTCGAGATCTGATTGGCTATTGCAACAGACCGTGTCCGTTCGGGCAGATTTCACAGCACCTGACAACACAAGCTAGCTGAAATATGATTGGATAAAAAATTCTGTCATAATACACAACATTAAAGCAGCTCAACCAAGTGGATATAATATGATATAAAGAGAACAGACAACAGAGGATACTTTTATTTACATCTTTATGAAAAAATACATCAATAAATGTACTTTTCTGAGTATAATTAGGCCAGCAGAGAAGGTCTTCAGATGATCATTTTCACTTTAAATACAGTCAGATTTACTGATTATCAGAATGAATGAGCCCCTCTTCCACAGCTACAGGCACTGTCTAGGATCTGGATCCATGTGTCATTGAATGCTGTTGGGCTCTGGAGGTGTTATTTGTTTCTTTGTGGGTCTACAGACATCAGTGGAAATAAGGCCTAATATATTCAGAGGAATAGGTTGTTTTTAAAGCAGCTGCTCCCTGATGTCTTTTTTTTTCTCCACCAAGTGAATAAGAGTCGAGTTGTTCTCTGGAAAATCAGGAGCTGTACAGAGCGTACTGTGAGAACAGTGTGTGAGCGGCTGCTGTGAGGTTCACTGACGATCTGAGAGGCAGAAACCTCCAGCATTTTCGCCAAAGTCATTTTCAGTCCATGAATCAGCCTGGACACCAGGCAACGGGCGCGGGGTGGACAGGTGTGACTGTGAGTCTCACATTCGGCTGAGGTGTGAAATGAATTATTCATGAGCTTTAGGAAAGCTACCGGATAGAGTAGAGGCTGAAATCTTCCCTACAATACAGAACAACATGTCTAAAAACTGTTTGAAGTCCA
The DNA here is from genome assembly GCA_962446985.1 of Xyrichtys novacula. Taxonomy (NCBI): domain Eukaryota; kingdom Metazoa; phylum Chordata; class Actinopteri; order Labriformes; family Labridae; genus Xyrichtys; species Xyrichtys novacula. Next base: position 585,922 of record OY660880.1, on the reverse strand, counting down.
CATACTCAGACTTTAACCATCAACTTCACTGTTTCTAAGCAACACTGCAGTAAGTCAAGTCTCAATACTGAAATCTGACACAAAGTCAGGGAGTCTTAAGACCGCGCTGTCAGACTCCTGTCTCTGATATCTGCCATAAAAACACAGAAAAACAAACACCAGAGTGAAGACGTCCATACGAACATGTGTCCGGTTTCACAACAACATGTTTCAATAATGACCACAGCATACAGCAGCAGCAGCAGCAGCTCACGGGTAATGTTCAAGAGGCCTTCAGGAGGAGGGTATATATGGGCCAGGAGTGTGTGTGTGTGTGTGTGTGTGTGTGGGACATTGTCCCTGCAACACTGGTGTTGAATAATTCATAAAGCAGATCAATGATTAAAGGTCTGCTGGGTGACACACCTCCCATCAGAGGACAGGTGACTGTGTGTCAGTTATGGAGACAGTATCAACGTAGAGGTGAAACTCACAGAGACACACTTGGACAGAGACAGCTGGTCTGACTGAGATCTTTGGACAAACGTGAACTTTAAGGTTCCACTCTTTGAGAATACTTCTTCATATTTTATTTCTGCAGGTTCAGTAAAACAAAAGTGATCCTCCTGCGTATTCACAGCTGATAAAGGTGTCTCTGTTATTATCAGCTCATGTCTGACGGATCTTTGCTGAAAAAATCCAGAAAACAGGAGGTGATGCATCTGAAATTACTGGACACTGCATGTCTGGCACTTTTGAAGGTGATCACAAAAACACTGTCACTGTGGTGTATCAGAGTCAATGCTGCCTTTAGTTCAGCATTTATTTACATCAGATGACTTATCATTGAACATTTAACCAGAGCGGCTCCAGTTTAAAAGAGTCATGATAACAGAGGCTTCAGAGGCAGCGCTCTCTAAAATACAGTGTTTGCACAAATGCATTAGCAGGGGCGTCTGCAGAGGGGTCTGCTGGGGTGGACTGGACCCTCCCCTTGAAATACAATCGGCCACCCCAAAATCTGGAGCTAATGTTCCTCTCAGCAGAAGGATTCCTGTCACACACTGTCAAACTTTAACCTGCTGTGTTCCTCCATGTCTGAACGTCTGTCGTGAGATTAATGCTTAAACACTCGTGCGTTTCCATGACATTCGAGAAAACCGAATTATCGCCTTATTCCGATTAAGACCGGACAACTAAAGTGCATGTAAACACCTTAGTCCGACTGTAGAACGCCGATGAAGACACCCAGATAATGGGATTTGAAACGAGGACAAGGAGAGAAGTCTGACTTGGCGAAAAAAACGAATTATGAGCTTAGTCCGATAAAGTTGTGCATGTAAACGAACTGAGTGACTGTATGAGGCCTGTTGTGTTTGTCTAACCCTAAAATATCAAAGACAGGTTTGGTTGACCTTTATGTTTACTGTGATAAAGACATTTAACAGGCAGCAGAGTTTGATTAAAATAAAGTTATTTTGAATTAGAGTCGATCAGACCTCTCTCTGGATGGTGCGTGTGTCTATAGGGCTCCTATGCAGCCTATTACTGAATGCTTTCACTTGAAAAAGAGGCAAATTTCCTTTTCTGCTGATTGAATAATACTAAAGCTGAATATTTGAATCAGACATTGAAGGATTTGTTTGTTCGTAAGTCGTATGTCTGATCCACCCGTCTGTGTTTTCTTGTAGTCAACAGCTCTTGCAAATAAGGTCTTCAATCCACAGCATGTAAAAACGGATTTCTTAAACTAACAGTGCAGCGAGTCGTTATCTGTGAAGGTGCTGTGAAATCAAGAGTTTTTTCAGACCCGTGTGGTAATGTCAGAGTGAAGCAGAAGGTGAGATGGAGGGGAAACGGTGCTGAGCAGGGAGAGGTTAATAGTGCAGAGAGGATTGGGAGACAATAGGCCGGACTAATGAGTCATGAGGCCGGCTTTACTGGTGCTGAGGCATTTCCGAGCCGCACGCTACTCACTCTGACACCACCGTGTACATCCCAAACACACAGACCGAGGCCTTTCCAGCAGCTTTACACCAGTCTGACAACTTATACCTGACTTTGTGCCAAATCAATGATAGAGGGGGAAAAAGAGGAAAATGATTAATTATTATTCTACAGATTAACTCATCCTGGGTGTAAAATAAGGAGTCACTTCTTTGAATTCATGTTATTCTTCCATACTGTACAAGTCCTCCATAAACTTTATTCAGTTTCCAAGCTGAAGTTTATTTCATGTTTTAGAGACGTCAGTTTGATTAAACTCATATTACAGCGTATTGAAGTGTTTCTTCGTGCTCTGCAGCTGTTGGAGGATAACCCTGACATCAACGGGACCAAACAGAGTCGAGAGTCAAACTTGTTTAAAAAGCTCAGGTCTTTCCTTCGGGGCTCTTTACATTTCTGCTTCCAGAAACTGACGTTTTGACCAATATTGAAACTCTTGACTGACATTACAGGTTTGTGTGAGTTTCTGTCGCTTCTCTCTTCCTTGTGCAGTCAGAGCCGTGGAAATGTTGTACCGTGACTTGTTTAGATTTTCGACATCAGCTGAATACCATAGAGAGCGGTCCTGTTTCCAGTCAGTGCTGCTCTGGCGTTAATCCAGAGGAGATCAGCAGCCTGGACATCAGGGAATGCTGAGCCCATCTCTGGCCTTTAGTGCAGCAGTTGCTCGTCTAGACTGCCTGGCAGCGCAGCAATGATGAACACAACATAACCACACCCTTAAAATGAACTCCATCAGGATCACTTTATGGATTTAGACCTGACACCAGGATAAGATCATGCAACATGTAAAGATTATATATAAATGTGTTTTTCCTGGAAGGAGACCAGATCCAGCGAAAGTCAAAGACACGACAGAAACCAGAGGAGCCGTTACAGAGTTTGTTTTTCATAATTTATTGTACATTTCTTCCATTATCTTATATCCAAACTAATAAACAGTACATTTCCATTTATACAAAATATAAACTATAAGGGGGGGATATAAATCTAACATCAACCCTTCCCATATGGTTACACAAACAGTCATTTCCTGGGTCTAACCCATGGATGAAGGGGGGAAAGGTGTCAATCAAACCCTCATTGTAAAAGACCAGAACTCTTTAGAAATCACAAGGCAAAAACTGACACTGAGTCCTGCGGCAACTTCTCTCTGCTACATACATCATCTCTTTGACATTTCTAATAAAAAGACCCAAGAGCCGAATTATGAAAAACCAACTAAAGTTTCATCTGGCTTGGTGTGTTTGGAGTGTGTGTGTGTGAACAGAACAGAACAGAACAGAACCGCAGGCTTTTCATATTGAATGTTAAGTTGGATTTGAAGCCACAAAAAGAACCTCAGTACACTCAAGTGGTCCGCATTTCAATCAAGACACGTGACATGACAACCGCAGCCCTGAGCATCTCCAACATGTGGTGGCGTGACTATGGAAACGCAGGCCAAAGGGAAGCTGGGTGCACCAACGCTCCTTTTGATCCCATGCATGGGGGGCTGAGGGGGCTCAGTGATGATCTCCAGCTGAGGACTGGACCCCCTTTAATGAGAGAAATGTCTTAAATTGCATCTTTTTATCGTGACTTAAGGAGGACAAAGAGGGTTGTGAAGTCCATCCTTGTTAGTCTTGTGGTCTCTGTGCAGTGAAGGGTGGAGGAACGAGGAGGCAAGACCGGGTGGGATGACTGGCTGGGAGGTGAGGAGGAGGAGGAGGAGGAGGAGGAGGAGGGGAGCTCTGGGGTCCAGGCTTCAACAGAAGTGCTGCAGAAGAGAGGCGGCCATGATGAGAGGGATCAGGAAGGGGAAGGTGCTGGCTGCGTGCAGCGAGACGCCCGCTCCGGTAGGGGAAGTGGTGTTGGTTGAACTGCTGAGGGTTCCTGTTGCCATGGTGGTGGCGTTGGGGTTGGAGGTGGAGTTTCCTCCCGCTGTGGGGTCTGTGCTGTTATTGGAGACCGCCTGTTTGAGAGGTGGGGGAGAGGAGGATGAGAAGGGTTGAAAACTGCAAAGTTACCCCGTTCAAAAGCCTGTTCTTTAAAGGGCAAACGAGGGAAAACTGTGGCGACAAAAACCCGATGATTTAAATAAAATGTAAATTAATCAACAAAGTTTGACTTTGTGGGATTTGAGGTTTTCCAACAAAATGAAGCAAACTGAGAGCATGAATTAAACCTGCTTTAAAACAACTGGATCTGCAGTCAGACATGTCCCCAAAAGGACATAAAAACAAGCACGAGTGTTTCTGATAGCGTTAGGATGGCTGCAGATAAGAGAAAATAGCTTCTGCGCCTGCGTGTCAAGTTTCGTTTGGCTCTCCGCACTAAAACGTAACTTTAGCTTCTCTCCCCACCTTTGCACAGGTACACAATACAGTGCACCTGAATCATTAATTCACTGGAGTGTGAGCCAGAGAAGAGGCAGAAATACATGTGAAAAACACTTTTATGACAGACAAAGACCTTTAATTACACCCACCCTGAAATCTAACCCTGATCATGTTAATTTCCCCAGAGAGACTCAAGTCGAACCTGAAACAGTCCATACAGTCAACCCCATTATCAGTCTGGAGATGTCTGTATAATCAATTAACCCATCATTAAAAAAGATCCTTTTATCAGTGATCAAACTAACGCTGATCTATGAAAGAAATAAAATCAATAATCACTAAATTAAGAACATTATTATCTGCTGTATAAATAAAAAGAGTCTCCTTACCTCTCGTGTTAAACAGATGGCAAACAAAAGCACTCCGATCTGAACGATGCTCAGTTTAGACATCTTCTCTTCTTTTATTGGTTAATTCTTTTGGCCCAATCAGGTGAGGGTTTGCTCTCAGACTCGGATCCTCTCTAATGTGGTCGCTGCAGCACGCGCACCGCTTTATACGGGCTGCGGGTCTGTGACGTCACAGGCAGGGTCCTGATTGGGTCCCGGTCCCGGACGTGGAGGAAATGAGCGTTATGTGCAGATGGACCGCAGGACCATCATCACCTGACACACCTTCAGATACATATATATGAGTTTATTATTGATGATGGTAATTAACTCTCCTCCACTCTTCATCATCATCTTCATCTTCATCATCAGCTCCACCTTCACTCTCTCCCTCCTTAAACCTCTTTGGTCAGTCAAAGACTTGAACCAGGTGGGCTCTGGCACACCTGTACACCGCTCAAACCGTAGACTGTCTATACTTCACCGTTCTACATACAGTCTATGGCTCGAACCGTCGCGTTGCCATGGTCACAGTTTGGAAAAGCTGCTGATAAAAGATGATCAAAGTGAGGCTGAGAAACGTCCTCTTTCGTGATTACACTCTGAGACTTTAAAGTTGGCAATAAAAGGAGATTTTCGATCAGACAAATCCGATTAAATGAGAGAAAAGTTCATTTAACCTGTTGATCAGTGTCTCTGTGAGTTTTAGTACGGCAACAGCGACCCCCAGTGTTCAGTGTGGGTTACCCCAGCTGTTTAAAAATAATATATATATAAAAAAACTGAACTTTATGTCCTCTCCAGTTTGAACAGCCGAACATAAATAACTTATGATTTATTGAACTGTTTTGTACGGAGGAGTATCAGGCCCTGATACTCCATCGTAGTTTTGAATCTAATCATTTATTTTTATTCTATTTTATGTATTAGTAAGCATAAATAAACCAGCCAATCGCGTTCGGAGTGAGCAAATCGGTTACTAGGAAACATCTATAGCACTGTCCAATCATGAGCAGTTATCCGTGTAAACAGGAAGTCACCGTGAAGCATCACAAGCTAGCAGAGTTTTTATTTTTATGTTTTTCTTTCATTTCTGTGTTTATGGAGTTCTCCGGGGTGAGTAACTGTCTGTAACCACAGGGTTTATTGGTGTTAGCACATATTCTAAAGGCTTCTACAGGTTTGTCATGTTATAAAGATTTATTATTGTCTGATGATGTGGTTTTATTTTGGCACCGTGAGTCTCCAGTTTGCTTTCAGTTTTTTTTAATTTGGAGTAAAAACCCTAAATTGATGGGGACTTTGGATATCTCTTTTTATAACTCTGTAAATGAGAAAATACTCTCAACACCCCTAAAAACTCAAATATCTCCATGTTTTTTTTTTTTGTTTTTTTCTCAGGTCCTTAAAATGATCATTACTTCTTTATATTCATTCTAGACCAGGAATACTGGCGCCTGATACATGTTTGGACCATCTGATATTATAATTAGCATATTTGTATGATAGATAAGTGACTACAAGTACGACTAGTGACCCACAGTCAGAGTCACATGGAGATATTTGAATTTTTAGGGGTGGTGATTTTGAAAGGGTCTTAATCTATTGTTCAGTTTTCTGTAAATGTCTGTAAATTAGTGCATAGTTAATTAGATATTACCTCATTTACATATTCAAACAAAACATTTGACTAAACTTGTAATATAAAAAATATTTGTCTTAATGTCAATTATAAACTTGGGAAGTTTCATGCTGATATCTGTTAGTTAAAAATTTTACCTGGGGGGTCTCCCCGGGCCTCCTACCATCATGGACGCCATCTTGAAAATGACACCTTTCCAGTGGTCAAACTTTGGTAAACTTTAGTTTGTTATTAAGGACGTCTAATACTATAAAAAACAGATGAGAAACATTTGTATTTGGTGTTTTTTTCCCATAAATGCACCCGCCTAGTATCTGCCTGTAATATGATACAAGAAAAACTTCGTGTTCTCAGACACTCATCTCCGGCTGATGTGTAGATACTGCCCTCTAGTGTTGAAACTCCACCAGTCTGAACCTGAGGTGATTTTACTGTAGATCTCTCTGTAGGACTGGAGTTCAACCTTTTCAATCATCTTCCTAATTGACAGAGTATTTTCACTGTGCTCATATTTCCACCGACCATAATACAAGTAAATCTACACAAAGTGGCCAATTTTGATGATTCGGTCCAGATGTTGAGGATTGTAACTTTACACCGTCTCTCTTCCTCTACAGTTTGTGTAAGTGTATTTCCGAGGGACTAGTGAGACGCTCTTATCCTTACCTTCACCCCCCAGAGGAACCCAAAGGGACAGCGCTCCCTGCAGAGGCACCAGATGTGAGGGGCCTTTTGTGAGGCATCAGATAAGCTCTGTTCCCAAAGCCGTGCTGGATCGGGTATCATCAGCGGCTGTACGGAGGGCCGAAACCCAAGCCCTGCGCACTGGATCAGGTTTCTGTTTACACGAGCATGGTCCCTGGATTCCTCCAACCAGAGCAGAGGAAGGACGGCTGGAGACAGGTCCTGTGGAGGAGAGAGACTGTGAGACAACCCTGCTGTCCCGCCTGTCTGTCTGCCTGTCTGTCTGTCTGTCTGTCTGTCTGTCTGTCCTCATGGAGTTTAGTAATCAGTGAAAGTTCAGTGAAAGGGACAAATTAAAGGATTCAAGGCAAGTTTGTCAACTCTCTGCTTAAACAGGACAGACTTTGTGACTCATGAACTCCTCATTAAAGGAGTTTGAACCTTAGTGTGAAAGGAGACGAGTCTGATGGAGATTTAAAACAACTTAAATTACTTTATGGTGAGAATCAAAATAAGAAATAGCAAATACTATAAATTTAAATCATGACTTACCCAACTTATCTAGAATAACCTGTTTCTTTTTTAATTAATGAACAGCCTGGAAACCTAACATGATAATTAATTAGCTGGACTTGACCATCATGGATGTCCAGGAGACACATATTGTTGTTACGTGTTGTTAGTCTACATGCACAAAGCACACACACACACACACACACACACACACCTCCATCTTCACTTATTACAAATCCAGCCTCAGGCATGGTGTTGTTTTCCTGAGGCGTGTGGTTAAAGAGTCAAATATGAGCATTTCAGGTGTTTTTTCAGTGCGCCCACACACACACACACACACACACACACACACTCATAAACTATGATCAAACAGATGCCATCTGGAAAAACCTCCCTGCCGTGGTATCATTTCACTTAGCGCGCTCTTTTCATCTCTTTATTTTAAGACAAGAGTATTTGTACAGTGTTTGTACTGTGTCCCCTCAGATAAAACACAGTCTTTGCATTCCTTATGAAATCTATCTGTTGAGATTTGGGAGGGGTGGGCGCCAGGTGTTGGGTTACATCCACTCAGAGGGCCCTCCCTTCTCAATCTGGAGAGGACGACGTCAAGTTAGACAGACAGAGCAGAGATGGTACAGGAAAGATGGAAACCTCACCTTCTCAATAACAGCTGATAGTGAGCAGGTCAGAGAGACGAAAACACCGTATGAACTCTACTGGACCATATCTGACATAAAGACGTCCTGATTATCCCTGAAACACAGAGTCAGAGAGACTCAGAGGCATTTATTTGACATTTGCAGAAAAAAAAAACAAAACACATTGAAACATAGAATAAGGCGAGTTAAAATTATAGTTAAGGTTAAGTATAGAAGGTCACTGCAAGTAATAATAGTGATAATCATAATAAATAATAAAGATAATAACAGTATTTAAAAACTTCTATTTGACCCTAAGTGCTCAGACCCACATGAAATGAAGTACAGCTCTGAGGTTAGAGGTTATTTAGGCTGAGGAGGTAACTGGCAGGTAGAGCATTCGATTGAGCGGTACCGTCTACCGGAGGGGAGAAGAACAAAAAGGCTGGAGGCGGGGTGACCGGTGTCGCTCACTGTTTTATATATATTATATATTATTGTCAGGAGGTTTTAATTAATATCAATCATTTCACTGAAATCAGTTCTAATTATATGAGTGTTTTTACTGTTTAAAATAATGTTGTATATTTAATGAAGGTGTGTTTGGACTTTACTCTAACAAACAGGTTAACTGGTGATTTTATTGAACTGGTTTTACAGTCATTACACTAAAACTCACATCAATTCTAAAAGCTTCAGACCTCAGTGATGTTTGCATTAGATTCTATTTTCACTATAGTTTTACTAACATCTACATTTAATCACAGAGTCGCTCGTGTTGGTTGTTCTTGTTTGCCTCAACACTTTACTTTGAAAGTCCTAACCGGAAGCCCCGTGTCTGCTCTCGCAGGTGTTTGACGGTGTTGCAGAGAGTGTGGAGATTGTTCGGCTGCAGAGACTCCAGCCCGGAGCGCACGCATGTCCACTGGACTCTTATGGTGCGAAGCTCCAGATGAGGGACTCAGACGGCCGGGAATGACAGCCGCTGTCACCGGGAGTGACTCTGAGAAAGTCCGCTGAACCAAGTCCTCCTGCTGACAGACCACTCTGATCCGGATCGGATCCAGCCAGACCAGGATTATGCCAGAGATGGAGAAAGGGAGACCACCGGAAAATAAACGCAGCAGGAAACCTGCGCACCCCGTGAAGAGGGAGATCAACCAGGAGATGAAGGTGAGAGTTTGTGGACAGGTTTTTAATCCGAGAGAAGTTCGGGCTGAAGTGCGCAGACCGAGTCCTTAATGCGCACAAATGAAGGCTGGGAATAATCAGACACGCACTTTTGTCCTGAATGAATGCGCTCCCTGTGTCTCCAAATAAGAGTAAAGTTTCTGTTTTAATCTCGTTTCTGCTGCAAATTTGAGTTTTGAAAGAAGGATCTCAAAGAGGAGATGAAAACATGAAGGTCTTAAATGTCTTTATTGACTTTAAATCTTTATTCACATAGTGGACAGAGAGAGAGAGAGAGAGAGAGAGAGAGAGAGAGAGAGGTTGTAATGGTAGCTGTTTTCAGGAGAGTAGATCACCCTTCGCCTCAGTGACGCCATGGCAGGACAGCTGTGGCCGGACGCTGATGTCCAGTGGAGCTCCAGATGTGCGTCACTTCTTCCCCTCTCCCGCACACTTGCTGGACCACAGAGGCTTGATGCCTCCCCAACAAGAAAGAGAGTATTTTTATCTCCCTCAGTCCAACCCTGGTGGGAAAATCAAAGTTTTAAAGTTTCTGCTGTCAGAAAATCTTCACTTGAATAATCTCTGATTTGACTTTTTGAAAAGGTTCTCGGTGAGCGGGCAGCGAGTTCAATCACAGTAACAGACACGAGTTCCTCCCACCATGACTATGAGTCTTTGCCTGCATGGAAACTAATCCATAGATTGTCTGCTTTGTTTGGGTTTGGACGCCGAGTATTCGAGAGTGTCGACTGCGGTGGTAAGAGATACCCGGGGCTCCCTCAAGCAGGAACCCAGAAATCTGAAAAGACATGCTGTTTCTCGTGGGATGATGGGAGATTTTGGCCTTTTCGTGAGAGAGGAAATGTGCGCTTTTTGTGTAAGTGGTTTGGATTGTAGCGCTTGATATCCAGGGGAGGTGTAGAGTTACAACTTAACTAATTTTAATCAAAACATGTGAAACGCTATCCCCGCTTGATGTGAGCCCTGCCTGGGCTGGATCTCAGGGTCGGCCCCGGTTTGTTGCCTTTGGCTGCAACTCTCTCTGTGGTTTGGGATATGGCTTGTCACTCTCACAAAGCAGATGTTTGTCTGAACTGCCAGAAAGAAACAAAAACAACATTGTGGGAAGTTAGGGTGGGTAGATGAAAAAAGTCTCTCCAACAGGAAAACAGAAAACGATCCTGAACTCTTCGTCGACAGAAGAGTGAGCAGGACATCACCAACATCACCAACATCATCATCTTATGCTGCGTTCCAGTTACCTCAGAAGTCAGAATCTCTCTTTAGCCAGGCGTCTGGCTGTACGCTACTCTGAATAAAAATAATTTGCTGTGTTTATACACAGTAGCGTTCGACTAACCTCGTTAACTGATAACCGTTTTAACCGTCGGTTAAAGAAAACACTGAGAAAATTTATAATTTGTGCATCTATAATCCAGAGGTCACTCACTAAATCGTAGGCTACTATTTATAACCCTTCTCTGCATAAACAGGTCACTGATAAAAACAAAATAACACCGTCTGAAACTTCGGTTACGGTTAGCCGTTGTTAGCCACTGTTAGCACGGCCGGCTCTGAGTTCGCATATACACATGAAAGATGTAAATTACACTATGACAGCATTTCAATATATAAACATCTAATAATACTTTTGTCGCCCGAGCCGCAGGCTGACTTATTACCTCAATAAACAGTGAAAAGTGTTAATAAAAGGATTATAACAGGAGCTTCAACTTACAGTTTGCGGCTGTGTTGACCGTCCGACTTCCTGAGTCAGAAACTCGACCTCAACGTTCGTTCCAGTTGAACGTTCTGACTCGGAGCTCGTGAATTCTTACCTCCGAGAACAACTGGAACGCACCATTACACCTAAAGTTGACGGTGTTCCAGTTAATAAGTCGGAAAACCAAGATGGACGCATATGGTTATCAGTTGTTAGCTGTTGTTTACTATCGTCAGCTGTCGTTAGCTGTTGTCAGTCGTTAGCTACACCAGCTGTAAAGAACGCACAACACAGTATTTTACTCTTACAAACACCACAGCAGCGTGTTCACAGAAAGATGTTGAGCAGAACAACATAAATCACTTATTTAATTTCACAAAAACAGAAATAAAAGTGCGAAAAAATAAAACGTTATGAGAGTTACTGTTCTGCAGCGTTCCAGTTGTACTTGGAAATCGGGATTTCTGAGCTCCAAGCTGGACGACCCAACTGAGGTCAGATTTCTGACTCCGAAAGTTGGATGATCCTCGCCAACCCCGACTTGACGACACATTCAAGATGGCAGCGCAGTGCATCAGCAGTAAGCTGAAAACAATGGCTAACAATGGGTAACTGTAGGCGTCCATTTTGGATTTCCGACTTGTTAACTGGAGCGCCGACTGTCAACTTGGGTGTAACGTTATTCTCAGCTCCGACTTCCGACTTCTGAGGGAACTGGAACGAAGCATTACCCTTTACAGTTGATGCACTGCGCTGCCATCTTGAATTCCGACATTGTTGACAAGTCGGGGTTGGCGAGGATCGTCCGACTTTCCGAATCGGAAATTCGACTTCAGGGGGGGTTCCAGATGAATTTCCGACTCTGAGCTCGGAAATCTCGACTTCCGAGTATAACTGGAACTCGGCAATCGTCATCATCATCGTCAGACCTGGAGTCAGACCAAAGCTGTGAAGATACCGATAACACAGAACCTTTATCGGTACCAGCATCAGTATCGGCCACTTATATCGGTGATTCCCGATGTCGACATCAACCGCTGCTCTGATTCAAGATCACATTTCAGCACCCCTACAAAAAAATGAAGCTGTGCTAAGCTAGCGGTGCTATGTTGGACCACCATGACTTAAATCTAACAAAAACACGAACAGGAAGTTTTTTTCAACAGTGACATGTTTCCTCAGATTCACACGACTTAAAGAAGAGTCCGGTCTCAGAGACGTCCACTTTTCAAACAAGTCAAACTGATAAAAACGGCCGAGGGAACGTGACAGAGAGAGAGAGAGAGAGAGAGAGAGAGAGAGAGAGAGAGAGAGAGAGAGAGAGACAGACAGGAAGCCAGGAAAAGGGATTTTTGGCTCAGCTGGGGTTCAGCCCGGTGTTGTCTCTGTAATACATCTGTTTCAACACCACATTCGGACCTACTCCCTCCACGTCAGACCCGAGCGCAGCACCAGACACCGGATACCTCACTTTAATCATCGTTAGGCATATTTAGCTGGATATGATACCTCTGCTTGCACTCACCCACGCACTCTCCCACACACACACACACACACACACACACACAGCAGAAAGTGAGCAAGCAAGGGAGAGATCCATTTCTTTCTGAGGCCCGAGTGCAGAGCAGAGGTCGGCGCGAGGAAAGCAGGGGAAAGAATGTGCAGTCAGTACTACAGCGCTACAACACCAACACCACCACCACCACCACCACCACAGCAGGCCGGGCCGAGCTGGAAAAGGGTGAAACCTGAGAGGCAGAGCTGGGTCGGGTGTCATGGCTGGAAGGTGGAGGGGAGGATGGTGAGGATGGGAGGCGGAAGGGGCGAGGAAGAGAGACAAGGGGAGGGACAGGGGAAGCTGGGCAGAGAGAGAGAGAATGGTGGACATTGGAGAGAGAAGAGGAGTGGGGCATTTCCGAGAACCGTGGGACCTCGCTGTGGTGTAGGGTGTCCCGCTCTGATTTCTGCCCGTTCAGGATCAGGTTTCTCCTCCAATCCGGTTCTCCCAAAGCCACAGAGAGAGGTGGGTGGATAAAGAGAGAGACCTTTGTGTTTTTTTTTTTTCATCTGGTCGTAATAAAAAAAAAAAAAGAGAGAGAGAGACCACACATCCCATCTGTGGAGAAGAGTTTTCTTTTCTGCCTCTTTTTTCCAATTAAGAGAGATAAACAAAGGATGATTCATAGATTTCACACTGGTGTTAGGTTTTAAACCTTTCCGTCTCAGATTTAGCAAGAGTAAACAACTTGAACACATCATGGAAAAAGCGTCAAACTGTACTCCACTGTGCCCGTATTCATTTCCAGAGTGGGCCGAGGCTGAGACAGAATCCCTCACATTGATTCAGAGAAGGGAGGTCTGATTATGTTTAACGTAGGATAAAAAGTTCCACTAACAACTCTAAGATGTACGCTCACAGTTTCCCAGTCGCAGGCAGGCTGTGGCTCAGATACCCTATCCTTTTACATGGAAGTTTAATCAGTGATTTCTTCTTCTCCTCTTTTTCTCATGCAGACGTTCGCAGAAAGCACCATGAACGAGCTGCTGGGATGGTACGGCTACGACAAGGTCGATCTGCGAGACTCAGAGGCCAACGAGATCAGGAACTACAGAGAGAGGAGACAGCATGTGTCTGTGCTAAAAGGTGAGGGCAGGTGTGGAAGTCTTCTTGAATTTACTCCAGCAGGTTCTGCAGGTTCAAGTACAGACATTGAGTCACTGTTCAAATCTGCCAGACGTACTGCAGATACAGTATCTTCTCTGGTTTCATTCATTCAGGTACACCTATTGTTTCTCAGCGTTTTTTCAGCTCAGAGCAGATGTATTACAGTATCCTGGATGTGCACGGATGTTATCGTGTTACATGAAATTCAAAGTAACAGCATACTTATTCATGTTTTTCAGAAAACTCGTTGCCAAAACAGAAAAGCCTGGAAACCAAGGCGGGTCACTCAGTCCTGGCTATGAAGAGTACAGAAAGAGAGTCGTCCAGTGTCCCCTCCTCTTCACCATCCTCATCCTCAACAAGCTCAACCCTGACAACCCCCAAAGAGCACAAGAGCGCCCCCGTCATCGTGCCCCTCATCAAACCATCAGCAGGTACAGGCCTACTGGACTCCCACTAAGAAATGAGACTCAAGGCTTCAGCAGTCATGTCTGAGGTTTCACACGTGCACAAATAATCCATCACCAGTACTGGGCTCATATGTGAGGGTTCAGAGGTCAAGGTTCAGGAACAGGAAGTTTGAATTACAGCATTTCATCAGGGGTCTAGACCATTCTAAGATGGCGCCTGATTCTCCGTTTCTCCTTTTGTTTTCATAATACAATAAAATATAATACGGCACGTTACGTTATGAGGCGAAATGTAATGTAAGGTTACTTTATTTAGTGTTATGACACATTACATTATGATACGAAATGTTACGTTAAATTATAATTTTGTAATGTAAGGTTAGGTTATGTCATGTTTTGACACATTACGTTACAATATGATAAATTACGAGTACATTGCAGTACAATGTGATTTATTAAGTTATGCTACATTCACAACAAATGTACGGGTCCTTTGATAAAGGATCTGCTAAATAACGTTGTGTAATGTGTGTGAAAAATTGTTAATTCGACATGATTTTAAACTGAAATTAACTAAAGACATTGTGATAATTTAGGTTTGTCTACAGAGCCCAGACTGTGAAAATATCACTGAAATAATACAACAAAGTAAGGTTTAAATAATGTATTGAAATAATTATAACAGGAAACAAGGTGTAAAGTGATTCAACAAAAAACAGGTATTCTTTCTATTAAGTAAATAATCCAAAACTTAGACCAAAAAGGAGGAACAGAAACCAAATAAAAATCCACGTGTTCTTCCACAGTCTGAGAGTTCTTTGTCAGTCTTTGGTTTGAAATTAAATAATCCTCAAATAATCCTTAAACAATCCAATCTTTCGTCCTACCACTTAAGTTAAAGGAGGTGGTGGTTCATCTCCAGTTTGCTCGCCATCTCAGTTCAGTCGTAGTAAAAAGGGTCACCAAAAAAACCCTGAGGGGTACCTAAGGGTCATAGAAAAAAAAAGTCAACGATACAAAAACACAGTACATGAACTCCAATAAATGTTTAAATGATTAAGTAATATTGATTTAAATTAACCTAACATGAAAAAAAAACCACAATAACCATAATAAATTAACCTTACAGTGAGAAAATGACAAACCGGCAACAAAAATAACCACAAAATCAACCTTCACCAAAAGAATGAACCAAAAATCAAACAGGAAACAGCGCCTCGCGTACAAAGACGCCCTGCCTTAAATTGCCATTTTTCCCCATGGGGTTTGGTCTGTTGCGCTCGTCGCCGTTTGTGCGGAGCTACGTGACTAAAATAACAACAAAAACAAATGCTAACAAAGATAACTGAGGTGAGACTCACCGTGAGTGAATGCGGTAGTCTTTTTAGCAGCATTCAGCGGTGTCTGTTCTCGCGCCATGCCGCGCTCCCGTTTGAAGAAACAAAAGGAAGTGATCTGTGATCGGGATATTGATGATCGGTAACCTGAGCTCTGATTGGTTTATTGTCGAGGCGGAAATGAGGTTATGGATTGTGGGGGAAAAAATATCAAGTAATAAATTAATCAATTTGTTGATTTGAAATCACATTTTTATTTTGACATTAATTTTTCTTTTTAATCTAAGTTACAATTGTAACATCAAGTTATGAAACATTATGTAAACTAGCATATCTGCGATTAGATGTGAGACAATATGAAGGCTAAGTTACGCTTAGATGAGTTATGATATATGTCGATACAAAAGTTTACAATGGGTTCAGTCACAATACAATATATTAAGTTATGATACAAAGAAATTGATGGTACACAGTACTATACAGGAAATAGTGGGCTGTATTTTAGTATGATATGGTATCAAACAACACATTTTGTTCATGTGGGTAAATATATGAAGTGTAAATCTTACTCCAAAGATAAAGCGCTAAAAAGGACCTTTTTCAGTCCCAACAAAGTTACGATGAAATTTCACTGGCCCTCCTTTATAAACTGTAACTAACTATAAACCTCCTTTTGGTATTAAAACACCAAAAGTGAAGTTGACCCTGAAATAGAGAGTATTGGTTCTGTCTGGCTGTTCAGACACAGAAGTGTAGATCTACAGTAAAGTGATAGAGTTGCTCTAAAAGGTAAATATGAACATAGAAAACTGAAGATTAAAGAACCTTTGAGTCTGACTTATTGTTTCATACCCATGTGAGAGAGAACAGAGCAAATAGAAATCAGGTCCATGAATGCACAGACAGCAGAGTATATTTATACAGCAGATAGAAAGAACTCTATCTGGAACAGGAACTCTGTACTGCTCAAAGCCTCTCTAATTAGTTCCTGGTAGAATAAAACATATTCCTTATCAGAGACAGAGATACAGGACCTGTTCCTGATGAAAAGGACACAGCTGACGGTTTCTCACTGAGCTTTAGTTCTTCATAAAAAGGAAAAGTTAGCTGTGAAATCAAAAGGTGAAACCATCATCTGAACCCAACAGCCCCACAGTCTCTGACTGTTTTTTTTTTTTTAACAAAACTGCAACCTTTCATTATCTGACTTTGACTTTGGTTCTTTTCCCCATCAGTGGAAGACGTACAAAATGTGCAGATTGTGTGTGTTTGGTGCCAGAAAGAAGGAGTCAAACGCTACTCTCTGTGTATGGGCTCAGAGCTGAAGAGCTTCTGCAGTGAGAAGTGCTTTGCAGCCTGCAGACGGGCCTACTTCAAACGCAATAAGGTCAGTGGTAATGGAAGAGTGTGTGACCTTTAAACGAGACGTTCATTTATTCAGTGAGATCTCAGAAACTCTCATATCTCTGGTGTCTATGATGGCTGTCCTGTAGATGTTGTGAGTGATAAATTCAGGTGATTGTCAGCCCAAGCTTGTGTACGTACACACCAGCTGTTTGAGTCACGGGGCAAAGGAGACGCAGGCACCGTAGTGAAGGTAAACAAACCCTTAAAATCAGATCCCCCTGGTCTTTGTGGAGTCTTAAATGATGGATTATCTTACCTGATTCAAAAGGGAATCTTCGAAAACACACCTTCTAGTTATTACGGAGGATCCAGTTTACACACGGTGGGAGGGAGGTCAAAGTTTGTAGAGGACGCTTCGTATCAGTTTCGAGTTAATGGAGAAGGGGCCTACCATTAAGTGGCTCTGGTCTGAAGGACAGGAAAGCTGCATCTATGGTGAACCGCTCAGGTGCACATTGCCATGATTTTTCACCTCCCATTACGACATGGGTGTACTGGTTTTAGATGTGTGGTGTGACAGCAGCTGTATCAGCTTTCACCCTCACTCTTGTTGATACTGTGGCAGGTTTTATTCTCACAATAACAGACACAAAAAAGGAGGGCCCAGCAAACTATGTGTGCAACAAGCCCTCTAGTTTTTCGGAGGCGGGGAGGAAAGCGTTGCTGTTGGCTTGTCACTGCTTGTCTGAGAGGAAAGCCAGGAGGCCTGGGGCGAGGTGTCCACTTTCAGTGCATACCTTACCTTCAGCTGCCTCATGTTTCGTAACCCAACACGACTCAATGGGTCACAGAAATGGGGGAGCACTCAGATCCGCAGCCGATCAGCTTACATGAATCAAGAGGAATTTCCTATATTAATACCAGCAAGGCCAGTAATAGTGTGACAATACATCACCTGCATTATCTCTGAAAAGAGCAGAGGAATCAAATCTGTGTCATGAGACTGACCTCAAAGTCTTTGTGCCAAGGATGAGGTTAAAAAGGTTTCCTACGTTAATGCTCCACCGTTGGTTCCAGACTCTGTTTAAACTTGTGTTATCTGTGGGTCAAAAACCTCAGGATGATCCCAGAGAAGCTTTTTAGGTGGGAGCTGCTACAACCATGAGTAAGAAAAAAATCTGTCAAAGGAGGTCTGAGAAACTGCTTCTAAGTGGTTCATGTAAAATGTGGTTTGTTGTGGTTTTCCCCTGACAGGCCAGAGATGAAGACCTCCATGGTGAGAGATCCCCTCAGCATCCCCATACAGAGGACTCGCCCAGACTGGTGTTGAAGATCAACAGCAATGTCAGAGTAAGAGGACAATATCATTGTAGCTTTAGTTTCCTGTGAACCATGTAGATATTTGACATAAAGAAGTCGGTTTTTCATTATGGTTTATTTGTGCAAACATTGTTCAGCAGAAATCTGCTCCATCATTGACCCTCCACAGTCTCTCTCTCCTGTGCCACAGGTATGTGATTGGTGCAAGCATGTCCGCCACACTAAAGAGTACCTGGACTTTGGATCTGGTGAAGAACGACTCCAGTTCTGCAGCACCAAGTGTCTGAATCAGTACAAGATGGATGTTTTCTATCGAGAAGCTCGTGCAGCTCTCACCAGCTCCAGCCCGAGCAGATCCAGCCAGGAGGGGAGGGCAGAGAACAGTCTGGGAGGGCAAAAGCTCCTCACCCCTGATTCTTGGAACAGCAGCGGCGGTGCAGGAGAAGCTCGTCACAGGAACCTCTCCCCAAAAGTGCCTGCATCAGTTCATGGATCAGCAGAATCCACCTCTGTCTCTTCCTCAGAGGCTTCCTGTTCTGCTTCTAAGGTCGTGGTCTCTGGGCTGAGGTCTCTGGACAGACCCATGCAGCCTCCTCCACAACCCCCTGCTGTTGAAGTACCACCCCACCCTCCATCCCATCATCCTCCACCTCCTCGCCCTCTTCTAGAACATCAGCCAGTACCTCAGATCCCCATGCCATTCATCAGACCTCCTCTTCATGCTCAGGGTCTGAAGAGCCCCCTTGCCAACCCTCCTAGAAATCCAGCCCCTTCTTCCAGCCCTATCCACAGACCTCCTCATTCCCCTCACCTGCAACCTCAGACCTCCTCATCCATGAATCCCCCTGGACTGATGCACCCTTTCCCAGGAGCATACTTCCCGGGTTTGCACTCCCCGCCCTTGAACATGATGCCGAGAGGTCCTGTCCCAATGCCTCCCATGATGAACTTTGGCATTCCCTCCTTCAGCCCTCTTCTTCCCCAGCCCACAGTCTTGGTGCCTTACCCCATCATTGTCCCCTTACCTGTCCCAATACCCATTCCTATTCCCATTCCAGTCCCTTCAAAGGCAACCCTAGAAACTCCAAGTGTGATTCAGCCTGTGCCAGAGGGGGGAGAGAGGGCCAGATCCAGGACTACAAGGCCAGCAACACCAGGAATTCCTGAAGGGAGCAGCAGATTGATAGCTAATAAACTGTGCGGAACCTCACCAACTGACCCCAGCACCAGAGACACAGATTGGGTTAAATCTGAAAGGCCATTCCCGTCCCCGACATCCACGCCCCACAGTGGCACACCCTCCCCCAGAGCACAGTACAGTGAATCACCTTGCACGGCCCCAGAGCTGGAGGGGCTGACAGACTATAAGCCGCAATCAGAGCGACAAGTCATCCAGAGGGTTCTTCAAAGAACCCAAGTGAAGCTGGGGACAAGTGCCAATGGAGTGGCTGATTTATCAGGACTTGGGGAGTCTGGAGCAGGGCAGGGTACCAGATCAGGGCTCCTCAATATTGTCAGACCAACCCTTCCTCAATCACAGTCCCCTTTACATGATACCCTCTACCACCAACAGGACCCCAGTGCCCCACGTTCAAACACACCAACCATCTCCAGTGGGAGCAGTAATCCAACGGATGCCACATCTTCTACCCTGATTTCTCAGGACCATGGTCCAAATGGGATGTCCCCCTCAACACCCCAAAGTCCAGATTCATCCTTAACCCAGAGAGTACCTGCACCAACCCCTGACCCTGCAGTCAGTGAGCTTGAGGCCATCAAAGAGAACAAGTGTTCTGTTGTGGGCCCAGTGCGGGTTGAAGGTGCGGTTAGTCAGCCCGAGGAGCCCTTAGCAATAGTCGGGGAGGTAGGAGAAGACCCCCATGTCCCTGATGAGGACCATGCCTACGCCCTACCCACAGCGCCAAAAATGGGTGGGACTACCACCCCACTGCTCTTGCCCAAGCTCAGGGACAAGGGCAGCCTGCGGAGCCCTGCTAATATTCCCAGTGCTGGAGACCTGGAGCCGGCTCTAAAGAGACGATGCCTACGAATTCGAGATCAGAATAAGTAGAAGAACAAGGTGAGAGACTGCACTGGTAACAGAATTCACCCGGTTTATAAGGCGGCCTGTCTCTCTGAGCTCTTATTCTGAGTGGACAGCTCTGATGTCCTCCTGCCCTGAAAAAGGTCGTCAGTCAGATAAAGTCAGAGGTCGTTATCGATCCAGCACTTACAAGTCAGTTCAGTTTCTTCCAGTGTAGACCCACGAACTGTCCTCCAGTTGAAAAAGTTGTTATGATGGGCCCCTGCTACTAAGGGAAAGCAGACAAATATAATGTGAAGAGTTTTCTAAGGCCTCCCAGAGTGCACTTGGTCCACACCATGAGGAGACGACAAGCAGTGAAGGTCCAGAGGGAAATATGACCTGTTAGCTACAGTGAGACGACATCAACCTACCGATTGGTTTTCATGGCGAAATAGAAAAGGCTGAGGTTCCTTACTAAGTTTTTACAGTAAATAACCGTTTAGAGTTCTCAGTGAGTGAAATAACCTCAGCTGAGTGATCTTTAAAGATGTGAATGACAGGTTTAGCTTAAACCTTAACGTTATCAATAATGTGGTGTTCTCTGCCGCTCATTATTCCAACGCCAGCATGAATTTCATGATTGTTAGATTGTGCAACTTTCCACCTGAAATAGTGTGTAGTCATGAGAGCATGTGAATCTTCAGCCCTGTGATTTCAGAGGGAGCTGAACTGCTTTGAGCTACATTAACTCGTTATCTTTGAGAAAAGACATGACAGATACACCAGGAGTCTACAGAGTTCAGAGGAATACAAAGGTCACTTTACCAATTTTCATCATGCTGTCCTGTGTGGCAAACCCCAATCATGTGGTGGTCTGTGCTGGTTCAGTGAAAAACCAGCCCCTCTCTTTGAAACCGTTTGACTTGGATCAGAAAAATGCACTCATACTCACATTTACACACACAGGGCAAGCTTAATCACAGGTCTCTCAGTTTGCGCGTGGTCACTAAACAGCGTGGCGCCAAAGAGAGAGAATCCCAGTAACCTGGCACTCCTTGGGGCTCTTGGGTTACAGCAGGGAAGGAGGTGGAGGGCACAGGCAGTGAGAGTCACTTTGAAAGGCGATCGCTCCACCACAACCTGACAGTCACAATTCTTTGTTTGCATGGCGGCCTGTTTCGAAGAGGCAGCTCTGCAGAGAGGTGTGAGTGTTGATGAGGGTTAGGAGACTTCTGCTCCAACACCATCAGCTAACATAGACAGTTTACAGTCCCTGAGGTGGGTGGTCCACAGGACTGACAAAACTGCAGCTGAATCAAAACCATGACCTTGAGGTTACCTGACAGTCCGTCACACTGGATGCCCGGACAGAGAGAAGTCTGTGTGACCCCCTTACTGGGGACTTTGAGAGCCTGTAACGTGTCTCTGAGGTTGTTATAGAGACAGCAGTGATTGTCAGGCAGACTGAGAGGCACTGTGGTCTGGGAGCTCACCCTCCTGCTGTGATAGAGCTCAGGGATTAAGGGGCACAACAAGAGCGTTCCTGCTCCATGGGTCATAATGACACCCTGTTCTGGTTTAGGACTGTCCCTTTAACATACATGAGTTTAAGACTCTCCGCTGCTCTCCCCTTTCAGCCCGTTTCCTTCATTTCACTCAGCACTGCTGTCTACTGCCAACCAGATGTTGTTGTAGAGTGCAGCAGAAAATCCTTTGGACCAATCAAAGGCCGTATTGATTTCATTTGCCTGATTGGTCGTCCAAATGGCTGTAACACCAGCCGATGTCCTCACCCGCTGGTCTTTCGCCATAATGAGCTCATATTACTGTTTTACTGTATGCCCTGAGATTAATCCGCTGATATTATAGAGATGGTTTGGATTTCATCTGGCTCGCTCGTCTCTCCATTACCCTTTCCAAAGGCCATGGGTCGGCTTAATAATTATGTTTGAAATGACGACAGAGAAAGTACAACATGAACCTTTATCTTTTAGCACAGATGTTTTGTGTCTCGGTTACCAGATCCCCTTTCACGAAATGAGTTCCCACTTAACTCTTTGTCATTTGTTGTGGTTTCATGCGTCCCCTTAGTAACCAATACATATGAAATCACAGCATGCTGCTTGTGTCGTGCAGACGGATTTATGGTCCTGTGTTGTGTGTAATGGGAGCTGGCTGCTGTATGTGAATGACTTTAGCTTGCCACCTCTGAGCCCGACACTGCTGTCCTCTTCTATTGTCTCCGGCGCTAAAAGTCTCTGAAACAAACTCCCACTTTGACAGAATCTGCAGCCAACTGCAGGATCTCACCTCAGGAAACAGCTCTTATTTTTTTCTGCTCTCAGTTTTCGCTGCCTTTATTTGGGATATTTTATAGCCCCGTGTAATCCGATCCCACCACATGGGTATTCGCTGAGCGTTTGAAACTAAAACGCAGTGGGACAGAGGGAGTACTGAACCCCGCTTTGGCCTGTGCATGTGAGTCCATGTTATGTGTGTGAGAGAGAAAAAAGGCCAGATGTTCTTGGTTTGATTGTGCCCTGTGCGACAGCTATCTGAGTGTTGACATGACTAAAAGGCCTCGCTCTCAGTGTTTACGCAGACAGACTGGGCGGATTAAAGGAAGAGAGTCCAATCAGGGCAGGGCCGATAGAAGAACAGTGAAATATCACAGAGAACCAGCCAGGACTCTCCGACCTCTCACCACTCTTTCTCTCTTTCTGCTCTCTCCACCTCATGAACAGACTCCCTGTTTATCACTGTATGGCAGTGCCAGAGTCAGTGCCACGCCCTCTTGTGGACAACGCAAGTGTGAACACCCTCCAGTCAGTCCCTCCGCCTGTCAGCCCACCAGAGTGCTGCTCTGCCTGTGGACCAGCAGGGTGCCAAACCAAGAAGCAGTCCAGATGGTCATAAAATCACAAATCAAAGATGGGGAGGAACACGGCGCAGCAGCCGCTCATTTTATCTTGGACCAAAGAGTATTTCTGAGCGTTGTGTTGTGGTCAGTGAGAGGTTAAATACGGAGCATCGCAGATCTTCTGCCTGTCTGACATTGACCTAAAGTGTGTCTGTGTGTGTGCGCTCCTCCTCCTCCTCCTCCTCCTGCGATCCTCAGCAGACAGGCCTTAGATCAGCCTTGTGTGGTCTTCTCAGATGGAGCCTGAACATGATCTCTTTCCAGGGGAAACGGTTTGTTTTCTCTGCCCGCCTCGCACAAAGAGCCACATTGTTCCTCTCCCCATATCCCACGCTGACTCCCTACTCCAGGTTTTGAGTTACCTGGCCGACGGGGGCTCAGACTTCAGGAGCTTTTTTTATTTTTTTGAGCGACAGCCAGGAAAATGGTATACCCCACCCCCCACCCCCACGCCTGTTGCCCAATCTAAATACGGTACACAGCAACATACAAATTCTGAGGTTTGATTCGAACAACTGGTTGCTTGTGAGGCGTTCCTCTGCTCGTGTCCTTCAAGAGAGGAGATAAATCTACTCAGATGTCCTCACCATGGTGCAGAGATCCTCACTGAGCTGTCCAGACAGACAACTGAGGAGAAAAGATGCTTCTGCTGTGTCCTCCAAAGAAAGTCGAACAGAAGATGTGAGGGTACGTCTGCTGGACTGCAGGAGCAGAGAGGGTCTGAGAACTTTGAGGTGGTCCTGATGACGCTGGTCTATAAATGTGTGATATCCAGACTCTCCCTCACCTGACCTGCCAAAGCTTGGACCTCTTATCTGAAACACTTTGAGCTCCAGGTCTCATGTGTGAGCTTTAAAATCCTGACTTTTTATGACACATGGCAGTTAGACTTCCCCAGATTCGTTTCTGTTATTGTTTGTAATTTTACCAAATGAGGTATTATACTCACCTGTCAGTGCTGTATACAGCAGTCAGTATTACACCGCCCACCACTGGGGATACCTGGGATTAGATCCAGCTAGATCACCGAGAGGCTTTGTCAGAT
Organism: Xyrichtys novacula; assembly: GCA_962446985.1. Lineage (NCBI taxonomy): Eukaryota > Metazoa > Chordata > Actinopteri > Labriformes > Labridae > Xyrichtys > Xyrichtys novacula. The sequence goes on along the minus strand of OY660880.1, from coordinate 561,780 downwards.
TTCAGTTTTTCCAGCTGAACTCATCACAGATATTATTTGATGTTGTATTAACTTATGGATGATGTAGATCTGCTATATTTCTGCGTTTCTTTCTCTATAACGGTTGTATTTTGTGCCCGCTAAAGCCCTTAAATGCCCTCTCCCTGTTTTTATGTCTATATACTGATTCCCCACTAGAGAGCAGTGTTAGCCTTTGTAACTTTGCACCTGCCTTTTCCTGACAAAAGCACCAAGAGGCCCAGAGGAAGCCGAAGAGCCAATGAGCACAGTACTGCACCCAGTGCCACCAAACTGACTTCAAATGCCAAGTGGAGCTTCTCCGCCATGTCTCTGCCATTTTTCCCTCGCCACATCTATGAAAAAATGAGGCGCTCTTTAGAGGGTCCCCTTAATGAGGAGTTTAGAGGTCTCCTGGGACGAGCAGTCATCATCACCCACTCCCAGAATAACTCCAAATATGACCCAGCCCGGCCGTCATTCCAAAACAACATCAGCCCCCCCCCCCCTCCCCAGACTCATTCTAACCTGCATCTTCACCACGGGGTCATGCCATCATGTTGGTGTCATCAGGGACTCTTTGTTCACGTATGACTCAGTGACGACATAAATAGCCGTGTGGTCAACAAGTGCTCCTGCTCTGACACCAAAGGCCAAACTCAGACGTTTTCACACACTGCCATTGTTGGTTTGATCGCACACTTAGGGTCTTTGCCATTTCCAACCTGATTCTGGATCAGTTCTTCTTATCCACAGTTTGGACTCTACAAATCTATTTTTTTGTTAGAAACTCTGTTGCCTGAAAGTCCCTCTCTGACGTCCCTAATCCAATATTATCTCACTGTCTAAATACATTATCCACAGACTGTTTGTATTTGAATATAGATTATTAAAAAGCTTTGGTGGCAAATTCTTTGTAAAGTGAAATAAATAAAAGTTATTCCAGGAGAAAGGAGAAGGAAGTTGTGTTTGACAGATCTGTGTGTTTTTAGAAACTGTTTTTTTGTCTCCCTGATTATTGAAAAAGTTGTCCTCTGACACTCGTGTGAGTCAAAGTGTCCAGAAATGATGCTGTAGATGAGGACAGCTCTCTCTCTCTGTGTGTGTGTGTCTCTCTCTCTCTCTGTCTCTCTCTCTCTGTGTTAAAGTCTATTTTTAGGGGCAGCAGCAGCAGCAGTCTACAGCAGCGCATCAACATTCCTAAAATACTGAAAGTTGGTCGGGGCCCTGAGCTGTGACGGTAAACCTGATGAATGAGATAAGAGAGCAGGAATTCCGGACCCGGCTCACTCAGGGTTTTTCCTGCTGCTGTGATTGGACAGATCCAGGAGGTGATGGTTTTTCCCGGACTGGATCTCCTTTAATCATGAAAACAGAGAAAAAAAGAGAACATGTCTTTAATAACACCAATCACGGCACAGGCTAAAAGTGAACAGATATGTGATTAATATTTAACAAGTTACCTAAAATAGACCGGATGATACCGGATATTAAAAGTCACCTTCAAAATAAAAGCACGGACTGTGAAATAACAGTGGGTAATGTTGGTGTTTTGATAGTTAAGACTTGATCTTTAAACATTAACAAATATAATGATGATGACACTCATTTGTATTACTTGATTTGGGATATTTAGTATATTAATCACAGTTTATCATGGGGTCACAAAGTCTGCACAGGAATAATAGGTAACACTTTACAATAACCATAATTTATAAATGGTAAACAGATAATTAATGTTCAACCATCGTTTAAAAAACAGCATATAGACCAATTATAGATGGCAAATAGATAGTTTATAATGTAAGTTTACCAATTATTAGTGATTGGTTATTGTAACTTGTTACATGTGTATTAATCCTCGCAGCTATGATCGTTGTCTCTGAGTTTGTTTAATTGACTACATTCACACATCCTTATCAGTGGGACCTAAACATAAAAATTTCATTTGACTCAAAAACTTTTTAACTTGATTTCAAAAACTTAACTTCAAAGTTTTCATTAAACTGACATTAGTGTGGAAAACGACTCAGTTTGTCATCATTTAAACACAGAGGAGCTTCAGTCAAACTGAAACTAAATCAACAGTTTTAAAAATTTGATCCAACTCTGATATTTCTGAAATGGGTTCGTTTCCCCTTTTTTGGTACTAAAAAAAATTTTCTTTTTGTAAAGAAGTTTCTGAGAAAACACCTTTACTTTGAAAGTTCTCACCGGAAGCCGTCCTGGTATCCTGCTTTAGCTTGATGACGATCCGTCCTACAGGTTGGACACGTTGTGGTCGGATTGGATTTTGTTGGAGGTACCTGGGGGCGGACAACAGGGCGCACCTGAAAGTGAAGCTTCTCTGGATCTGGGCCGGTTCCGCTCGGTTCGACTTTCCTCTGAGACATGAATAAAAAACAGGAGTGAGACTGAAGAAGAAGACTGAGTCAGCGGGTCAATAATTAATCAGAGAGAGAGAGAGAGAAAGAGAGAGACTACCGCCCTGTGAGCCGGGACTCAAACCGGGCCTACAGGTGTTCGTGTGTTTGAGAACTTTGATGAGTTTGGACCTGGAAACTCTGGACTGGGATCATGCTCGGAGCGGGGAGCAGGCTGGAGGGCCGGCTGAAGAAGCTGGAGTCCCTGATGAGGAACCCGGAGGCAGCTCTGAACCTGGAAACTCTGCTGGTGAGTTTTTAACGTCAGAATCTGGGACAGGTAGGAAGGAGACCCAGAAGAACTGAACCTGAGTGACTACCTGAACAGTGACCGTGTCTGCGTCAGAACAGCTGAGGTTATTAACGTCAGAAGAAAGTGTCTGTCTTTTACTTTGACCTTTAATCCAAGGTGTTATAGAGGGACAGGGAAACTCCACCTGAACCCCAAACCCTCAGTTTTAACACCATCTCTAAACCGGGTAATTTTTACCTGAAATAATAAACTCAAGAAAAAGTCCTTGTAACCAAATAAATCAAAATAGGACAAAACATGACAAATAAAAGTAGTTTTCTTTTATTTTTAACTGTTTAATGTCCAAAGGGACAGAAAAAAGTGACATGAGGGGACCAGATAAAAATGTAACTAAATCGCTTAAATTAGGCGTTCATCAACAAAAAAGTCCTAATACACATATATAAACTGTAAAGGTAGTTTCTTTTCCCCCATTCCTGGGTCATGTGAGTCTTCTCTGGTTCAGACTCAGGGTCCTCGGCACAATAACAGGAGAGAGAACCAAAATATGTCAGATTATGAGTAAAAATGATTAAAGCTGACTCCAATATTTCTGATCTCCATCTGAATTCACTTGAAAATCACGACTTTGTGATAGTTATTCATAACCACTGCACTAAATAAAGATAGCATGTAAATTCCAGGACCGCTCTGACTGACCTTATTCCCTACATGCAGCTGTCAAACCTACTTTACCCTCCATCACTAACATCACCCTGTGAACACGAGTCTGTAGGAAAAAGCAGGTTTTGGATCAGAGAAACAAATATGTCTTCAAAGATGTCAAAGGAAACACTGAAGATACTCAGAGACCAAAGATACTCAGACAAACACAACATCAGGAAGATCACCTAAAAACAGGTTTGGTCTGTGAAAATCACCTGGAGATAGTGTTCTTGAGTTAATCCAAGGTGCTCCAGGTGAAAGGGAAACTCCACCTGAACCTGAAAATACTGCCTCTGTTTTAATCTGCACTGTTGGATTCTGACAGTAATCATGGATTATAAGAGATATTATCAATCTCACTGAGACTCGGTCAAGTGTTGGGTTTAAAATCAAGCTGATTCATTGATCCACTCCTCTCTGTAAACTCAGTGTGGACTGTAATTGACGTGCCCTCTGTCTGAACCGTCCTAAGAATGTCCTCAGACCACTTTGATAAAACTGCTGAGCCTCTCCGGCCCGACCTCTGTCAACAGATCCACATTTTTGAGCTGATATGGCTCAGCGTTTGGTCTGGGGGGTCTAACACCAGACCACTGAGACCACTTCACTGACTCTTATTCGACGGCTTATTCATCAAATGAACTCACTGATTTACTCTTGGGGGTTTCAATTCAAAGTATTTAGAGACCTCCGCTTTAGGAAACCTCTAGACTGGATCCACACAGTTTCCCACAAAGTCTCACTGTCTCTCAGCAACTTAGAGGGATATTCCAGCGTCTAAACACAACTCACCTACTCTCTTCCAGCAGACGCTTGTTTGTAGAGAGACCTCAGGCCAGTCCATTACAGACTACAGCGGGGTGCCGCAGCTCAAGGAAGAACATTTATGATCATTTCTTTATCATTTCCTTGAAGTAATAATCACCATATTAATCATTTTACAGACGCTGTAGTTCTTCTCGGTCTGATTGTATTTCCATGAAGAAATGATCATAAATGTTCTTCCTTGAGCTGCGGCACCCCGCTGTAGTCCGGCTGCTGGAAGAGAGTAGGTGAGTTGTGTTTAGTCTCTTTGCTAAAGAAATGAGTCAAAGTTAAAAAGATGTTTGGTGTCTAGTACTATGTCTGTGACCCTATATGTCCTGTTGATGAAGTTAGGTGCTGTTCTGAGCATTATTTGTGGCTATAGAGTGGCGTTTTGGTTGAGGTTTGTTTATGGCTCCTCAGACCGCTCTGTATTACTATCCTGCGGTCCTAAATTAGTTTTACACCGGAATATCCCTTTAATAATCTGTGAATATTGACTGCTTCAAACAGGATCAATGTTACCTGAACATCAATATCATTGATCGGCATGATGGGTCAGTGTGATGGTCCAGGGATCACTGTGGGGTCAAAATGACCATCTGAGACAGGTTGGTCTGGTTTGGGGACCATAGGGGTCCAAACTGACAAATATCATAAAACTGACAACCTGATGAATGCTGAGTCATGGTTAGGGATCATGATACAGTCATAATCGTGGGATCAAACTGATATCGTGGTGTAGATGAGTCGTGCTTCAGTCACGCGGGGGTCAAAGTGATGATTTTGTAAATGAGCAGGTCCTGCTGAGGGATCAGAACCTGGTCAAGATAAGACCTGATACCATGAGGAGGTCATCTTAGGAGTCACAGTGGGGTCCATAGATTTACAGAGTCTTAGAATCACAAGGGGTCAAAACCAAAACCTGATTGAGTCGTGCTTTGGGGTCAAAATGACGATCAGAGGTCAGATGAGGCGCTTTGACAAGACTGAAGGTTTTATGTGTCACAGTATGACCCCTTATCGTGACTCTGATGGTCCACAGTCACAGCCTCAGAACTTCTGTCACTCTGTGATATGAATCTGTTAGACCCGCCCCTGAGAGCCCATCCAAACCTCAGAACTTTGATCCGCTGCCTTGGTTCTGAGCCGCTTGGCCGTGGATTTCAGTGACCTACATGCTGCCTAATGCAGGGAGGAAGCTGGAGTCACATCCTGGCATTGAGATGGAGTTGACCTGTAGTGACCTCACGTCACTATTTCCTGTTTGTCCACAATCAGCTCCAGAAGAATAAAGAGTTGGATCTGCAGAACGAGGACAGGGGTCCAGACCCACGATGAGTGTTCCCCTCTGTCTGAAGGGTCTTTGTTAACAACAGCAGATACAGATGTTGTTACACTCTGACCCACAGGAGGGTCAAACTTCAGCCATCAGCTCTGTCAGGGAGTTCACCTCACAGACGCTGAGAAGGTGTCAGTCAGGATCTGTCCACTCAGCAGAACCCTCGGTCCGGTTGGGGAACAGGGTGGAGATTATCAACAGGCCAAAGACTCTCTGTCTGTTATTATCCAAGCATGCATACAGTAGAAAGAAGGAGGCCAATATGCAAATGAGCGTGTCAGAGGTATGTGGCACTTCCAGTATGTTCAGGCGTTTTCAGATCAGATCCTGTCAAAGGAAGTAAACACAGCTGGAGCTGAATCCTGTAAATCTGAAGGCAGGTCTGGTTTGTGTGGAGGTGAACTGGTCTCCAGGACTGGTTTTTCATTTTCATACTTTCCTCTCTCTGGTTGTTGACTCTGCTCAGGCGGTCTCAGCTCTCAGTGAGTGGGTGGAGGTGTTGTCTGAGGCTCGGAGGAGGAAACATTCGCACACAAACCCAAGTGTAAACTGCTGGATTGTTTTCTGATCCGCTCAGACCCCAGGAGCAAAAACAAAACCAGTTTGACCAAAATGCTGTTGGCTCAGACTGAACCTGCAGCTGAAGGACTCGGATCTTTAACCCTGTGTTGAAAATAGATGCGAGCTGCTGAGAGAACTCATGATGGCTCAGAAACCATCATGACTAATCAAGATGGTCGCCCAGGATAGTGATGATATAATCAGAGGGACAGTGTTTTATCAGCGAGGAGCTTCTCAGTCAGACAGCTGAAATACTCAGGCTGTGATGAGCTCTCCAGTCCGGTTAACTGGTCCACCACAAATCTATAAAAGAAAAGGTTAAACTGGTCTGACGGACATGGAGTCCAGTAACACCGCTCTCCTCCCAGTCTGTTCTTTAGTTATTCTTCAGGACAGTCTTATAATGACATATTTATCATTCTATGTCGTTCATGTTGTAAACTCGGAGGTGACTGACGATGATGACGACAGAGTTTAATAAAGAGGTGAAAGTTTCCGGATCATATCTATGTCTCATTTAAAATCAGACTGGAACATGGCTGACAGAGTACCATCGACTGCAGTAATCATAGCTGCTTCAACACACACACACACACACACACACACACACACACACACACACTCACACACAGAGTGTAAAATGATCACAGATCCTCGAGCGCTCCGCTTCAATCCAGACCAATAAGCTGTTTGTCCCACAATAGCTTCTGAGACTTCAGGTCTATTTCCATCCGTCTGCAGGAGGGTGGGGGCTCAGGAGGGCGGAGGCTGAGGGGGGTCTCTCCACATTGCTGCTATTTAAAGGTGCAGAATAGTTCCACTCGCTGCCGCCCGCCCACTCACATGTCCCCGAACAAACAGACGCTAAAGACCTGACTCCTGTGCGGTTGACTCCACATGACCCTTAATTCTGGGGAACGGGGGGGGGGGGGGGGTCATACTACACCCTCTTTGCCCCCCCCCCCATGTGTTTGGATCACAGGGACATTTCGGTTCCTATGTGAAACTGAACACCGCTGATTTAAGTTCTGATGACACAACTGAGACCTTGGTTTTTAGGGGGGGGGGTCTGTGTTTGTTGGTGGGCCTTGGTGACGGTCTGTGTGTTCGGACCGGGACCTCTACCTTCATCATGTGACTACAGGGATTTAGCACAGCTGTCGTGTCCTCTTCCAGCCTCCATTGTCCCCCGTCATAGTTCCCTTCAGCTGAAAACAGCAGACTCCTTTTCAGAAACAAAGTGATTCCTTCCCTCCCTCCCTCCTTCCTTCCTTGCCTCCTTGGTTCCTCCACTTACCCATGTTTTGTTGTCAGCTAGCAGAAGGTCGAGGTTTCCAAATTCTGAAGACGTGTCGTGACAGATTGACGAATCTTGAAAATATTTCTTCCTTCCTTCCTCCTTTCCTTCCTTCCTTCTCAACACAAAGGAAACTTCAGACGTGCTTCAAAAATGGAGTTTCTTTTGCTGATTCTCACTTTGAAACGTAGGGAACAGAAAATCCACATATTAATGGGGTTAGTCTTATCGATCCTAAGGTCACTCCAGGAGCTGTAGTTCTGTTGGAGACGGTTTTTCAGACCCAGAAGTTTACTGGTCCTACTTTATCTAAAGGTGCTTTATTTCATTTTCATGTACTTTGTATTTATTGAACTTTTCTACTTTATTGTTTTTTCAAAAATATTAAATGACAGTTTGTGTCTTTTCTGTCTTTCAGGACTCCATGAGCGCGCTGGCTCATGACCTGAACTATCCGGCCCTGAGGAAAAACAAAAACATCGAGGCCTTTCTGAGTCGATGTAAGAGCCACAGAGGAAACGTGCTGCACTGTTGAAGACCTACATAAATTAAGTTATCATTACCTGTCATATATTAATTGAAAACCACAGTCTTGAGGATTAGAAGCTTAGAAGATTAGAACCAGAGGAAAGCCTGAAACCTTTGTTGAAGGTCTACAGACCACAGGGGGTCAGGACAGAGAGACCTCAGCCTGTCTGCACCTTTGCTCTGTTTCTGTTATTTAGACTGATATAACTGTAGTGCTGAGAATTAAAATGGTGTCATATCCCTTTAAAATGTATGAACTGCTTTGACTCCTGTAAAAAAAAACAATGGAGTCGTTTTAACAGCCTCAGACTGACCTCTGCCAGGTCCAGCATTTAAAAACAGACCCTCTCCTTTGAACCCAAACGTGTGTTGCCGTGGTAACGAGTGTGCGTGTGTGTGTGTGTGTGTGTGTATCAACTTTCACAGATGAGAAGGCGGTGAGTCAGCTTCGGGAGCTGCAGGTGAAGCTGGACGACTTTGAGAAAGTGAAGTTGATCGGGAGAGGAGCGTACGGAGAAGTGCAGCTGGTGAGGCGTTTCCGTCGGCCGAGGGTCCCTGAATGCATCACAGGGTTCTGGTTTAGGTCGAGTTCTGCAGCAGCAGTGCAGTTCTGTAGGGACATGGAGCAGGAAAGGGTCCACAAATGCAACTAAAACCAGCAGCCAAAATATCAACCAGTAGAGGGCGCAGTGATCTTTGGAATCAGCCCCCACCTCAGATCTTAAACCTCTGGAACTTGTTCTGGAGGGCGATCAGCATCTTTGTCCGGTTCGGTCCGACCCGCTGAGCTGATGCTGAGGGAGATAGAGTCATGGAGGGAAGCAGACGTCTGTCTCTGCTGCTGCTGGAAGCTTCAACCTGGTCTCTGCTGAATGTTTTGTGGTAGAAACAAGTCTGGACAGGCTCAGTGTGTAGGAGAGGAGTGTGAAGAAGAAGTCTGCGGGGCGGGGGGGGGGGGGTGCGCTTAGATCTTGTGTTAGCATGTCTTTCTTTGGGTGTGTGCCTGTAATTTGGGGCCCCTCTATCTCTCTCTGTATCTCCTGTTTTCTGTCTTCAGGTCACATTCTCACTCGTTCGCTCTCTCCCTGCTCCTACACTGACCCGCTGATCAGCTGATGTCGGTGGTCTCTGTGTTGTTGTCCCCCCTCTACAGGTCCGTCACAAATCCTCTCAGGAAGTGTACGCCATGAAGCAGCTCAACAAGTTTGAGATGATCAAGCGGTCAGACTCTGCATTCTTCTGGGAGGAGAGACACATCATGGCCTTCTCCAACAGTCCCTGGGTCGTCCAGGTGAGCATGTCTTTAAAGGAGTGAGAATGAAACTCCTGTGTCACCACCACAGAGTCTCAGGGTTACAAACACAAACACACCAAACTGACCAAGAACGGCATCTCAGTACTTAGATAATATGAGAAATAATGAAGTGAGACTGTTCCTCAATAACACATCCAGATAATCCCGAGGCACGCCCACACCTCCAAGCTCTCATAAAACAGCGGCCATTTTTGAATTCTCCTATCCTAGCAGTACGTACTAATTTGCCCAAAATGTAGTATACAGTCTGCTGTAGGCAAACAAATGCAAAATTTGCAGTATGCCAAAAATACCCGGATGACGCACTGATTCAGGAAAATTTCACAGTATGCATCAGACCAGTCTGCTTTGCCTACTGTTACCCACAATGCAAAGCGCCTGGGCAGATGGCGGAATAGCGCAGAGCGGTGAAAGTTTTCACCAGAGCGTTCATTTTCTAAGAGGGCAGCTAAAAGATTTCTCCTCCTGACAGCCTGTCTTCTTCTTCTCCTCCTTCTTTATGTGTGAAAACCGCTGACAAGAATGTTTGGTATCATACCGAACAGTTTTTATCCTCAATTTCCATCAAAGCCTCAAATTTTCCTGCTTCTCCTCATCCTTTATTCTGTACGGTACGTCTGATGTTGATCAGTGCAGTCCATCACACAGCTGGACAGTCAGCTGACATTAGAGGAGGTCTAAAGCTTTACTGCAGAAAGGAGAGTAAAAGTGAAAACAGTCGGACTCAATCAGCAGACAAGACAGTGAACGCGTTTAGCGAGGATTGCAACTTCTTTCGTTTAAGCAGGAAACGAGGACAACAGAACTTTGCTGTATTTACAGTGTCGTAATGAGAATCAAATGACGCCAGATCATCGACGAGTCATTACGTAGACAGAACACGTTTTGATGGTGTTGGACCGAAAAGCCAAATAAAATCAAATTAAAACACATAAATAATTTTTTCAGTGCGTAAATGAATGGGCAACTTTTACCAGGGTACGATGGACTTTTCCAGACTGGAAACCAGTTAAACCGGGCAAACCATACTACAGAATAACGGCCGACTTCCAGTCATACTGCATACTACTATCAAACACAGTATTCAGTTGCAGCATCTACTGCAGTATCTACTTTATATTGCGGTCGGCAGGAGGATGCAGTGGGCCAATTTGATAACAGCCAGTGTCTCATCCTGATTCGAAGGTCGTGACCTCAGTGATTTTGTGTTCTAGCTGTGCTGTGCTTTCCAAGACGACCGCCACCTCTACATGGTGATGGAGTTCATGCCCGGAGGAGACCTGGTCACGCTCACCATGAACTACGACATACCTGAGAAGTGGGCTCGCTTCTACACAGCTGAGGTGGTGTTGGCGCTGGATGCCATCCACTCCATGGGCTTCATCCACCGTGACGTCAAACCCGACAACATGCTGCTGGACAGACATGGACACCTCAAACTGGCAGACTTTGGCACATGTATGAAGATGGACTCGGTGAGTCTGAGGCTTTTATTTTGAAGGAGCCAAATTCCTGAGTCACCTTAAAACTGTCTTTTCTGTCTCAGTCTGAGTGGTGCTATATCAGGGCTCTATTGCACCACCTAGGGGTCAGAGTGTGAAGTGCAGCCATCTTACATCAGGTTGTTTTTAAAAAGTCCTCCAAAGTTTTTGTCCTAACAGCCAATCGGGAGAGAGCGCAGCAGGCCCTGCCCTCCTGTGGCCGAGGAAGTGTTGTTTTTCCTTCTTTTGTTTTTTTATAGCTGGGATTTCTAAATAGGAAGTTTACAAGCGTTTCTGCAGAGTGAGGCTCGCTGAGAATCAAAGAGGAGACTGAAAGTCCGGCTGAACAACATGACTGTTAAAATCTGAAAAGTTCATATGAAATCTAATAAAAGGGGGTCTTCTCTGGACCCCTCTCTGCAGTTAACAAGAATAATCTTGATTCTGAGGAGCCGTGAATGTTTGGACTGATCTGTTTGTCCAAACTTCTTCTTCTGCTGTCATAAATCTCACTCCTCAGTGTATATATGTGTGTGTGTGTGTGTGTGTGTGTGTGTGTGTGTGTTTTCAGACAGGCATGGTGCACTGTGACACAGCTGTAGGCACACCTGACTACATCTCCCCGGAGGTGCTTCAGTCTCAGGGCGGGGATGGTTACTACGGCCGGGAGTGTGACTGGTGGTCTGTGGGGGTCTTCATTTACGAGCTGTTTGTGGGTGAGTCCTCTGATTTCTACACAGCCACATGTTCACGTCAGCATAACGACTCTCCAGGTGTTGTGACTGAAGTCATCGATACCTCCGATTGAAAGACCAGGTCACATTCACGGACTCGTTCTCTTGTTTTGCAGGCGAGACCCCTTTCTATGCCGAGTCCCTGGTTGGAACTTATGGGAAGATTATGAACCATCAGAACTCGCTCGTCTTCCCGGATGACGTGGAGATGTCTCAGCCCGCCAAAGACCTCATCTGTGCCTTCCTGACTGACAGGTTCGCACATGGAAATCATTTTATCCGAACACACACTTACGGGTGCTCTGACACGGATGTTGGATCACTGATGAATCACGCTGTCTGTCATGTGTGGAGAGCAGGATGTTATCTCACACTCCCATTTCTCTCCTTCTGATTGGAGGAGATTCTAGATCTAGGCTGATCTAAAGAGGATTTTAGCAGATAGATGCTGACTACATGTCTCAGCATATGATGAGCAGAATATAGATCATAGTCCACACTTGTCTTTAAGGACTACATTAATCCTCCAAACCCACACAGGCGTCCTTCTCTACGTTATATCATCTCCTCTTTGTGGAAGCAGCAGCAGCAAACTGTGTTCACAGACGTGCGGTGACTTCTACTCCAGAGTCCTGCCTGCAGATGTCTGTTATTGTTATTAGTCCCTTTAGTTCCTGCAAGTTTTCTGGTGTTTGGATAATACTCTGTTCTGTACACTATGAACTCCTGGACTCTCTGCAGGTTTAGTCTGAGGAGCGTTCGTCCAAATGTGTCACAGAGCTGTGAACCTTTTTTTCTCCAGCCTCTCTGAACGTCCTTTTTATACCCACTCATGTCACTAATCAGCCTAATTAGCAGGGAGCTGTCCCTTCAGCTGTTCTCCCGGCATTACTCAGTATTTGGAGTGTCTCGTTGTCCCCGCCTGAACTCTTCTCCTTTTTTTAATTAAGACTGAAACGTTTTTATTCAAACATTTTACATGTTTGAATAAAAACGCAGCTCAAGGAAGAACATTTATGATCATTTCTTCATGGAAATACAATCAGACCGAGACGCTAAGACAGAAGAACTACAGCGTCTGTAAAATGATTAATATGATGATTATTACTTCAAGGAAATGATAAAGAAATGATCATAAATGTTCTTCCTTGAGCTGCGGCACCCCGCTGTAGTCCGTAATGGACTGGCCTGAGGTCTCTCTACAAACAAGCGTCTGCTGGAAGAGAGTAGGTGAGTTGTGTTTAGTCTCTTGATGAAGTTAGGTGCTGTTCTGAGCATTATTTGTGGCTATAGAGTGGCGTTTTGGTTGGGGGCGTGGCTCTCTGTATTTCTATCCTGCGGTCGTTACTAAAGTTGGTATAACTAGAGAAGCAAGCGGTCGACAACATTCATCTCTGGAGGGGGGGTCTAACTCGGTGTTATGGTGGGTTTGACCCTAAATTAACTTTACGCTAGAATATCCCTTGTCGTGAAAATCTGGGGATTGTAGTTTACAGCACTAAAACTAAAGAGCTTGTTGTCATGGAGACTGTTTTTATTTACTGGGACTGTAGGTGAATTATAAAGCCCAGTTTTTATACTCTAATGGAGGTGAACACACTGGGACTGAGTGTTATTTGTGGACAGAGAAATCTCTGTACTTCACTCTGTTTGTGATCATCTATATTTGGACATATCTATATGGAAACACCAAATTATTGTTGGTTTTAATGTCTGCTGTAGTAAAGCGCTGAAATCCTGTCCAGTTATTACACTTCTTATTATTATCACAGGTTAATGTTGCATGAATATGAGGGTGTTGGTCCTGCACTTGGTTAGTGGCCCATCCCCCTGGAAGTAACTACTTCCTGTTTACATTAGAAGCCCCGCCCCTCTTGAGGACTCAGACACAGGCCCTTTCTGCTCCCACACAGAGCAGCCTTTCACTGGTCCGTTTATTTACCTTCTCACTCACTATTCTCACCACAGACAGAATCTCACATGTTCACGGCTCACACACACACACACACACACACACACACACACACACTAACCAGTACATTCATTCAGCACACAGCCCACATGCTCCGTCACTGTCGACCTGTCATGCTGAATCACTCCAAGTTTCTCCTCTTTATCTCTCCTTATTTCCTTTCTCCTCTCCTTATGTCCTTCTCCTCCTCTCCTTCTTCTCTTTCTTTTCCTCCATCCTCCCTCCCTCCCTCCTCTCTCTCCTTCGGTCCTCCTGAAACACTCCTGCAGCTCCAGGTCCTTCTTGTTTTTCTTTCTTATCCTGTGGGGGTTTTAAAAACTCTCCCTCCTCTGGTTTTTCTTCCTCTCCGCCACTGCCCTCTCCTCCTCTCCTCTTCCTCTTGGCTGGGTCTGGAATGTCCCACACGTGGCAAGCCCACAGTGCCGCACCCCTCCGGCCCTGTACCCAGCAGAGAGAGAGAGAGAGAGTGTGTGCAGAGTTTTGGGGGTTGGAGGAGTGGAGGTAGAAGCAGCAGGTTTGGCTCCAGGTTTAGACCCTCACTCTGTCTCCTGGTCCTCTATCTAAGTCCTGTAGGAGGTTCCGGTGCTCATCCGTGGTCATGTGGCTCTCCATGCTGGTCAGTGCGGTCATGGTCACTAGGCTGTGTGTTGATGACGACAGCGGTGGGTGGAGGGAGGAGCAGGGGTGTGATTTGTGTTCAGGTTTTGCTCACAGTCTGGGTCCTTGTCTTGTGTGTGCAGGAAAGTCCGACTGGGCCGCTCTGGAGTGGATGAAATCAAGAAGCACCCGTTCTTCAAGAACAGCCAGTGGACCTTCGACAACATCAGAGACAGTAAGTGTGTGTGTATGTGGTCCTGTCTGTGCAGGTGCACTCTCTCCACTTCTGACCATGTTGGACTCTGATCTTCTGACTCCTTATCTCCTGCAGCTCATTCCTCTCTGATCTGTTTCTTCTCAGCATTAGCTCAGAGTTTATTTCCATCTCCTCAGCCACAAAGTATCCATGAAACGTACAGATGTTCTCCATGTGCTGGCTCGCTGCTATTTCAGAAGACTGGATGCTCATGATGTAGACTCCAAAGCCTGCTAGATAACCAGCTGCATGGGTTCTCCTCAGTGAGGATATATTTAACACTGCAGGCTCGACTACAGACCGAGTTTTTCAGTTGAACAAAGAGACTAAAGAGTACAGGAACTATCCGAAAACAGGGTGAACCAGACGATACTGGACCACCGCTGATCCTTCAGGATCATAAACAGATCACTGTGGGCTTCAGTGGAGTCTAAAACCCAAACTGATCCCAAAGTCTGTTTTATTGTTGAATTCTGACTTTTCCTCTTTCTTCTGTTTCTGAAATCAAAACTTTGAGAGTAAAAGTCAAAGCTCGAATAAAACGTTTGAAATTCACATTTATTATTATTTTTATAAAGATTATATTGTTGTAACCTGAAGGATCAGTGCCTCCTCCAGGGTGAGTCTTTTTAAAGCTGAGATTATAAACGAGATTGTGAAAGTTTGACTCTAATCTGAGGATCCTGAAAAGGTCAGACCTCAGAACATGTGGACGAAAACTGAGAACATCTTAGCTGTAAAATGTGGGTCATGAACTGACTGAATACACGATAAAGGAAAGGTTAGAAGTCTGATCAGCTGCAGCAAGGGAACAAGGAGAGGAGGTAAGGAGAGGGAACAAGGAAAAAGGACTTATGAGGACTTTGAACCGGGTCTTTGTGCCTGTCCAGACTGCAGAGCAGGGTTGACGGGTCTCACCTGGCTCTGATTAAGACCTCAGACTTCAGACTGCCCGGCGGTCTCTGCTCCGTCGGCAACCTCACGTCCGGTCACACACTCCCCCTCTCACACACACACACACACTCTGAACATGATGTGCACGTCTCTCAGTGTGTGTTCAGAGATGCTGTTACCCCCTGCTGAGTGTGGGTGTGTGGTTTATTGTGCAGATTCCTCGGGTTGTTTTCTTGTTTATGACGTTTATCCAGCGCCGGGACGGTTCTGGGGAGAGAAAGCGGCGCCCAGTATCGATGGGACGGGAGGCAGCACCCCCTGTAGCAGCGGGCGGGGCTGACTGTGCGGCCGGTGTGGACGGCCCTAATGAGAGGGGCGCCCCGGTTCGGAGGGCTGCTCCCGCTCTCTCACTCTCACTGTGGCCACGGCTGCCTGTCATTAACGGCCCGCTATCAGAGAGCATTCTGGGAAAGCCGTGCCACAGCGGCCTGTGTCTCTTTCTGTCTGACCACATTCCTGCAGTTTTTTTACAGCCTCTTCTTTTTCGTCCCGTTTCATTCCTGCGCGTCCCCGCCTGGATTTCTGCTCCGAGTTTGTCACACTGAGGGTTTGTGTCTCGACCCCGCAGTAATGAGCTCTGGTCTGAGGAGCCGGATCCATAATGGCTGCTTTCTTTTCCAATTAGGAACTATTTATAGGCTCAAGAACTAGCTGAGTTTGATCTGATTGGCCCTTTGACACGTTTTTGTCTGCCTGTTGCAGAGACTTTAAAGGCCTGCGTCTGTGTGGAGAGAGCGAGCGAGCGAGCGGTGGAGCTCTGCAGCTGAAAGGACCTGTGTGTGTGTGTGAGGGGCACAAAGCGAGCTCTGTGAGGGAGAGGAGTGTGTGAGCTTTCAGCCAACCTGCACAGAGTCGCTCCTACTGCGGCCGGGCCAAAGCTGGCAGAGAGAGAAAGAGAGAGAGAGAGAGAGAGAGAGAGAGAGAGAGTGTGCTCCTGAAAAAGGTTCAGAGTTTGTCAAGGATCTATTTTCAGTTCTCATACCTGCAGGGAGGTCAAACCCCGACAATCTCCACCGGTCTGATTTTCATTCAAACATCTCAGAGTCCAGCTCTTTATTGAGAGGACAGGACAATGGACCGAGTGTGAAACACAGGACACAAGGGGGGAAGGACAGGTACTCCGAGGACCTTCGCTCAACAGCCTATCGTCTCTGTGAACAGCTCTGATCTGTTCTGACTTATTCTGTTTTTAACCACAAACTCAAACAACAACGGTACCAAAGTCCTTAAAGTCCATTCATAAAGAAAACAGCGTTTAAAGTTAGAAAGTCAAAGGAGTGTGGATGTCCTTAGTCACCGTGAACATCATCTCAGCTCCTCAGTGAGCATCTTAGTATCTCTGTAGACCTGAAAGGAGGTCTAACTGTGGACCCGCCGTCTCCCACTAACAGACTGAATCCTCTCCTAGCCCGATGTAAACAAGCACAGCTGACTTTAATCAGCTGTTTCATATAAACTCCCTGATCCATCTCTGCTAACATCTCAGCAGACTGATATAAAGTCAGTCACTCTCAAGGTTTTAGGACCTTCATCCACCATGACTGGACAACATTTGTAAACAACAGCAGGAAAGTCTTAATCAGGCAGAAACTGGATCAGAACCAGACTCATTGGTGGACAGCCATCTGCCTCCACAGTGGGATAAAGAGAGAGAGAGAGAGACTAGGATGAAGGTCCCTCCCTAAATGACTGTCTGTGTCTCCTCCAGCCGTGGCCCCCGTGGTCCCGGAGCTGAACAGTGACATCGACACCACCAACTTTGACGACATCGAGGAGGACAAAAAAGATGTGGAGACCTTTTCTCCACCCAGAGCCTTCGTGGGGAACCAGCTCCCGTTCATTGGCTTCACCTACTTCAAGGAGGACCAGTGAGTCTTTCCTCTCGTTTACTGAAGTCTCATCTCTGTACTCTTCATCATTTCTGTTTCACGTGTACCTGTTGGTCCTGTTTGTGTATTTTAGAGGAAGCAGCTCTCTAAGGTCATTTCTGAGCGTTAGAAAGAAAACAGCTTCACGCCCAAATCTTTATAATGCAGCCTTACAGCAGTCAGACACTGACCGCCTGTTCCAGCTCCACACTGCCGCCTTGTTCTGCCTGCCCCTTTAAAATCCAGAGATTTTGAAGCTCCGGTTCTTATTGGTTTGAAAAGTCTTGAAACCAGCACATCTGTTTCTGATTCATGGGTCTGTAGTTCATCTGAAGATGTTTAATCGTTAGAGGTGTGACTGTCTTTAAATGACTGTTAAAATACTGAGAGCTTTAGTGTGGGTCATACACCGACTTTTCTCTGTTTCCCCTCTGACAGCTGACCCAAACAGCGGTTCTGACACCGTGTGCTGCCCATCTGACCTCATGGTGAATCTGAAAGAGAAAAGTTGGTCCCAGTTTTCGATAGTTCTCAATTTCTGACTCTGATGATGAGCTAACAAAGCTGATGTTCTTCCACAAGCCCGGAGTTCCTCCTTTTAGGCCCGGCTGAGGAGAAACCATAGGCTGACATAAAAGCGGTCTGAACTTACCCAGGTCTATCCACAGCCTTTTCAGGGTTCAGGTTTTGTCCTCTAAGCAGGAGATTCTGGATCTACAGAAGAAGTGAGTTCTGAATCGAAGCAGTAATACGATAACGTCTGCTGGATCATCAGTGCTCTCTGGACCACCTCATGGACGTTATGAATCTCTCTAGGTCAAAATCTGTCACCTGGTTCTGGAGTTTTGCAGCGCTCCAGTTTAACCCAGTTATCAGTGACTCCTCATTTACTCCTCCTCTTCTCCTTCTTTAGGCTGCTGAAAGGAGACAACACCAGCTCTGAGGAGGATTTAGAGGAGAGGAAAGAAAGCTCTGAGGATAAGGAGAAGTACTCCGAAAAGAAGAAAGAGGTAAGGACCAAAGAGAAAAGGTACGAACCTGAAACAAGAGAGATCTGGTTTTTGACCTTCTGACCCTGACCTTTGTGTCTGAGCAGCTGCAGAAGAAGCTCCATCAGCTGGAGGAGACGCTGGACCATGAGATGCAGGCCAAGAATGAGCTGGAGCAGAAGTGCAAGTATGAGGACACACACACACACACAGACACACACACACACACACACACACACTAACCTGTGCTCTTCCTCCAGAAACGCCACCAACCGTTTAGACAAGCTGGTCAAAGAACTGGACAAAGAGGTGAGGATAGATGGAGCTCCTGCAGCTGTAAACCATGAAGAAGGTCCTGGTCCATCTTCTCACTCATGTTCTGCTTCCTTTTGTATCAGATGAGCAGCAGGCAGAAGGTGGAGGCCTCACTCCGGCAGCTGGAGAGAGAGAGAGCTCTGCTGCAGCACCAGAGCGCCGACAACCTCCGAAAGGTGGAGATCGAGAGTGATCGTAAACGTGGTCTGGAGAACGAACGTGAGCAAAATCACATCTGATGGTGTCTAAAACCTGAACTCTAGAGGTCTGGATTCATATCTGTGAATGTAGATGAGAAACCAGCCCGCGTGGAGGAGGTGGTACTGGTGCTGGTCTCAGTTGTTCCTAGTTTCACATATTAAGACCAGACCTCTCTTATTGTATCACAGCTGATATATCATGTAGATGGTCAGGGGTCCAGTCAGTGTGGTCAACCATGAATGCTTCTGTGTTTAACCAGTCAACAGCCTGAGGGACCAGCTGGAGGACCTGAGGAAGAAGAACCAGAACACTCAAATCTCCACCGAGCAGAACCTCCAGCTGCAAAAACAGGTGAGAAGGAGGTCTTTAACTCCTCGTGAAGCTTCACTCTTATTTCAGGAGTTACTGCAGATCAGTATCAAGCATTTATCTGTGCCTGCTGTTTTTTCCCACTCCATCCCTCTCACTGAGCTGCCGTCCTGACCCGTTTCAGCCTGCAGCTAAATGTCTCATCCTCTCGTGTTTCTCCTCTGAAGCTGGAGGAAGCCAACGCCGAGCTGGAGGCTGAGCAGGAGGCGGCAGGGCGGCTGAAGAAGACTCAGGCAGAGGCTCAGAAACAGGTCCAGAGCCTGGAGGTCAGCCTGAGGGAGATGCAGGAGAAAAGTACACAGCTAGAGAGCAGCAGGCTGGATCTGGAGAAGCAGATGAGCGGTCTGCAGGCGGAGCTGGAGGAGGAGAGGAGAGGCCGCAGCCTGGGGACAGAAACCATCGCTGACCTGCAGGGTGAGGCCCAACTGTCTGTTCCACTCGTTTCTGTTCACGCTGATAGAACTACCGACAGATGAGTCACTTTGTTGCCACGGTAACTGCCCTCCCTTAGCAAAAATGTTGTCGCTTGCTTTTTCACACAGTGTTCAGAAAACTGCTCAATTTTCCTACAATAAGAACACCATGGCAACCAGCCGACTGTGATGAGACGCTTATTCTCTGAACACGTGTACGCCTTTAAAACCTTCACAGTAGGATGGTTAGAGAAGGTCGATCTGAAGGTAATCAGAGTGACCGTCTGTCGCAGGAAAACAACATTACACAAGCTGGAGCGCTGAGACTCAGTTTGAGAAGGTTGTATTGGAGCAGGCTTTGGGAAATATCAGCTCATAGGTGGAAACATATGTTCAAAAGAGAGAGAGGGTGAAGTCAGAGCCTATGAGAGCAAACGTGGAGCCCAGCCAGCCGCCCCTGAGTTTGGAAACTTGACTGTGCTGGTCCGTGCAGAGGCTGGAGATCCAAACAACGATGTGGACTGTTTGCAGCGCGCTCCTGTAAAACTCTCCATCAGGGTGGAGGAAGTGAGGGAAACACTGGAAACTCTGTTGTTTCTCTGAAAACTGTTAGCAGGAAAATCGAGTCACGTCATGTTCAGGAGCATTTCCTCGTAGTTTTGGTATCCTCCCTTATCTTTCCATAACTTGTTCTTGATTATTTCCCTTTTTTTCCAGGGCGACTCTCTGGTCTGGAAAAGGAGGTGAAGGAGTTGAAGACTTCTCTCTCCAAAGTCCAGACTGAAAAGAAGCAGCTGCAGGAGAAGTTCAACGAGCTGGAGAAGGTGGGCTGAGACCAGAAAAAGTCCTCCTTCACTTTGACATTTTCAGATCGAGTCGAAGTCGCTGTTTAGAAATGTTCTTTTTCAACATCAGCACCTGCTTCTGCTTCTGTAGGAGAAGAGCAACCAAGAGATCGACCTGACCTTTGAGCTGAAGTCTCTGCAGCAGAGTCTGGAGCAGGAGGAGGCGGAGCACAAGGCCACCAAAGCCAAGCTGGCCGACAAAAACAACATAAACCAGTCCATCGAGGAGGCCAAGTCTGAGGCTTTAAAAGGTGAGGACACGTTAGAGCGAGAGGAGGGAAGGAGGAGAAGAACCCGTGGTTTTCAGGAGAGGAAAGAAACGGATTCAGACTGAAATGATCAACAAAGATCTGTCATTTGTGTCCAGATGTTCGACAAACACAAACCTCTGATGACCTTTAACCTCTAATAACCTGCAGCACAAACTCAGGTATTAGGGACAGATGTTTGGACAGTGGCTGACTGTTTCCTGGTTGTCTGTTTGCAGAGATGGAGAGCACCCTGCAGGAGGAGCGCAGCTTGAAACTGCAGGTGGAGGGGAAGATGCTGCAGCTGCAGAAGGACTACTCCATGCTGGACTGTGACTACAAGCAGGCGCAGCAGAGACTGGAGGAGCTTCAGGCACAGAAGGAGAAACTCTCTGAGGAGGTCGGTCTTCATGGTTCTATCCTCAAAGATCTTTGGAGACCGCAGGTTTGTCAGGGTCTGCAGGTAACCAGGTTCAGTAACGGCCCATCTT
This sequence comes from Xyrichtys novacula, assembly GCA_962446985.1. Lineage (NCBI taxonomy): Eukaryota > Metazoa > Chordata > Actinopteri > Labriformes > Labridae > Xyrichtys > Xyrichtys novacula. Next base: position 540,822 of record OY660880.1, on the reverse strand, counting down.
ACCCTTTATGCAGGTAAAGAACCTGAGCTCACGTCTGGACCAGGAGACCCACAAACAGAGTCTGAGCCAGAGCGAGCTGAAGATCCAGAACCAGCAGGTGACAGTGCTCCGCTCCTCAGAGAAACAGCTCAAACAGGAACTCAACCACCTGCTGGACCTGAAGCAGGTCCTGGAAAAGCAGAACCAGGAGCTTCGAAGGTCAGAAACACTAACTCACACAGAGTCTTCTTGATCCAGGCTGTGGTTGAAATGCATTCTGGGTATTTGATTCATAAGCCTCTGAACTGACAGGTCACAGAGAACCTGCAGGAAAAACTGGACCTCTTTAAAGTGAAACCACATGATTGGTCACCTGGTAAACTCTTAAATCTGACTGCTAACTGGGTCACAGCTGTGGTACCACAAAGTCCAGTATCAGTGACTGAGACTAGAGCCGATGTTTCCCAGTGGTGTCAGCAGGCGGAGGTCAACATATCGTTTATGAACTTTGGCTGTTGAAGGTGTTGTAGTTCAGGATCTGAGGAAGTTCCAGTTTTTAGGAGAAATCTTGAATGTAAACTCTACCCCTCCAACCAGTTTTCCACTCAGCTCCTCCTCTCCCCTCCCTCTCTTAAGCCCCGCCCACAAACAGACGCTCCTGCTCGCTCGTATCGTTCCAATTAAATTCAGATATAATGCAGATAAATACTTCAGATCATTACAAATGGGGCCCAGTCAAGGTGAAAGTCAAAAGCATTGCTTGTGTCGGCAGTCGTGGCCAAAGGAGGATTCAGACAATTTTCCGAACTTTCTGGTTGGTTTCTACTGTCCGATATTGTAGCACGCTAACTTTGTTTGGGCTCCTGAACGACACGGTGGAGCAGCGTCTGCCTCACAACCAATCAGGTTAGAGGAGGTGGAGAACGGCTTTGTTTACAGTCAGAAAGAGCGGACCGCTCAAAAATGTTCAAATGTTGACGACACAGACAGAAGAGAACACAGAGATATCGATATATTACCAAATATCATCAATAACTAATAACTATTGACTGATATTAAAAGATTTTTTTGTAAATACACCACATAAAAAGATTCTTCTTTAACAGATTCCTGTCTACCCCACCTTTCAGAGTCGACCCCATCTGCGCTTACCGGGTTTTGACTAATCAGAATCAAGCTTTCAAACAGTCCAGTGAATTCCTGGATTACATTAACTACCATAAGATTTGGTGATAGGTCTACAGGGAGGCCATAACTGAGCAGGACTTTGGTCTGGAGGTCTATGAGGTGGTTTTGTAGTCGGGGGTCAGAGCAGAAGCACAGTCTTGTCAGACGGCGAGCTGCCTGTAAAAGCACGCTGTTGGTTTATCTTGTTTCTGTTTGATAATTGTTGTGGAGAATCTCATTCAACATGTTGATTTGAGTGAAGTGTTTTGGCTCTGGTGGGCGGTTGGCAGGCTGAGATGATTGACAGATTGTTGGTTCGCCTCCAGGGAGAAGCAGGAGGCGGGTGGCCAGCTGAAGGATCTGAAGGACCAACTGGAGGCAGAGCAGTATTTCACGGTAATTCTACCCAACAATTTCACTGCTTTGTGCACCTCGTCAACACGGAAGTGACAGCCAAATATTTCTCACTCAGCACAGCTAACATTATATTGTCAGACAAGCAAGAAACATAAAGTGATCTACGATGAGGCGCCTGAGAGGGAAGAGGAACAAAGAGAGGGATGTGTTTATTTCATGCATGCTGCTCCTCGTGTTTCTGTGATGAGAAATTAATTGAATCTCCACCTGTCCTCCTCTAGACCCTTTACAAGACCCAGATCCGAGAGCTGAAGGACGAGTGTGATGAGAAGAACAAGCTGTGCAAAGAGGCTCGGCAGAGACTGACAGAATATGAGGAGGAGAGGTAAGGTCCTCTAATATGTCAGCCATGAGGCCGGTGGAGACAACAAGAACAGGAGATGATCAAAAATACAAAAAGATCCATGAAAACTGATGGAAATGAAAATAGAAATAAAAGAGAAACACATTTTAAGTTTTAAAGTATGACAGAGATGATTCTTTAACTGAGAAACTTTGAAGACGATCCTTTTTCACCCTCTCTGTGAATTCATCTCCGGACTAAAAAACAGGACTGGACCTTAAACTGAGTGACTTCAGTCTGAACCAGATCAGCCACTCAGACTCAGTCAGTCAGGGCTCTCAAGTTTTGAACTAAGCTTAGAGTGAGATTTCCTGGGGGGGGGGTCGAAGAGTGATTGAAGATAATTATTAGTATAATAATCTAATAAATACAATGGAGTATGAGGGCCACATTAAGAAAGAAAAAAACATTTTTAAATCTTTGAGATCAAAGTTATTATTTAGGAGAATAAAGTCATTAATGACTTTAAGAATAAAGTCGTAAAGTTACCTGTTGTGGAGGAGAGTTGTTAAAATCAGCACTGAGGAGCATTTAGATGAATTGTACTTTACTATAGGTTTCACAGACATGGAGATACTTAATCCTTTGGTATATCAGCATTACACTGTCACGAGTATCAGAACTTTAAAAAGAATATATGAGAAATGCTGCTTTTGTGGAGGGTAAATGGCTGTACAGAGGCTAAATCCGTCAATACAGCTGTTAATAGCAATAGCATAGGGCTTTAGTTTATCATATGAGTTTATCTGCCATGAGGTGTTGAGGTCTCTGCATGTGTAGGTTACTGACTTACTGTAATCATCGGGTCTATCTCGTCCTTATAAAAACCTGCTCTATTTCAGCAAGTGTCTGTCTTCTTCTGTAGTCAAACCACAAGATATCAAAATCTACCCAGATACAGCAATGCTGCTTTTTGATTGGCTGTTCAGTAGATATACTTTATTTGATTGGCTTGCGCGTGGCACGCAGCTTCTGAACTCTCGGAGAAACTCCGTTGATTTCCCCCTGTTCCATAGTTAAAGAGGCGCAACTTGGTGGACATCACCGTGTTCATTTAAATGCGTGAGAAATACAATGTGTGGCGTGTGAGCGTGTGAACAGGTGGGAATGCGTGTGTCTCACGCTGAATGCGTGAGACTTGAGAGCCCTGCAGTCAAGTCAGGGATCTCTGCAGACAGTGAAGAAGGTTTCAGAAACATGCATTAAGAAAAAGGTCACACCAAAACGTGCACATGCCTCCGTCAGCCTGTCTCTGAGCAGACCAATCATAGCCTGGCTCTTTGTATTTCAGAGATTGATCGTTTTAATAATAGTCTGCCCTCTTTCCTCTCCACAGGGACTCTCTTACAGCCCAGCTGGAGGCCAGTCTGACCAAAGCGGACTCTGAGCAGCTGGCCCGTTCCATCGCCGAGGAGCAGTACTCAGACCTGGAGAAGGAGAAGATCATGAAGGAGCTGGAGATTAAAGACATGATGGCCAGACACAAACAGGAGCTGGGCGATAAGGAGGCCACCATCAGCTCGGTGAGAGAGACTTTATCTATCCTGTGGTCTATGTGAGAGTTACTGTGGACCGAGCAGGTCATCAGAACCTGGACCGGGTGAGGGGGGCGCTGCCGCACCTCACTCTAAAGGGTTTTATCTGCCATAACATCACAAGTAGTCCATTACAGAGTCTGAGCCCTTCTGAAGAGGGTTATGAAGCCCACTTCAGACTGGAAAGTAGACCTTACTGTGGATCGACCCAGACCTGGGTTGATCCAGATCTTTGAAGTATCAGGTCACAGTTTTAAACTCATGGCAGAACAACAACACTGTCAGGAAAAGCACTAACTAACTCACTTCTCATGGAGATAAAGCTTACCTGTTGACTCATCTTTACTCTCCACAGCTGGAAGAATCGAACCGCACTCTGACGGAGGACGTGGCCAACCTGGCGAGTGAGAAGGAGGAGATCAACAACCAGCTGAAGGAGCTGCAGCAGCGTGAGTGTCCTCCTGAGTTCACAAGCTCTAGATTTCTGCAGGATTGACATTTCCCTCAGTGCTGGCAAACGTGTTACAAAGCTGTCTCACACATCGGCCTGATTTATGAGAGGCCTGTAGAAAAATTAGACATGAACATCTCCATCACGGAGGAGAGTGTCTATAAAACTAGTCCACAGATTCACAGCATAAGTTCACACTTGTACAGAGTGATGATTCCTCTTTGCTGGTTTACAGAGCTGCACAAGAGCAAAGAGGAGGAGAAGAAGATGAACTCACTCAAAGTCAGCTTTGAAAAGCAGCTGCAGAACGAAAGGACTCTGAAGATTCAGGTGAGAGGTCTTACCTGACCTGGGCGCCTACACAGGTCTGGAAACACTTTCTGTCCTCCTCACAGGTGACTGTTGTACCATGATCAGAGACTGTAGAGCTGCAGACTGGCGCTGAACTCTGGGATTAAACTCTCCCAGATCTAAATCTCTCTCAGCAGCACTGATGCTCCTGCAGGCTCCTCTCTTTATTCAGCTGTTTATAACTTTATGTTTTCTCTGTTTTCAACTGGCAGGCTGTCAACAAGCTCGCTGAGGTCATGAACAGGAGGAGGGAGACGGTGCGAGGAGGTCATCGGGGCCCCGATACTGAGGTGCACAGGAAGGAGAAAGAAAATAGGAAGCTGCAGCTGGAGCTTCGAGCTGAGAAGGAGAAACTCAACAGCACCATCATCAAATACCAGAGAGAGATGACGGAGATGCAGGCGGTCAGTACGCCCACGCCACGCAGCACACGGCATGAACACATACCGCCGTCACATTCACTGAAAAGCATCTGTGTTTCTGATTTTCATTCAAGTCCTGAGAGGTAGGTGAGGAGCTTCAAGTTATAATCAGTCAGGAAAGATCTCTGAGGACCAAAGAAGGAACATCTGTCTGCTCTCAGCAGATCCAAAACCGGCATTTTGATCATCAGAGACATGCACCAAGATTTCTCTGTAACTATTTACACAGAAGATATTATCAAAATAGGAAAGGCTGCAGGAGGGAGGTGTGCTAGTTACAAATTAAAGCTCCAATCAGGGGTTTCTAAGCTGGTTCTGGTTCTGACAGGGTGCTAATGCAGAGATTCAGGGTTCTGGCAGCTGCATATTGAGGTTCCTATAACATCCTGTAAATGTTATAAAGATGGTGGACTTCAGCAGATTAAAGTCTACATTACATATTATAGTCCTGGTCCGGCCCTCACAGAGGAGGATTAAAACAGGGCTCCTTATGACCCACAAAAACCTTCATTCAGAAGACTCATGATTTTATCTTAGTCCTTCTTCTGTAACTTGAAAGATTAGACGAGGCAGTAAACAGGACGGTACCAGACCAGCAGAGACTCAGTCAGGGACAGCAGGACGAGGATCTGCAGACCTGTCTGAGGTTCTACCAAAGTAAATCCTGACCTTCTCAGGAGACAACACTCGAAGGTCTCCAAACCTGAGAACGTGTTAAAGTAGCTCTAGAGGTCAGAACAGCCTCAAACCTTCTGACCAATTAGGAGTCTGGATGGTGTCATCTTTGTGAATTCATGAACCTCTTCTTCTCCGTGGATGTCATGATTGAAGGCCGGTCACTAAAGGGTTAATCCATGGTTTCAGGTGCTCAGTCTCTCAGAGGTTTCAGGGTGGAGGAGATGTCTGAACTGAAGCTCTTGTTCTTTTGTTTTCTTCAGCTGATAGCAGAGGAGAACCAAACGCGTCTGGAGCTCCAGATGGCGTTGGACAGTAAGGACAGTGACATCGAGCAGCTGCGTTGTCAGCTGACCTCCCTCAGTATTCACTCACTGGACTCTACCAGCATCAGCAGTGGAAACGAGCTGGACACAAGTGAAGGCTACCCAGGTAATCCCAAGACCTCCAGGTCTCTCCTCCATGTCCTCCTTTTTCTGAGGTCTCTCTGAGTTTCTGTCTTCCAGACCTATTGATTTTGACCTTTTCCTCTTAATGCCCCCCCACCCCCCCACCCCCAACCTCGACTCCTCCTTCTCTTCTGTGATGCGGCGCAGTGCGCATTACTCACTCCCACACCTCCGAATCAATGTCCTTCACCTACCAGCGCACACACAAATCTGTCCGCATCGACACCCGGCCCGACCTTCGCTCTGCTCGCTCTCTCTTTGACTCTGACTCTGAGGACGAGGACGGACATGATGGGCAGGTGGAGCGGGGGGAGCCGGTAGAGCAGGGCCCCCCTCCTCTGGCCCTTACCTATGATCAGCCCTCTGAGGCTGGACCTGCAGGTGACCCTGCATGGCGAGTGGTGTTAAAGCTAACCATGTTTTCTAACGGCCAAATCTTTGTACTCTCTAACTGATGAAGAGACGACCTTGGTCCGTCCCTGCGAAGTCACGGCTAATCCTCCTGCTCTGTGGTTTCTGTCTCCGCTGTGCTATAATCCTTTTGATTGTGTACTGGACACGGTTTCCTCACAGCTTGATGCTGCCCTGTTTCTGCTGCTGAAGATGGAGACAGGTTTTTTGAAGGAGTGAAGTTTGTTTGTGTTTGAAGTCTGTCAGGTTGATCTAACAGAGGTCTGTCAAGAGTCTGTCCTAAAAACAAAAAGCTTTAGTTTGGAGCAGAGGATCCTTTCTTCTGTCCTCTCAATAAAAATAAGAACTAACTGTGAAAGTCCGTCTCTGTTTCTTCTCTGCAGACTCCAGACTTGAAGGCTGGATTTCACTTCCCACCAAGAACACAAAGCGCTTTGGCTGGGACCGAAAAGTAATGCTCCACCTTTCTTATCTGATCTCCATCATCTCTGAGTCATTTCCCCTCTGACCTTTGACCTCTACCGCCCTGTCTTTCACAGTATGTCGTGGTCAGCAGTAAGAAGATCCTGTTCTACCACAGTGAGCGAGACCGAGAGCAAGCAAACCCCTTCATGACCCTGGAGATCGAGTGAGTCATTTCAGCAGAATTCAAACTCCTGATGCTCTTTAAAAAAGTCTCTTTTTTTTTTTCTCGACTTCCTTCAGAAGTTTTTCCTCCCAGTCTGTAGCTGTGATGGTAACTCTAAGGAGAGGAGGAAATATAATGTTTATACTGTCATACCAGCTCTTCAAACCTAATGTGAGCATCTCTGAAAAAAAGAGGGATGATCCTGTTCTTGTCCTAAAAGCTGACTTTCCTAAACCAGCAGACCTGAACCCCAGCCTAGTCTCCAGAACCAAACCACTGACTCTCTGTCTCCCTCAGTAAACTCTTCCATGCTCGGCCCGTCACCCACACGGATGTGTACCGCGCAGACGCCAAAGAAGTTCCCAGAATATTCCAGGTGATGAGCTCCTCTCTGACAGCCCATCTGACTGATGAGTGAACAAACGGCTGATTTCTACAGTCTCTAAAACCCCCTCTGATGTTTCCTCCGTCAGATCCTGTACGCCAATGAAGGCGAGAGTAAGCGTGACCAGGAGGTTGTTGTGGAGCCAACGCCGTTAGGAGATCGTCAGTCCTACATCAGCCACAAAGGTCACGAGTTCATCCTCACCCTCTACCACTTCCCCTCCAGCTGTGAGGCCTGCACTCGGCCACTGTGGCATGTTTTCAAGCCTCCGCCGGCTCTCGAGTGCCGCCGCTGCCACACCAAGTGCCACAAAGATCACCTAGACAGGAAGGAGGAAGTGATTGTTCCCTGCAAAGGTCAGCTTCCTCTGTGAAGAGATAGAACAGCTGGTTTTAAGGACTTTTCCATCAGTGAAATTTGACAAACGTCCTCTTAACGCCGTGTTTAATCTCTTTGTTTTTCAGTCAATTATGACATGTCCACTGCCAAAGAGCTGCTCCTATTGGCCGGCTCTCAGGAGGAGCAGCAGCGTTGGGTTAGCCACCTCCTCAAACGCATTCCGAGGAAACACCCGACCATGAGTCCTCCCCTCTCTGCCGCACCGAACACCCCTCCTGAGGTGACATCACGGTCGTCTCCGAGAATCTCTCCAAGACCTTCACCTCGGGGTTCACCTCACATGTCGACCCACCGAGGAGCCATCAAGATCCAGTCCTCCAGACAGCCTCAGCAGTCAGGGAAGGGCAGGTGAGAGGAGGGGACAGGGTTTCAGATTTTTCATGATCATGAATTTTGATGTTTTTAGGATTAAACTCGATTAACAGCCTCACTGCTCCTGTGAGCAGAAGGGACAGTTATTTTAGTATTTATTGTTGAATTTCTCTTACGTATTTCTTCATTATTTTAAAAACCTCCTGTAGGATTTTAGCTCACTGATCCCAAAACCGCAGAAACTCGTCCGTCTGAATTTAATGGAGGAGAAAGAGAGGAAATGACCTTTAAACAGTTTGTCTGTTAGTTTTATGTCACTTCTGTTTGAGTTTTATTAAATCTGAGTTTATTGGAGACCATCATGATCAGGATGTTTCAGTATTTAAGTAACAGAGGACCAGGGACTCATGACTGGGATCCAAGAGGCTGTGAATCTGAGCCAGTCTGACCAAGACCATCATTGAGGATTTGGTTTGATAAACTCAGTCCGGTCTCCCTCTAACCCTGTTCACTCATGGACAGGGTTCGAGGTCATGTTAAACCCTGGCTGACAGGAAGTAATGCTCTGTGAGAACTTTGCTGCATGAGCGAACTGTTGTCCGCAGCGTTAACGCAGCTTTAGTGTGGTAGACCTCTAATTGAGCAGGAAACGGCACTAACTGTGTCTGTCTCGTCTTCTCCTCACCTAACTGGCTCTCATCCCTCAGCACTGGCCCCATGCTCCGTATCATCCTCCACTGACCTTTGACCTCTCCACCTCTGACCTCACCGCTCTAACTCTCTGTTGCTGGGAGACTGTAAGTAGCCGAGTTTGTCAGACCTGTCCGCCCTCTGTGATGCTGTGCTGCCGTGTGCACTAATGCCTCCTGACACTCTGCAGTGGGCTCTACGCTGCCCCCTGGTTAACCCGGCATGTACTTCCCCAGCTACTGATGAAGCTCCACAGGCTCCAGTCCCTGATGAACTTCATACTTCCTGTTTCAGATTGCTTGATTTTGGCCTGAAAGACTGGAGTTGGTCATTGGATGATGTCCATAATGATGATGATGATGATGATGATGATGATATGTTCTTCTGAAGGAGGTGAAGAAGAGAGTCCAGAGGGTAACAGCACCTCTGCATGTGTGTTTGCAGACATTATTCCGAGTGATTTCACAGCATGAGCCTCATCTCTGCAGCATGTGGACTCCAGATAAGGACAAAGAAGTGTTTTTGCTGTGGTCAGCGGTAGATGACGACACAGAGATCAGCACAGCTCATACCTGTCCGTTAGCTTAAAGCAGGAAACAGGAGAGACATTACGCTCTGCCCGAAGATACTAAAGGTGATCTGCTCAGGACTTAATGACCTCCTTTAACCCAAAAATGCACACTCAGACAGAGCCAGACCTGCGCTCCAAACTAAACCTACTGTTGGCCGAAGTTTCACGAACACAGTGAATGTCTCCTCATTAAACCCTCGCGACAGTTCGGATACTAAGTCCTGGTCTGACGACAGAAAACCTTTGGGCTGCCAAAAGATGTTACTGACTGAAACTGTTCACGCCTGGAAGTCTAAAACGATAACTCACGTTACCTTGGTTCTAGGACAGCCCAGACGAGAAGGTCCTCTGACCCCCAATTTCCACCGCATCCCGAACGGCTACGAAAAGGCCATATCCGCTGATCGTAGCTGATCGTAACCATTCAAGTTAACGTGTCAATTTACACTGACTTCTTTCCGTTCCTCTGCGGATCGCCGGACTCCTCAGCTGATCACAAGAGTTCTATTTTTTCTGGACGCCGGAGCATGGCGGATAAATTCAGCACAGATTAACCCGTGCTGGAAAGGAAGTCGGGCACAGACACAAAATAAAACATCCTGCTTCTTTTCAAAATAAAACACTCCGTGTTTCAGGAGGATCGTATTTCACACCATGCAAACGGGCGGAGACGAACAAGTGAAAGGTTTTTAGACGTCATTTCACCCCGATGACACCATGGATGAGGAGATGCTGATTCTAGAAGTCTAGAAGTAGATTTCCTCCTCTGGAAGGACACAATCTACTGCTTATATGGTTAGCTTGTGTGGCTAGAGACAACTTGTTATCACACAATTGCACGTGAATCTGCAGGTTCTTGTGAGTTCTCACAATTCCTGTTGTCCGTAATCCACCACAAAATTCGCCTCACAAACGAATCCGGTAGGAATTGGCGGACGGCAAAAGATGCCATTCCAGATATGGTGGAAATTCAGCTTGAGTCTGTAAACCTCTGAGTCAAGCCGAGTCTGGAGGTCTAACTTCTGTGAAAACGTTCTTTCTTGCATCTCTGCACTAAACTTTCTGTGTCTTTTTGCAATTTTTAAAATCCAGATAAAAACAAGGATTGTGAATGGTAAACATGACTCTGAATATTCCTGATTGTGGATCAGGAATGTTCAGATTAAGTGACACAAACTAGCTTCATTTTTCACATTTAACTACAGCAAACTACCGTCCTGAAACCAGCTTCAGTCAAACAGGCAGACGGAGATATTATCCCGTATTTATGCCTTTCACTCATGCATTGTGAGGAGACTGGATTGCTTCCTTGTGTAATATGTGTGGATTTTGTGTGGGCGTGCTTTTGAAGTCCAGCCATCCTGTTGGTATCAGCCCAGGTTTTCACATTATTTTGTTTCTCTCTCTCTCTCTTCACAGTTAACCCCTGCTGGTCTAAGATCTGCATTTTCATCTTTGTGGATTAATGGCGGCAGTCTGCAGGCGGTGTCTACACGTGTTGTTTCTTTGGGGAAGTAGACTGAAAAAATGCTAATCACAGAGACGGGCTGTCGTCATGAGAACAGAGTCTGTCTTTGTTACTCTAACAAAAGGGAAAATGAGCAGTATTCATATACTGGTGAGATCTCATGGAGAAAAAAGTCGAACCTCAGCCCAACACGTGGACGCTTCGCTCAGCCTGCTGCAGTGACTCACAGTCAGGGACAGAGAGGGTGTGTTCGTGAGGTGCTAGCATGTGTTTGAACGTGTGTACATAGGAAGAGCAGGTCTGTGTATCACAGGATTGTAGCCCCGGATAGTTGATTGTGTTATTTTTACTGAAATACGTCAGCACCACATCCTACAGTACATGCTTTTCTTGTAAATGAATATAGTTTTTCTGAATTGAGGATCTGACTTCTCTGCTGTTTCCTGGAAATATTCGCTCCTTAAAGCAGATCCATTAAAGGAAAATTAAGTACATTTAAATCAACTGTGTTTCCTTTTTGCCATTCATGTTAAATCAGATAAATATGTGACTGAAATAAATGATTCAAACCCCAAAGATCAGGATTTGTTTCAGCTTCATTTCACTCAGGATTCAGGATCATCAAGAAAGAGAGAGAGAGCGTGACAAACACCGAGAGTCTGTTTCCAAAGTTTAGAGGCAGTGACTGAAATCATGCAGGTTTAGGGAGTTTTTATCTAGTTTTTTTAACTGAGTTTTTTTGTGTGTTTCACACGTGAGGCCTTCATACTCCTACAGTCAGACTCCAGGACCTGGTTTAGGTTTCCAGTCTGTTCCTGATCGTTTGATCCCATTAATCACAGAGTTAAGGCAAACACTCACAACAATACTGTCTGTTATAAGAGTGAAAAAATGAACAAAAGCATAGATGAACATTAAATCTGTTTTTTACTCACTAAACTTCAACAGAATCTTAGACGTTGATTTTCTCTGGCCTGGGATCTTCACACTGACTGGTACTGAGATTTAGATCCTTGTTTCAGGCAGCGTTAGCGATGTTTCGGATGTTGGTACCATAATCTGAAAAACCCTGAGTCATCCATCTGAACTGACGGTAGGTCCAGTCTGTTTATTATAGTAGTGGAGAAGTAATTCAGCGATTTCACAGGATGAAGATCAGAAACGGTGTCTTCAGTCTGGAGCTCTGTCCAAATCAGGGACATGTATAAATCAGACCTGGACCAACCTTTGTCAGGTCTGACTGAGGTGGATTCTGGGTCCATATTTGTCTTTGTAGCTGTAACTGCGTGTGGAGTGAGTGGGCTTGACTGGAATAAATCTTTCAGAGCAGCCTAAAGCCAACTGGCACTGGTCATACATAATGTAATGCTTCATCATGGTGCCCATCTGTTTAAATGGTATCTCATACTGCAGGCCTGATCCATTCCCTCTATCAGCGCTGTGACAGTATGTTCCAGAGAGGCAGCCGTGAAAGCTGCTGTACCTGCTCGCTGTGCGGTGACCTCAGGTGGCTGTACCTGCTGTTCTCCTCCTCGTTAACATCTCCACATCAACATCCTCCTCAACACTCCTGTTTTTCTTATTTGTTCCTGTTCATCCACTCACTTCACGAGAAAAATATCACATTTAAATCTATGTAATTTATTTATGTAGTTATTTTGTGCTAAAAATGACAAAAAGTTTATTTTAAGTTTTTTTAGAAATATGGAAAATATAAAGGTGGAGTTAACTTGAACCTGGTCAAACATCACCTATCTGGATTTTAGAAACGACTGTTTTGACTTAGAGTGAGATTATTTTTCCGGTCATAGATAAACCCTCCATGATTCTACAGGAGCCCAGGAAGGACAAACTACAAACAGCCGCACAAGTTTCTGTATGTCGTGAAAAAGAGAGAGGTGCTGTTGTTCATAGGTCTGCTGGATCCTCTTTCCCCCCCTCCTCTACTCCTCCTTCTTCTCCCGCCTCCTCCTCCTCCTCTTCTTCCTTCTCCTCCTCTACTTCTTCTTCTTCCTCCTCCTCTCTCTCTCTCCTCCCCCCTTCCCAGACCATAATAAACCCTTTCATTATTTCTCCTCTTCTTATTAGTCATAAATTTTTCCATCATATTTCAGAATCACCTTTTTCTGACTTATTGATTAAATCCACATTAGACCCTTTTTACAGTTCTGGACTTCCCCTGGGGTTCGGTTTGGACTCCCCTGCAGGTTTTCAGTCCCACAGTCTGTGGTAACTGTACTTGTCCTTGGTGCTTGACTGTGTAATGACGGGTCCTTGTTTGCACAGTAAGTAATGATTAGTTTGGGGAAATCTGCTCCGTAGGTGACTCAGTATTTGGAGAAAGGACACGGCTGAGTCGTGTTTGTGCAGATTTCTGGCGGAGACTCTTGCAGCAGGAACAAAACAGTGAGTTTCTTTTGTAACTTGTTTTTCTGAACATTATGTGCACCAACTGGAAATGATCTGTGCTGCAGTGAATGTTGAAATGCTTTAAATTCATGCCTCTCTTTCCTCTCTCTGCAGTCGTCTCTGGTTTGTATTTCAATCATGAAGTCCTGGTGTTTCTTCGCCTTCCTCTGGTCCGCCTACTTCTTCTGTAGCTCTCTGTCCTGCCCAGAACTCTGCCAATGTTACCCCAGGAGAGTGGAGGTGGTCTGTAATGAGGTCCCCCTGACAGACTACCCCTCTGAGAGTCTTCCTAAGGACACCACTCTGCTGACCATCCAGTTCACCAACATCTCCTCAATCTCAGAGCGTCACCTTAATGCCACTCCTCTCCTGGAGGGGCTCCACCTGTACAGCAACCACCTGCAGAACCTCTCCTCTCACCTTCTCAGAGGCGTTCCTCGTCTGAACACTTTGGACCTCACCGGGAACAAAATGTCAGACCTGCCCGCAGACGTCTTCAGCCACGCCCCTCTCCGTAACTTGGTCCTGAAGAATAACCTGATTGAGAAAGCTGAAGCTGATTGGCTCCCTGAAAACAGCAGCCTCAGCTGGCTGGACTTTTCAGGGAACCACCTGACAGAGGTGCCGACGGCTCTTCTGAAGAAACTGCCTCATCTGGACAATCTGGACCTGTCCAACAACCGCCTGAAGAAGATCTCTGCTAATTCTTTGGACCCTCTGACCAAACTGGAGAGGCTAAACCTGCAGAACAACAAGCTGGAGACCCTGCATGAATTCACTCTTCAGGCCACCCGTAACCTCACCTACCTCTTCCTCAGTCGAAACAAACTCAACAAACTCCCCCAGAACCTTTTTCAGGAGCTCACTCAGCTCAAGCTCTTAAGTCTGGATGACAACCAGCTGAGCCACATCCCTGCGGGTCTGCTGGACCCTCTGCAGTCTCTGGACGAGGAGGGGCTGGACCTGTCCAACAACCCCTGGCTGTGTGATGGGAAGGTGGAGTACCTGTGGAGGTGGCTGACGAAGAACAAGGACAAGGTCTTCCTGCCAGACACGGTCATATGCGCCAAGCCAGAGTCTCTAGTGGGGCGTTCAGTGATCTCACTGACAGAAAGCGAACTGGACCTTCAGTCTTAGATGTTTTCATGGTCCAGGTTCCTTGGTGTCAGTCTGCTGTGGGTGTGTAATAAACCTGAACATGATTTCCACGTCTGTCTTTGTTTACGATGGCAGAAGATCAGCTGTGAATTTTCCTCTGTTTTTGTTAATATTCAGCTCCATCAAACTTCTCCAGTTTGTGGATCTGCTCAGAGTCTGCAGCTTCATGATCTTAGCTTTAGACCCCAAACACAGGAACTGCTGACCCGTCCCCTCCCAGGGTTCTTCAAAGTCTCCAAAATAAATCTGTCCATTAACAAACTTCTAAGATGGTGGTCGGCGGAGCGCTGACAGATCCCAACCAGTGACGTGTCCAAACTTATCAAAACAGTTTCCACAATTTAAAAGCTTCAGTCAGGAATTTTTTTACGTGTCCGTTTTGATTTCTGACATTAAACATTTGTCACATTGGTCCATTTGGTTGTCAGTGATTCTGTTTATTTTTGTTTCAGTCTATTCCAGGAACTTTAATGTTAAAATCTGTAAAAGTTTAATACCAAAGGGGTTGACCATCATAAAAACAGTTTTCTGTTAAAAACTTGATTCAGGTCCTGAATCGGTTTAAACTGAAGAACCTCTAATCCTGTCGTCTGAAGGATTTTAAACATATTGATTCGTGTCGTCGTCACTGAGCTCCTGTGTTTGCTCGGGTCTGTTTGCCTCTTGCAACATTTTGTCCTGATTCACTTCTGGGTACAAATAGACTCAGTGTTGTATAAAACTAAGTCCACTTTCAGAAGGACCTCAGCCCTGCTGCTATTCAGGTTAGATCACACTGATGATCAGACGTTCTGATAGTTCCTCTTCTTCTGAAGGACTCAGTCTCTGAATGTCTACATGCGTAATTTATGGAGCGTGTCCCTCTTAAACCACAAAAGTTTGTGTCCTTCTCAGAAACGGTCCGGTTCTGTCTCCTTATTAGACCAGTCTTTTCTGGGATGGTCTCCAGCCCGCTGTGCAGCATGATTCTCTGCAGATTTATGGAGCAGTGTGATCAATGCTTAAATGAACTGAACAAACAGTGCAGCTCATTTAAAATCCAATTTACTCAGTGGACGGCTGCCAACCGTGCGATAGAGTAAATCTCGACACGGGTTGATGAAATATCTGATAACAGAGATTCATGAGTCTGTGTGTGAGGCAGGATCTCCTGCATCCTTCAGATCAAACTAAATAATTATCTGAACAATGTTTTTACTAAGAGGAAGCACATTTTGGAAGGAAGAGTAAGCACATTCTGTTTCTGATTCTTATTTTCAGGAAGCTGAAATCCAGAAATGAAATATGCATCTAAGTGAAGCATGAAACTGAAGTATGCTCTCCTCTGTCCTCACCATGGTTATGGAGCTCCTTAGCAGATCTGCGTCTCTTCGCGTTGGCTTCGTCACAGATTGCAGCTTCATTTCAGTCGTGTCTTTTTCCTCTTAATGATGTTGAGCGTGTGGGTGTGTGTGGGCAGCTAAACGGCGGTTTCTTCCAGCTGACCTCTCCGGAGTATCCTCCTCTTTCTGTAGGCCTCCCTCCCTCCCCCCTGTGTATATGTGTATGTATATTTCTGTCTGCCCACGCTGTCCCCTCCGTCCTCAGGCCTCGATCACACTGAGTGCAGATGTAATTTATCACTGCTGTAAAATGTAAAGTCTCTTCCAGGAGCAGCAGCTACTTATGGAGATTAAACTGTGTTTGTAAATGCTCCCTGAAGAGAGGTTGGAAACTTCAGGGGTTGATGTAGGTCTGTCATTGGAGCTCTCTGAAGTGTTTCCCGGAGGTGACAGGGTGAGGAGTCGGTGGGCTGAATCCTGATGTCCTCTTAAATTGACCCCTCTGGACGGGCACAGCTGTTATGGTGAACAAAAACACTCTCCTCTATGTTTCAACTACATCACCTCTCGAACTGAGACGTTTAACTTTCATCTCTTCCTGCTCTCCCTGCAGGTTCTGGTATTTGTTGGAGGTCAAGGCTTGTTTCTTGAAGAAATGAGGCTCCTAACATTAGTGCTGCTCTCTGTCGGCTCATAATCACTGACTTACACTGGAAACTAAAAGGCCTCCAACAATTTTTTCACACTCTTGAAAATGACTGCGGCCTTTTAACTCCATGTTGTAAAGCCGAGGACATGATTGTCTCTGAAAGCTTCTCATTAGCACATAATGGCACCTTAATTACTCCTCATGTCTGTCAGAGTCAGCAAACACGTTACGTCTTTGGAGACATTTTCAGAAAAATCTTCAGTTTCTTTTCAGATGACAAGAGTTTAAATTGGAGGAAAAACAATTGAGTTAAAACCTAAAGAGCAAAACTGCCTGTCCATGAGATATAATAGACTTTAATGTGAGAAAATGTGCTGGAAAAAGACATTTAATCAACACAAACACAATTTCAGGGTTTATTTTGACTCTATAGTGAGACTTTTATTACGGTCCAAGATTCGGCACACAGCTAGGCAGAGGTATCCAAAAGGGCTAGACAAAAAACTATGGCGGTCAGAAACAAGAAGGCTATCAGATACTGAGGATACTGGAACGTGACAGTTAGTCAAGGATCTGGAGGTAAGCCATAGGCGGTGTTTCTGGTGTGAGGTGTCTCATCATATCTGCTGCTCTTGAGTGTCGACTTTCACATATTTTCCTGGAGTGTTGAAGGTCTGAGATGTCAGGATCTTTCAACAAGAGATCAACCCCTGACCGCCAAGCTTCATAATCAGATTCATGCTGTCGTCGTGGATCACGCCCTCAGAACGATCGGAGTCTTTGTGTGGACATATGGATCGGATTGTCATCACTTTTCTCCATGTGTTCAACAACATAGCGTTGTATTCCAGGACGATGGAGATCAGAGGGAGTCAAACCAGGAAAGGAAGGCCTTGCTGTGCCCTGGGCATTGGAATTTGAATGGATTGGTGGCAACTCACCTCCTGAATTCTGTGCGTCAGCTGCAGTACCGTGCAGTAGATTGAAGGTGGCAGTGTTGGGTAGCTGCACAGGGATGGTAGCACTGGAAGTAGACGTCACAAAGCTCTAGAATCTCATAGGTCACCTTTTCAGTCTGACAAATGTACGTGTACGGCAAAAAAACATTACCCTAAACAAATTCAACAGCAATTCAACAACCTTGTTATAACCTTAACTTTAGATGTTCTGCCATACTGCTTCAAAAATGCAACCTCTTCTTCATCAGTGCCATCCTGTTCTGTGTGTTTGATCAAAACAGCGTTTGGATCTTTATACCATGTTTCTCCAAAATTTCCATGTTTGCAATGAGTGTCAAAATCAATATCGATCATTCCCTGACTCTGTCCTTACTCTCTCCTGTCCAGCTCACTAGAAATTTATGTAGCAACTGTGTCAGATGTAAGAGGGTACACAGAATAATGAGTATTGGTTTAATACTTAATGATATTTATGTGATGATTACTGAAGTAATCCTTGGTGGTGGACTAGTAACCAGAAGACTACAGTTTTTTTGAATGATGTAATATATTATTTAAAAAACAACCAGAGTGCAGATATATACAGTGAAGGAATGGCCATTCAAGCAAAACAATAATAATAAAATATTCTTGGTTTGCCCAACAATCATTCACCATACAGCATACAGTCTAATGAAACACCAAAACCTGACCCCAGCAACCCATCCACCGTTTATGAAGGGAAAGACACACGTCTGGGTTGAGAATAAGTCTAGGGGAAACGCTTGTGGAAAAGGTTTTCAGGGGGGAATGTGTTTGAATGAGGGGTGCTGATTGAATGAGTGGGTGTACGAGTTTTCAGTGGGCTCCAGTGAGCCCCCTACCGGCCTGGCAGGAGAGGTGCAGATGAGACTTGATGTCAATGTGGGATCTAGGTCTGCTCCTTAGCGTACCGTCTCATGTGGACCTGGCCTGTGGATCAGGACCACAGTTAAAAAAAATGAAAAATTATCATCTTTAAATATAAATAAAAAAATATACATACACACACACACACACACACACACACACACATATGTATGTTTGTGTATATATGTGTATATACACACACATACACACTACGTAGCTAATCAACAATAAATCCTTGTGTACACATGATTCTTCTAAAGCACAGGCTGAGCTGTAGTAAATTTCAATAAATTCAATATGAAATAAAAAGCAAATACTACTAGCATTATCAATGAACAACATGTATAGTATTATTTAACAAGTATGGTCGATAGACATTAAGATAGATAATGATCAAACACATTCAAGTCTTAAATAAAGTGCTAAGAATTAATGTTTATATAACCTCACTTTTTCCAGTAGGTTCATACTCAACAATCATTACACAGATGGTAACAGCAACACATTTTCATCTGAATACAATTACAGACATTTTGCTTTTCATTTGGAGAAACAGTATATTTAAAACCAAAGAGTTTAGCTAACCGCTGTCATTGGAATGAATGGGACCGGCTAACGCTAGCACGCTAGCAATAACAAACTCACCCGTCGTCGGTTTATCGCCAAACAACACGTTCTTCTCATCGTCAAAAACACAGATAAAGGCGCAGTAGAAGGGTCCTACAAGTTGATATAAAACACACATTTAATGACATTTGTTGTTTAAGTGAAACCGTTAAAACTGAGCTTAAACCGGCCTGTAGTTTGTCGCTAATACCTCCTCCCCGCTTCTCCTCCTCAGACTGAAAGGCGCCAAAACGTACGTGACCGCATGACATCACCAAAACACTCAACTATTACTGGTCGACGCGATACCGCGAGATACTGCGAGATATAAAACACCGCGAAACTGGATGGGATTTACCATAGATATATATATAAAGCCAATGAAGACCGCGCATGGCGGCCATTTTGCTACGGTCAGCTCGCCCACTCCTAACATTCCAGTCTACAGTTCATGTAACATATAAATAACCATAGATTGATTAATTTTAAACCGATTTTTAAATGCTTTGGTTTGTAAAAAACCTCAGAGTTTTAGTTATGTTCCTGCATATTCAAGAATAATGTTAACCATGGATTTACATAAATAAACATTAAACAGATAGGTAGAGCAACAGCTGCAGGCCTACACATACAAGGCAGTTCTATTAAATCATTTATATATAAAACATTTAATCATTCCATGTATGTTATATTAGTAATATTTATAATAAAGGGTCAACTATAATGACATATAACAATAACATTTATAAATATTTATTTTCAATATAAATTTCTGCCTCATGTTTCCATTTTAATTGTTTTTTACAAACCAAACAGTTTGGAAATCATGAACAACTTCAGTTCTGTTGAATCTAAAGAGCATTTCTGCCTCTTTAACTGATGTAAAATTACTGGGTCAACTTTGTAATATGTACTTGGTCTCAGTCACAGTGAGTCTGTTAGCCATGTCAGACAGCTGATAAACACAAGACCATCCACAAAGACTGTCACTTAGACAAAAAATTATAGACTGTCATACAAAAAATTAAAATCTCAATTGTGGTCTCAACCTTGACAACTCACACAAAGCGACTCAAATTTAGCATTTGCGCGTTAATATCCGTGAAACAGCTGTGCTTCATGATTAAGTCTTTTTGTTTTTTTCAAAGTGAAACTGTCATTTTAATATGTCCAAACATCCCAACTCATAGCCATGTTATTAAAGTCTGTAATGAATGAAACCATTTGTAAATCTGTCAAGATTACAAATGGGATATACCATGGAGCGTACCAGAATGGTATACTGGAGTAAGAAGGCGGCCATGTAGGGATGCCGGTGACTCAGCCTTGAGTCATCTAGCCTTTCTTATAGATATCTATGGGATTTACTGCGACAGACAGCTGATGTGTGGGCCTAAAGGCAGAGCTGGCTGCTTAGGATTTACCTTGGTGACACAAGGATTAGTGCTACAAATTAAAACAAACAGGAAACAGAAGACATGAAATGATATGAACAAAATAAAAGTAACTTGACCCTGACAAAAACCGCATTAAAAACCTCAGAGGACTCTCAACATCAGCTCCTGGATGACCCATCAGCTGATCAATTAGCGTACCTCATTAACTAGCTGCTGAATCTGTTGGCCTTGAATAACTGATTGGCTGGTTAATCGATAAGTATTACATAACTAATAAGGTGGCTAATCAATTTGTGTTGCATCACAAATTTGCCAGTTATGCAATTATTGTTACATAAGTAATTAGACTGCGAATCAGTGACTGTGTTTCTCATCCATACTATCGAACCTTTAGCCCTGAGCTGACCAAAATGGCTGAGTCTCTCTTTAATGAGGCTTTGTCTCTGTGTTGTGAGCTGTTCTGTTGTTTGTGTTTGATGATTGGTTGTTTCCTGGTCATTGACGTAAACGTTTGTTTCCTGGTCTTCGGGTTGTTTTCATGCTAAAGCTCCTCACGGTACAGTTGTTCCCTCTGACACGTCTGTTTGTGCTGTTGCCTGTAAAATGATGTTTTCATGGGCAGGCTGTGAAATTGAATTGTCTTCTAGGGATACATAAAGTTGTTTAAACCGAATCTGCAACAGTTATGAGAAAGTATTTATTGTTTTTAATTTCTGTTCTTGCTGCCTAAGAATTGGAGGTTTTTCCACCTCTGAGTTTGAGTTTGTACCGTGAAGTCTCAGCAGACTTAACGCCATCGTTCAAAGGTGTCTCTGCAGGACCGTCAAACCAAAACTCAGAGGACACAAATATCCTCCAGTCTGTGGGTCCTCGCCGGTCACTCTCTCCTTGGGTCTTTGTATTTGTGAGGCCGAACCAGAAAAAGATTGCGCGCCTCATTAAAAACTAACCTGGAGGTGGGTGAGAGGAGTCACACTGCGGCTGCCTTTAGAGGCCCGAGGACATCACCAGGAAAGCACTTACCAACAGAGAAACCCTCCCACACTCGGGTTAGACTGACAGGAGTTTGTTTATGCCTCAAACCTGTTCAGGACCATCATGCAGTGCAGCGAGCGTCCTCATCCAGCAGGTTTAATCAGGCGGCAGAAGGTGGCGAGTGTGAGAAACGCTCCTTTACATGAACCTGCACCTTCATTTATCATAATCCTCCGCCTCTTTTATTCCAACCATCCTGCTGGTCATTAATCATCGCTCCACTCAACAACATAAACATGTGGAAATGATGGCGCTGTTGCACTTGTGCATGATGTCATTAATGGCAAAGAGCGCCGGGGCCCCTTCCCTCACCGTGTGATTGGTTGTTGTAAATGGCCTCTTGTGCTCTCCGGGGAAATGGGCCATTAGGAGGCTCTTCCCAGATGGATGCGGCGTTTAACACTCTGCCACAAATTGAGGCTATTTTACTGCCGGAATAAAGATTCTGATGGAGGCTCAGAAATAACCGCCGGAAAACATCGTCAACCTTTCGAGAAAATAACGCGTTTATTTATCACAGGGGATATGAACAAAAGTGAAAATAATGAAAGACATCAACTCGGAGTTAACAGGAACAAATGATGGCGGACAGAGGACAGCAGGGGTGAGACAAACTGAGAGGACAAGGAGCATCAGGTGGAGGAAGCTGAAGATGTCTTCCTGACTCTGACTGTAAAATTATGGAGAAAAAACAAAAACAACTTACGTTCCTCTGTTGTTCTGCCAGACTTTAACCTGCATCAGTATTAAATATATCAATACCTGTGATCAGTCATAATCACTCATTTATTAGTTTGGTTGTATGTTTGTCTCTCTTGGGAACCTAAACAGCTGTTTAGAGACACTAAAATGGACCTAAATTAAAAACTATAACCTGTCTGCAGCGCGGCCTCTGTTCCAGTTCAGCTCCTGGTTTCATGTATTTGTTAAGAGGTCTCAGAGTGTTCACTGAGCACCTGAGCTGGAAAACAGCTTCACTGAGATCATAAAACTCTGTGAAATGTTCCTTTAATGTGTCATAACAAGAAGATGTCAGGGCGGGGAGCACTCGTGTTCATACCAGACCAAATTAGGCTGCTGGAGGACGACCCCCGTATAAATCCTGTCCTCCATACTGCGTCTTATTTCTCATGAATTGAACTTTTCAACTGTACAAACACGACTGCGTCATGTCGTCGTTCAAAGCCGCATCGTTTCATTATGTGAAGCTCCAGATGCTCAGGACCTACATCTGTGTTTTTTTTCACACACCCGCCCTCAGATGAAGACCTGGGCTCTGGAAACAATGGCAGTTATTTTACTCCTACATCCTCTGCTGTTCTCTCTTTAATTACTGCATGTAAATCTGCCGCTGCACAGATGCACTCTGTGATCCCTGCAGCTTTTCCTTTTTTCCACGGCTGCAGTCGGAGGAAAAATCTTTGGAGTAGATATCCATTCCTTTTGTGCTTCACTGTCATTTTTCTTCCCAGGCACGGCAGATTGATCTGCACATTGTCGTCCATCCATAATCACCCACAGTGACCCTGCAGGGGACGAACGGGGCCAAGGGACTTTAATTACCTCCGAGCACCAAAAAGACAAGGACACAGCAGTTCATCAGGCTTTGACGTCTGAATCTCCTCCGTGACTCTGCTCGAAGTTTTCGCTCACGTGGATTATCATACGGCTCCATCCGCCCACAGAGGCTTTAAGCAGAGTCTATATCAGACCTCTCACCTGTTGGTGCATGAAGCCGCAAACAGACGTGTTCACGGTGGGTAGGAACCGTGTTAAGGTCACTGAGGGAGATCATGTGACACGCACCAGCAGAAGGGGGTCAGGCCAGCTGTTTGTGAAGGCGTTAAAGAAACTATTTAATGACTTATTGATTCACTGGTTTTACAAGCTTCTGCACAGATCTCTGAATCAGTTATCAATTATTCAGAAAAATCTGTGCATACATTATCAAACAGCAGAGAGAGGAGCGCTGGGAGAAACACCGAGCCGTCTCCTCTGATGGAAACAGAAAAACATGCTAATTAAATCCCAAAACACGAGTCCGGCCTTTTTATCAAACTCTTATCTGGATGAGTGTCTATGGGGATTCTGGTGCTTCTGCAGCCTACCCCAAGTGGACGCTCAGAGAACTGCAGGTCTGAGGACTTTCACATCAGTGTCTTCAGGGTCCTCACATTTGTACATGTTCCCATCTGGACCAGCTTCAGGTTCAGGATCTGAACACAGACCTGAGATCGACCCGCAGACCTCCCTGCTGAGCAGAGTTTCTCAGTCAGTCCGTTTCCATGACACTAGAGAAAACCGAATTATCGCCTTATTCCGATTAAGACCGGACAACTGAAGGTCATGTAAACACCTTAGTCCGACTATAATCAGAGTTTGAGAACTCCCAGATAATGTGATTGGAATTCGATTTTCTCTACCATGTAACCAGCGTAGTCGGAGTATGATCGGACACGCCCCCGTAACCCCGTAACAAACCCCCAGAGTAGAGGAGTAGCATTGGTCTCCTCTTTAGAAAAAGTAGCGCGTCCATCATGTCGGACAAAAACAACGCTGTACGATGCTCCATCTTCTTGTTTCTCCAAAATGCCCAGCAGCAGTTGTAGACACTTCTGACGTCTGACACCGACCTGCTGTTGTTGTTGACGGTTGGATGGGGTCGGAAACAGATTTGTCTCCCCTCCTCTCTGAATGAAAAGTGAAATGTAAAAATGTCGGCTGTTTATTTTCAGAGGAGCTCATAACTCTTGGGCGGCAGGATCGATCTCCTGGGTGTGGTTACTGCTCTCTTCATCATCAGATGGATATCGCAGGTTTCATTAAAGACTCACTCAGTGGGTCATATTAGCCGGAGAGTCTGCTCATTACAATAATGCAAAGCTGACTTAGTAAAGATGCTTGTTGAGTAATTGTGGGACAGATATAAATCTGGAGTCCCAGAGGAGGCGGCGGCCTGACGTCAGCCTCGATAAATCTCCTTTTTATGACCTGCAGCTCTAAATTAATTGTGATCAAACTCTGAGGGACAAGGATGTTCAGCTCCATAAAACCCCTTTGTGTCCGGACAGATAATCAGCTGTTGATCTATCACTGCTGCTCTCCCAAAGCCAATTTCCTTGATTAGATGTCTGTAGGTTTTTCAGCAGAGGTGACACAGAGACACAGGAACATGGCCCACACGGCGAGATCGACTCTTTGTCAGCGGAGGCCGTGAACTGAGAGGCTGAGGGGAGAGAAACTCGGAGCAGACTGAGCTCCTGTACCTTCACAGCAGGACGGTTGGTTACCTTCATGTTCAGCTCTTTATAACTCTCTAATGAAACTGGTTTGTCAGAGACGGCGCTCTGAATGAACCCGGGCAGCTCTAACAAGCTCTGGCTTTGACGGCGCCGTCAGTGGACACGGCTTTAAAGTTCATCTGGAGACTGAGTTTGGCATCCGAGTGAAAACTGTTAATCTGGACTGAAGCCGCCAACACGCCACGCAGAAAACAACGAGAAACACGCCACAGTCACTGACGTCCTCACCCTGACGGACCGACGGAGGACTTAAAGGAGGATTTCACTTCATTCTTCTGTTCTCTGTGAAACTGGTTCAAACAAAGCCGGAGGGAAATTCTGCTGCCTCACTCCGACCTTCAAACTCGCTGAATCTGAGAGTTTTTCTCCGCACATTTTCATTTTGAATTTGGCTCGTGCTCACAAAAAGGGTTTGAAGTTTTTCTGGGAGTTAAATGAAAAGCTCCATCAAACTCTCACGTCTTTACGATGCAGAGCATGAACGACAAAAAGAGCAGATTACCATGAAGACTGAAGCAGCAGGTGGAGAAACCTTCTGTGGAGGGTCAGGGACCTCCTGCAAAATTAACTATTTACATGAAGTTCTTCCTGTTTGTGGATTTTCACTTTTAATTAAACTTTAACTGAATTCTTAGTTCTCACGGTTGAACTTTGTGCAGTTTGTTGTTCTGGACGGAGTTTAGAAAATAAAGTTTGAGCTTCCTTGAACAATCGGAGACAGACTCTGAAGCGTAAATCCAGACCGGTCTGTGGGTCAGGTTCTCTGAAGGTTTGTGTCTCTGCTGTTCTCAGCCTCAGTGGGACAAACTCAGTGAATTAAAGGTCATTAAAGATGGAGGTGGAGCCAAAAGAGTCCTGATAATAAAAACCTCTTTGTTGTAATAAAAACAATAAATCAAAACTCAATATGGTTACAGAGCTGCAGTATATAAGAAACACTCCTGAACTCTGTGACAGAAACCATGAAATATTCATGATGTAGGAGAGGAACACAGCAGCTGCTGAGATAGACAGAGTTCATCTACAGCACTTCAACTCCCATCATGCTTTTGGTTTGCTGAGTGAAAATCAGCAGTTCTTATTCCTCATGGTCGTTAATGTGATCATACAGAGGGTCATGTGAGCAGAAACTAAACAGACAGATTCTGTTGTAGAGACGTCAGTTTGTCCAAAGGGGGCGCCAAAATCAACACAAACCGCAACATTCTTATAGAAGTGTTAAAGCAGTTAAACATCATTTTGAGTTCTTATTTCTGTATTTAGTGTCTCATATCTTAGACAGACTGAAGCGAAGGACAGCTGTATTAGTATCCCTGATGAAACACTGAACAGTTTGGACCCTCCTCCACCGAGACTCTCCGTAACAGAGGAGCACTTAAAATCCTGAAATGAGCCGTAATGAAGAGAGCGATCGAGCTGTGTTGTTTCCCCCGCTGCATATCAATAACTAATGCTTTCACACTGGCAATAATGAACTAAACCAACGCGCTGTAATGGGAGAATATAACGGCTTCAACTGCTGCAGAGACTTCATTACTCAGTAACTGTTAGAGACGGAGAACTTCAGGTCAGAGGAGGGGGTCTGCTGAGGACTTCTGAGGACAGGAACCTCCATGGAGCGGGACTCAAAACTGGACCTGAGTTAGGGGCCACACCCACAAAGCACTTAAAGGGATATTCCGGTGTAGAATTAATTAATAATAGATTTTATTTATTACGCACTTTACATTTAAAAACAAATCAGAAAGTGCACAAGACAACAGTAATAGTAGAAACCAAGCAACAATAAATAACATACAACATAAAAAAACAGTCAGCAGAAAAAATCAGATAAAATTAGTCCAGGTAGGCTTTCCGAAAGAGAAAGGTTTTGAGTCCTTTTTTAAAAGCATCCACTGACTGTGGAGCCCTGAGGTGATCGGGGAGGGCGTTCCACAGACGGGGAGCAGCAGCCTTGAAGGCCCTATCACCCATGGTCTTGAGCCGAGTCCTGGGCGGGCGCAGACGGTGCAGTTGGCCTGACCGGGTTCTGGCTGAGGTATGTGGGGTGAGGAGTTCGGTGAGGTAGGTGGGGGCTGCACCGTGCAGACAGTGATGGGTGTGAAGGAGGATTTTGAATTCAATGCGGAGGTGAACGGGGAGCCAGTGCAGAGTGCGAAGGATGGGGGTGATGTGCTCATGTTTACGCACTCTCATCAGGACCCGGGCGGCGCTGTTCTGAACATATTGGAGCCTTTGTAAGCTCTTGCCCGGGATCCCGATGAGAAGCGCGTTACAGTAGTCGAGCCTGGAGGAGACAAAGGCATGGACGAGTCTCTCTGCTGCAGGACGAGAGAGAAATGGCCCGAGTTTGGCAATATTGTGGAGGTGAAAGAATTTAGACTGGGGACCCTATGTGTGTTGTTCGGAGCATTATTTGTGGCGTTTTGGTTGAGGTTTGTTTATGTGTGGCAGCCCTGAAACCTCCTGTCTCTATCCCACACTAAAAGAAACTGTAACTGGTCTGCAGAAACTCTCTCTCTCTCTCTCTCTCTCTCTCTCTGAACTTTTCTGTAAAACAGATTTAGAGCTTCCTTTGCCCATAAAAGGTCACATTTAAGAACATCCATCAGAGTTAAAGGCTGCACTCAGGACTCTCAAAGCATAAATCCTTATTTTCATTAAAAGATAAAAGGTAATAACCAATACTGTTTCCTCCTCTCATATTGTTCCCTGATTTATATGAAACGCTCGGATTCACACACATTATCGGAGCAGCTCCCACTCAGTATTCTGCTGCTGTCTCCACCTGAATCTCAGTGTTTGCGAACTCACCTGTGAGAATGATCGTAGCAGGTAAATCCATTTCTGCACCGATATTTCTTCCCCTTTATTATGAGTCCAGGATGAATGGACTGGCTAACAGCAGAAGGCTGCACTTCATCTTCACCGCTCACTGTTTAGTTTGCAGAACCACGGCTCTATTGATTTCACCGTTTCACACTTAACACTGACATCTTGAAAGGTTTTGGCGTCGTCAACAGCGAGGCCATTTAGTAATGCGTTTGAGGCGATGCATTATACCCACACCAGCAGTGAGAGGAGTCTTTATTCTATCTGACAGGTTCTGTACGGTTTCCCAGCCGGTTCTGATCCACAGAGATTTTAGCCGAGAAGACTCTGCAGTTTTAAAGACGTGGAGGAAACAGCGAGGTCAGGGAGGGGAGAACATCCGGTTATTTTTCTGCAGGCTGCTGAGTGCTCCTCCGTACCCTGCTATTTTTTAGAAGGTCATATTTAATCTCTGTAATTATTGTCATGCAATTTTATCTCTGCTTGAATCAAAGTGCCTCAGGGTGCACCTACGCAGCATTTTAAACAATTCTGTGAAAAAAATCAGGGAAAGTGTCTCTGCTCGCATTAACGCTCCAGGAACATGTTTCTGACGGAGATTACCTTCTCCCCCTCCTGCAGAGAAAGCACCGGGAGGGATGGGCTTTTAAACTATTGTATTATACACACACACACACACACACACACACAAACACACACACACACACACACATTCAAATTAATGTGTTCGACCATCTTCTTCTGCAGGATATGAATCCATTTACACGTCTGAGGAGAGATATTATCTTCTTCTGTTTGTACGGCCCTGAGTGAAATACATTACCATCATGTGTTTATATACCTCCATGTGTGTGTGTGTGTGTGTGTGTGTGTGGAGGATGGTAACTCAGGCCACCAGAGGAGCTTCTGGGTTTTTGATAGGATGGTGATTAGGGTCACAAAGGGACAGAAAATTTCGGGTAAATTTCCAGAAATTTTCCATGGAAAGTGAAGCTGGAGAATTTTGGAAATATTCCAAATCGGAAACTTTAATGTAATGTTAATGTATTTATCTGTCAATGTCACATTTATTTATATAGCACCTTTATAGGACAGGCCAGACAAAGTGCTTTACAGGAGAAAAAACATAAAATAATAAAAGCTACAAGAAAAGTAAAGTAATTAAAAGGGAAACATACAATAACAACAATAAAAGAAAAGCGTACGCGAGTAAAAGCAGGTGACAACTCAACCAAAAGCTGGGGTAAACAGGTAGGTTTTAAGGTGCGTTCTGAATCGTATTTATTTGCTGCTGCTTCTCTACTTTGGCTTTTCATGTTTGCACATGACAGGAAGGGGAGGAGCTCTCCTCTCTTATAGCCGTGGCGTTCCATGCAAGCGCATGGAAGGGCGGGGAACCCTCAGAACAGAGCCGTACCGCCGATGTAAAACATGTTTGAAATGAATTTTGACTAAAGTGGTCCTTAATGAAATAAATGATGATATGTTTTCAGAAAACTGTCTGAGTCTGAAGAAACAGAATCACATCTGAGGTAACTACCACCACCATAATAAACTCGCCCCTTAAACGGTCAATGAAATGAAAAATAACTTACATTTAGCACCTATTTCGATTTAAATATTAATACTATTATAGATCAAATCTATTGACCCCATACCACTTTGAACATTCCCTGAATTTTGCAGCCATAGCGGTGATCAAATCATGAACAGCCTGTAAAGATGAAGGTTATGTCTCCTTCTCTATTGGCTGTGCAGGAGCCTGGGGGAGGTCACATGTCGTAAAGGTCACATGTTGTCTGGCCAATCCATCGACCCTGACCTTTGACCTCAGCAGACTCTATAAAACTGTTGTTTTCTGAGAGGTTAACATGTTGTTTGGTTAAAGGTCTGATGAGACACCTTGATTCCCTGTGAACGTTCTCACCTGAGGGCAGGAGGTCGTCTCCTCCATGACGGGGAAATGACCTGTTCCTCCTGTTCTGAATCCAGCGCTCTGTCGTTCCTGTCGTTCTGGGAGAGTCGGAGTAAAAGAGTAAAGTTAAAGTCAGAACATTAAAACACGAACAAACCCATCGATGAAATCACTTTAAAACTGTCTTAAAAAAGGTGACGTCATGTTCAGCATGAAGTGGACTTACATATCTAAACCAGAGACTGTATCTAGAATAGACGCCGTCTGCCTCCTCTCTCTGAGAACAGCGCCCTCTGGTGACGGGCTGCAGTATAGGTCATAAACCCCGCCTCCTTATGGAGCTGTGGACAAACTTTATAAATGAATGACACAGAATATAAATGTTTCTCCCCCCTGGTTGTGATGTTGACATGTAGTTACTGTCAGACTGGTTTGTGCTCAAGTCCTCTTTTTTCTGTACAGCTCCATTTTTAAAAGTTATTAGGGGGTTCATGTTTTCTATGATTGACACTTGATACAGCCAATGGGAGGACAGAGATTGAGTAGATCACCGGGGGATACGCTGTTTGAGCCGAGCGTCATCACAGCGACTCTCCCGCCGAATGTTGGTTTCAGGAAGTGGAGAAAAAACTTTTCAGCTTCAAATCCGTAAACTGGAGGAAGGAGGAGCCAAGTTGTCCGTAGTTTATACAGACTATGATCTAAAGGCAGACGCAGAGGTGCTGTCTGACCATGTGACCTGTCGCCGTGTTTCCTGAGCTGCTGTAAACTGACCTGTTGTTGTGGTCGGTCTGTCATAATCGCCTCATGAGCCACAAATAAACGCAGAAATTTGACACGTGTTTTGTTGACGGTCGGCCCGCCATGTTGGTCTAAAACCATAATAAGCCGACTGTTCACAGAGTTCACAGCTGAAGACGTAGAGAGTTTGTCTTCTGTGGGACAGCCTCCTGTCTCTCTCATGAAGAGTCCCAGCTCGTCCTGAACTCTGTCTTCAGTCCACCGCCGTCCACCAGAGGCGTCCCTATTTTTAGACAGGAGACAGGAGAAGAAGAAGAAGAAGAATACCCCGACCTAAAGGTCAGCGGGGAGGACAGCGAGTTTTGTGAGTTCATGTTGTCATCAGACTGTTTGGCTGAAACCGAACACCAGTGTGTCCCTCCCTCCCTCCCCAGTAACAGTCCTAACTGGGGGGTCAGCTGGTTCCAGAGACTCCAGGCGGTGGATCTGAAGGTTCAGCAGGATGTTGTACATACAGGGTTTATTTACGCCATCTTAGCGGCGAGATCCATAATTTAACAGCAGATGTAATGAAACGCCAAAGTGCAAACGCAGCAGCGGCCCGGCACGCTACAGACGTCCTCCTGTTAATGATTCCTCTGCAGCCTCACTGCTCATCCACGCAGCTGTGAAACGAAAACGTCTGAAAGGAGAAAAACACCGAAAAAAAAAAAGAGAACCGAGTCTTTGAGTCCGCTCCCTGGATCTGAAACCCGGTCCATGAGTCCCAGAGAAAGACCGGGTTCTTCTCCTTCTAATGAGTTTATTTCTGTTTCGGGTGATAATGAGCAGCTTTTTAAATAAACACACAGTAACACTTCTTATCGCAGACGCCCACGCCACGCCACGGTTGACCAACATGTGGGCGGGTCACCGTGGAGAGGATCACACACGGCTGTGGGGGGGAATCGTGTGTGTGATTCTTCGTAGGCGATGGGGGGGGGGGGGGGCATGTTTGTATTTGTGGATCTAAATTTGAACCTGAAGGCGTGTACGGCGTGTTTTTATGTGCAGCATTGTTCTCGCCGCTGACATCACAGTCCAGCTGTCAGCGAGGACAAAAGCTGATCTGACATGTGAGAGGAGGAGAGACATGTGGTCCAGAGAGATAGTCCAGGCCGGGTCAGATCTGTGTGGGCGGACAGAGCTTCAGCTGGATCAGGACCGTGGTTCTGATCCGACAGGCCGACAGGTTCAGTGATGATGGGAGCAGACAGGTGACGCTCTAATGAGGTTAGAGACGAGAACAGAGGCTCTACACACCTGGACTCCTAGTGCTGCACTGCTTCATTGATTGATTGATTGATTTTTTGATTGATTGTAATTCAGTGAACAGGTTAAAGGGATATTCTGCTGTAAAATTAATTTAGGGTCAAACCCACCGTAACACCGAGTTAGACCCCCCCTCCAGAGATGAATGTTGTCGACCGCTTCCTTCTCTAGTTATACCAACTTTAGTAACGACCGCAGGATAGAAATACAGAGAGCCACGCCCTCAACCAAAACGCCACTCTATAGCCACAAATAATGCTCAGAACAGCACCTAACTTCATCAACAGGACATATAGGGTCACAGACATAGTACTATATTCAGAGTTGTTCTAACTCCTAAGAAAACAAACTTAAGCGGGGGCGTTTCTCCACCTCTGTAGTCTATAATCTGGGCCAAGAAACTTCTACTGTAATAAAATGAAAAGGTAAAGGTGTTTTTATTGAGCCGAATTATCAATAAAATCATGATTTTGTTAACAGGTATGGATTTATGTGCTGTAGAGTTAATATATTTGAACAAGAGCACAGTAAAGTTAAATCAGATAATTTTCCAATGAGGTTCTGTTACTGAACAGAACTACACCATGATCTACTGAGGTTAGTACATATAGGGTCACAGACATAGAACTAGACACCAAACATCTTTTTAACTTTGACTCATTTCTTTAGCAAAGAGACTAAACACAACTCACCTACTCCCTTCCAGCAGACGCTTGTTTGTAGAGAGACCTCAGGCCAGTCCATTACGGACTACAGCGGGGTGCCGCAGCTCAAGGAAGAACATTTATGATCATTTCTTTATCATTTCCTTGAAGTAATAATCACCATATTAATCATTTTACAGACGCTGTAGTTCTTCTGTCTTAGCGTCTCGGTCTGATTGTATTTCCATGAAGAAATGATCATAAATGTTCTTCCTTGAGCTGCGGCACCCCGCTGTAGTCTGTAATGGACTGGAAGAGAGTAGGTGAGTTGTGTTTTGTCTCTCTGCTAAATAATGACAATAATTCACAGGTTTAATTCATCCTCAGTAACAGGAATCACAGCTGATCACAGCAGCTGTTCCACACTCTGTGAATATTGACACTCTCCCTGTTTCAGTCCTGTCTGTGATTTTAGGTGAATTATCAGCCGTTTTACACTCTAAAACTGTCTCTGTCACAGGGTGGATCTATTTTCTTATATTATAATTAACTTCAGAGTTTATCAGTAAATCCTCATTAAAGTCGTTTGTAATAATCTGCCTGTTTGATGATTTTACCTGTTTAAACTGTTTTTAGTCCTTTTTAAAGATGTAAAGTCTGATCTGATGACCCGAGGACGTCCAGGTCAACTGAAGCTGCTGTAGTCTTCAGGTCTTCTGGTCCAGTTCCATCCTCAGGTCTGTGGTGGTGGTCTAGTTTTGGGGGTCTCTCTCTGGTGGCAGAATCTTAAATTCAAGATCACATGAAGTTTATTAAAATCATAAAAACCTGAATCTTCATCAGCTGTTCAGAGGCGCGGAGGTCTGATCCAATCACAGCAGCTGCAGGAAGCAGGAAGGGTGGCTCAACTACGGAGTGTCAAAAGGGACAAAATAGTACAGGGTTTTAAAAAGATGTTAGTATGACTTTAACCTTCCTCCTGAGTTAGGGTCTACACCGACCTGTTTTTGATTTTAAAAGCTTAAAAGAATCACTTACATCAGCTTTTTGACTTTGTCAGGAACTTTAATTTCAACTAAATAAAAACATTTAATTAACTTAATAATAAAATTCTCTCATTAGAATTATGGCGCTTGTTGTATTAGTGTCGCTGTTGACCCGGTTAGATCAATATCTAATAATCAGAATCAGTGTGCTGACAGTCAGATCCTCTTCATGTGAGATTTAAGAAATTCTCATTTTTCATGTTTTTCTCTGTCTGAACATGTGAGATCAGGTCAGTACAGACGTCTGTGTGAGGACCACAACAAAAACTATTATCATCAATATTTTCATGGATAATGAAGTCGAACACGGAAACCTGGAGATGAGAACCAAACTGGATGATAGAGAACTGTTTTTAATTTACAGCTGATTTAAGACCCGGGTCAGAACCGACCCTGAACATGGAGGGTGTGAGGTCAGAGCGAACACAGGAGGAAGGTTAATCCCATCAGGACCGAGGGGTGATCGCTCAGAGTCTTGTTTGAGGATTAACATGAAGATATGAGAAGATATGAGATCTTCATCTTTAACGAAAGAATGAGAGGAGGACAAACTCACCTTCACCTTCATCACCTTCACCTTCATCACCTTCGTTTCTGTGAGTTTAGTAAATGTAGTGAGTGAGAGTGAAAGGAGTGAAATGGTTGTTGTGTTTGATTCTTATTACAGAGAGGTCATGAAGTGTGGGAAAGTGTTGGACTGTTTCCTTCAGCGAGCGGAGGTTTAGCCCACACACTGTGAAGAGAATAATTAAGAAAAGAACAAAAGACGTTTGTTTTATGGAAGAGCTGAAGAGAGAAGGAGAGGAAGGGCTCCAGACTCTTTAAAATATGAACCTCTGAGCGCTCTGACAGACTAACATCAGCTTTAATAATACTCTCTAATGCAGGTTCTGGAGGTGGTTCTGTTTGTGCGGGGGGCTGGTGTCACTCAGACTAATGGAGTCGGAGTTCAGACCTTTCAGACTCAGAGAATTAAAAGCTTTTTTACAGATATACAGTGGAGCCCATTAAGTCCATTTAGAGTCTGTTTGTGAGTCTGACTCATTCGTTCATCAAGTCAAGAGCTGAAATACGAACAGACGTTTGAACAGAACAGACTTTTGGACCGGTATTATGTCGGTGAACCTGTTGGACTCCTCAGGTCTGGATCTTTTTCTGTTTTATTATCTGAAATCTTCTGTCCTGAACTCTGATCCTGACTCGGTCTTCTCTGTCCTCGGTCGGGTTATTCCAGTGAACATCTACTCAGACTATCTACGGCTGCCTGTTGGACATGTGCAGCCCGGGATTCTTGGGAGGTTCTGGTGTCGGTTACATGATCCTGCAGCTGCTCCTGTAAAGTCCTGCTCAGTAGTTTGATATCAGAGACACCAACTCAGAATCCCACGATCCTAGAGACACGAAAACACTGTTTATGAGGAATAAACAGAGGTCCTGATCGAGTCTTTCTCTCTTTATGAAAATATTAAAGGTTTTATTTCCTCTCCGTCTCTAAAACTGATTTTAAAGTTTGTTTTTTTTCCACTTTCTCTCCTGATAAATGATGAGCGGACCACTCCCCGTTCTCACCCGGAGCAGCTGCCTTCTTTATTGTTAAAAAACATCATTATGATACAGAGAAGTGAGCTACAGTGCAGTCTACAGTATGAGTGTGCATGAGGGGCTGTTACATAAGGAGCCTACATGGGGGGGGGGGGACAATCAGTGTATTGGCTGTTCATAAAGAGACCCTCCGTCTGTCCGTCTGTCTGTCTGTGGGGATGATTCACTGCTCATAAAGTCAATATCTCACACATCTGTCCTGTTAATGAGCGCCGCTCCTCAGCTGTGTCCAAGTCCCCAGAGACCACTACTGCAGTCCTGCTGTTCCTCAGGGGCTGTATGTACAAGTGTGTCTCCATCAGGCTCTGAGAGAGTTTGGAGACAGAGATGATCCCTCTCTCTCTCTCTCTCTCTCTCTCTCTCTCTCTCTCTCTCTCTCTCTCTCTCTCTCTCCCTCCTTCAGATGAAGTACTCGGTGGCCTCGGCTGTGCTCTCAAAGCTGGTGTCCATGCTGGGACCCCGGATCCCTGCCCCTCCCCGGGGGTCCTTCAGTAGGGGGATGTAAGTGTCGCTGTGGCAGGAGCGCATGCTGTTATCCCAGACTCCTGCGCCGCAGCTGTGTTTATGCGCCCCGGGTGCAGCGTCCAGCTCGGCTGCGTCGGAGCGCAGAGCCATCAGCTCGATCTCGTGCTTGGCTGCGGTCTCCAGGACCTGTTGCTTGTTGTAAAACAAAACGAAATTGTTGATGATGGGGTGGATGGGCAGGGCTATCGCGATCACTCCGCACAGGAAGCTGATGGCCGCGTTACAGCGCCCTAAAGTGGTCTTTGGGTAGACGTCTCCGTAGCCCACGGTGGTCATGGTGATCACAGCCCACCAGAAGGACTGCGGGATACTGGTGAACAGAGTGTCCGGGTGGTTCTGCTCCATGGTGTACCCCAGGGCGGAGAACAGGAAGACCCCCACACCCATGTACATGAGGAGCAGCCCGAGCTCCTTGAAGCTGCTCTTCAGAGCTGAGGTCAGGGTCTGGAGTCCGGACGAATGTCGTGCCAGCTTGAAAATGCGCGCAATGCGCATAATGCGTAAAGCCTGCACCGCCTGCTGCACGTTCGCCAGCTCCATCACCCCTGCGCCGAAGCAGGTGAGGATGAGGACCACGTAGAAGGGCATGATGGCCATGAAGTCGATGATGTTCATGAAAGCCAGGACGAATTTGACTTTGTTCGGGGAGGAGATCAGGCGCAGCAGGTACTCGATGGTGAACCAGCCGATGCACACCGTCTCGATGACCTCCAGAGTCGGGTGCTCCGTCAGGTGACCCTCCGAGTCCTCCACCTGCAGGTCAGGGATGGTCCCCACGCACATCACCACAGAGGAGACCAGGATGAAGATAAATGAGACTATGGCGATGATGTGCGCAGGGAGAGAGGAGTCCGGCTTCTCCATCAGCCTCCACAGACACATCTGGAACCGCTGCCAGCCCCCCGCAGACGGATCTCCCTCCCGGTCCACCAGGATAGTTCTCACTTTCTCCGCAATCTCCGCGAGTTCATCCTCCACCTCCTTCAGCTGACATTTACAACATTCATCCAGAAGATCCGAGTCGATCTTCCAGAACTCCATCTCCTTCATGAAGCAGATGGGACAGATCCCTCTCTTCATGTGGATCTCTCCGTAATAGTAGAGCTCTATGATGCACTTAAAGGCTTCGGGGTCTCTGTCAAAATAAAACTCCCCTGTCTCGGGGTCGTAGTCGTCACACAAAGACGAGATTTCTTCGTTGGACTTGTGGGAACAGGTCACCAGTTCAGCCAGCCGGGTGTCCGGGTACCGGTTCAGCACGTCCCCGTACAGCACCTGTTTCACCCCGCCGATGTTGACCACGATCTCCGTCTCCTCACTGGCCTCGGAACCGTTACAGTCCGCATACCGGGTCCTCTGGATCCCCCACATCGTGCTGTCAACAAGTCCGTCAGAGAAAGAGTCCAGATTTTTCCACAGAAGTGTTCTGATGAAGTGGTCCCTCGTACCCGGGTTCTGTACTCTGAGTCTGTGAGTCGAACCTCCAGACCTCCTTCAGACCCAGAATCAGAAATGTTCTCTCCGAGCGGACTCCGGCTCCTCTCCTCAGTGCAGACCGTGTTGGACTGTGAGCAGTGCGCCTGTGCGCCCACAAAGTTGGCATTGAAGTGCGCGTTTGTAAAGTTACAAAGAACCACACCGAATCACGACCGGAAGTGCCTTTTCAAAATAAACCCCTATGCAAGTTTATGTTCAAATTAAGGCACAAAGACAGGCTGCTCATTTATCTTCAGTGAAAACTTTAACTGGAATTAAAAACAGACGGAATTTAGAGAAAAGTGAAGATTTAGTTTCCTGTTTAACTTACAGCTGTAATAAAAGAGTTGACCTGGATAAAGACTGTAAGACTGTGGGAGATCAATGCAGAGCAACATGATCAAACAAACAATACAGGAACCTGTGCTTTAACACTTAGATGACGGTACGGTAATCTGGTCAAACACGACACAGAGTAATTGAAGTGCAGAATCAGTGTTACGTAAGTGTAACATCAGTAAGTTTAAGTCTAAGTTCAAAATGAAAATGGAAAAGCAGATAAAGACCACAGGAGGAGGAGTTACCGCAGATTCTGTTGTTTCTAACGGTGGATCTAAAATAAAGAAAACACAAACAAACTCTTGAACCAAACCTTAAACTCAGTCTTCTCTCTTTCCTCTGATTCAAGTACAACTAAATATTGAAGTTAATGTGTGTGCACCAGGGGGCAGCAGAGCAGACAGACCACATACACTTTTGTTTTATCCCATAAATTATTATCTGAGAGAAACTAAAAAGAAGGAAACACACGGACCGTTATCACCACAAACCTTTCTAAAAACTAACACAGGTTTACTTATTATCCGTTCTAATGAATTAATCGGTTTCATCCTGAGTTTTTCATCTCATGATCAGTCAGTTCAGACTTTTATTTTGAAGCCTCCTGACTGTTTCCGGCCTCTCTCTGTCTGTCTGCAGTTATCTTGACGCAGCGCAGTGCAGACAGGATCATAAACCTCAGCAGCATGTCATGAATGGAGAAGTAGCAAACAGGGAAATCAGGGATCCGCACTCCGCAGGGATTTCCTCGAACAGCACCGATTAGTCAAAGTTAATCGATTAACATGCGGCACCGAACACAAGCTTCTCAACTCGACTGTGAAGTCTGTGTCACCTACAGAGGAGGAATCATCGTCCATTCTGAAGGGATTATTGTCTCATTAAAACTGAGGACACCCAGAACCAGAGCCGAACCACCTACAGGCCTGAGAGACCCCCTTTTAACAGTTAAACCCAAAAACCGGTTCCTGTTGCAGGAATGAGAGACTTCAGTGATAAAACAGATTAAAGTGTTTTAATCCATAATCTGCTGTAATCTCACCATTTCACCTCCAGCTGTCCGAACCAGAACTCTCGGTTCATTTAACCTGCAGCTTCTGATCCTGAATTATTGATGAGCTGGTGGATCAAACTCTGAGTTTATGGACTGAACTGATCTTGGGCTTTTGTCGCCACCTAGTGGAATTAATATCAAACTGCAGTAATGTCTGTTTTTTTTTTCTCCGTTAGAAAGAAAATAATAGAGGGGGGGTTAAAAGTGGATAGTAAATATAAAAGACAACAATGATAATAAAATAATAACAGGTAATTCTGATAAAAAAGAGTAATGATAAAATAGAGCAACAGAAATGAGCGAGAGATAAAACAATAAAAGGCCTGAAAGGTTAATAAAGAAAAGAGTTCAAGTTTAACAAAAGATAAAAAGACGGTAAAACTGAAATAAGATAAAAGAGGTAAAAGATAAAATACAGAGAATAAGTTTAAATGAACAGAGTGACAGAGTTTGGTTGTGGATTCCTGTGAAATATGATGGTAGAAAACACTAAAGTAGAAATATAAAGAAACTACATTACCCAGATGTTGTCTCCCTGGATTCATTCATAGATTTGAAAGTTGTTGTTTTATGTTGATTCACTTTCTTTAAGTGTTTTTCTGGAACTTCACTTCACACACGCTCCAGTTTAGCTTCAATATGGGAGAACTAAAGATTCAGGCCTGTTTGTGGTTTCTGACCTTATTTTACCCTGCACTAAACTAAAGTTAACACTTTAACTATCATGTTGACATTCAAAGATATTTAAATGAGTCTGATCAGTTAGATATTGAACTGTTTTAGTCTGTATTTCTATCGTCTTTATTCTCTTTTTCTGTCTTTTGACCTTTTTTAGACCTGGTGTTAGTCTTTTATTTCTCCAAATATCAGTCTTCTCTTTAGTAAGGAGCTTTTTCTTTGTTGGAGTATTTGGACACAGTGGCATCTCTGTTTTTCAGTTGTCTATTTGGAAGAAAAAGGTTGTTAAATCAGCATTTCTTGTGTTTTTGGACGGCCATTTTGAGAAAAAGTGTAAAACTACCTGATTCTATGATGAATGTTGTTTTTAACCAGCTGGTAAGTCTCCTAACTGTTGACATATTCCACATGATCAGCAGATCAGATGCCTCTGACTCCATTTTAACTGCACTAAACTAAAGTTAACACTTTTACCATCATGTTGCCATTCAAAGATATTTAAATGAGTCTGATCAGTTAGATAGTGAACAGTTTTCTGCCTTTAGTCTGTATTACTATCGTCTTTATTCTCTTTTTCTGTCTTTTGGGCTTGTTTTTAGACCTGGTATTAGTCTTTTATTTCTCCAAATGTCAGTCCTTTCTAAAGTTAAGAGCTTTTTCTTTGTTGGAGTATTTGGACACAGTGGCATCTCTGTTTTTCAGAGCCTAATTTAGAATAAAAAAGATTGTTAAATGAGCATTTCTTGTGTTTTTCGACGGCAGGTTTGATTGAGAGGTTAAAACTTCCTGATTCTGTGGTTAATATCGTTGTTTAACTGTTGCTAAGTCGTCTTATTGTTGACTTATTCCACGTGTGCAGCAGCAGCAGCAGCAGCAGCAGCAGCAGCAGCAGGTTGTTTGTTCAGTCTGCTTTAGTCTGAATCAGCCTTACCTGCTGCTGCAGCTCCTCTCTCTGCTCTTCTTCTTCTTCGGCTTCTCCCTCCTTCCTCCTCCGTCTTCAGCGTACCGGCACCGTAAACTACACGGCGCACGCTGATTGGCTGCGGCTCAGCGCTGCCCTCAGCGGACCAATCAGCGCGGGCCACGGTGAGCTCTTTCCTCATCTACTTTGGCGTCTCCGCAGCAGCAGCGGCAGCAGCGGCAGCAGGAGGCTGAGAGTGTTTGCTAACAGGAGAGGAGAAGAGCTGAAGAAACCATGAGAGAGCTGATTTTAGGTGAGTCAACACTCCAACACATCTTTACTCTCTAAGTATGAACTTCTATCTGACACCTTTGTTCATTTAGAGAGGTTTTAGCAGCGGTTTAGCTCCTGTAGTTAGCTTTACTTGCGAAGTTTAGGTGTATGAAAACAGAGTTAGGCCTCTGTTATCGACAAATCAATGAATCAATAATCAATAATGTCTGTTTTACTTTATTTCCTTCCAATGAGGAATAATCTAGTGAGCTGCTGTGACTCGGGTTAACCCTCGAACACTAAAGTTAGTAACACCATCACTGTGACTATCGGGGATTTTTAACTTAAACAATGAACCCAAGAATCCAAATACATCAAAACAGGAGAAAACAGGAGGAATTAAAGTCCTTTTATTTTAACTGTGTGATGTCCAAAGGGAGGGAACAATGTGACACGGGGGGACCAGATAAAAATACAACAAAATCACTGAAATTAGGAATTCATCAACAATAATCTATCTATCTGTAGATAGATAGATAGATAGATAGATAGATAGAGAACACGAGTCTGTAGGAAAAATCAGGTTTTGGATCAGAGAAACAAATATGTCTTCAAAGATGTCAAAGGAAACACTGAAGATACTCAGAGACCCGTGATACTCAGACAAACACAACATCAGGAACATCACCTGGAGATCATCTCCGTAGGGTTAACGTTGTTCTCTCAGTGCTTCACCTGCTGCTCAGACAGGCCTTCACAGTTTTCTGGATGATCGTTCACCCTCATCATCTCCACCCTCATCCTCAGGGGTGCTGGTCTGCTCCCTGGTCCTGTCTGTCCAGGCTCTGTACTCATCCTCAGACGATGTTGTGGAGCTCACTCCCTCAAACTTCCACAGAGAGGTGATCCAGAGCGACAGTCTGTGGTTGGTGGAGTTTTACGCTCCCTGGTGAGTCCTCCTAACTTTCCCTTTGTTCAGAGAAACCTCAGATCAGCTGATCCAGGACGCGGTGGTGTTTATAACTTTAGTGTCAAACATTAAATTCGACATTTGAATGTTGACTTTAAGTTGGAGTCCTCAGTGGCTCCTCCTTCAGAAACGTTACCTGTGATCTGAGGACACGTGTCTGTAAATGTAAATGTTCTTTACAACGAACCTTTCAGTGAACCAAAGTGCTTTACAATACAGAGTAAAAAGGAATAAATAAAAACAATAAAAAAATAATAAATTACAGTGCAATAAAATAAAATGTCTCCACTCTACTAACGATTAAAAACCAGCATAAATAAAAACGTTTTTAATCCGGATTTAAAAAGGCTCAGGTCAGACATGAGTCTCATTTAGGTGTGGAGTTTATTCCAGAGTCTGAGACCAGCGACTGAAACGTCTCGGTCACCAAAGTGTTTGTGTTTTGACCTCCAGCAGACGTCGGTTTGACGACCTCAGAGCTCCACTCAGCTCCTGAGCGGTTTAAAGGTCCGTTAAATAGATGGAGGCGAGGCTTTTAAAAGAGGTTTAAAAACAAACATTAAAAGTTTAAAATCAATGAAGGGAGCTGAGGACAGGAGCTCACATCTGTTAGTGTTAAAAGACGGGCAGCAGAATTTTGGACCAGCTGCAGGAGACTAAGAGATGATCGGGAGATGCCGACATAAAGTGAATTACAGTCGAATCTTGACCTGATTAGAGCGTGGATGGTTATCTCAAGGTCGTGACGGCTTAAAAACATTTGACCTTGGCCAGGAGACGAAGTTGGAGGAAACTAGTCCGGAAAACATGATCATGAACACACACAGTCAGCGGCTTTAGAGCCTGAAATGAAGTCTGGAGAGGTTCAGACGTGTTCACGCTGATCTCAGTGTAAACGGATCATTTCCTGAATTTAGTGATTTACTGATTTGACGACATGTCAGGATGGAGTCAGTTACTCAGACGTGTGGAGATATTCTGAAATTAAAATCCTTGTTAATACAGAGCGTTGAATATTGTCTGCATGTGTTAATATTGGATCACATGACCTGATGATTCATGGGAGTGACAAAGACTTCAGGTCTGTTGGAGTCAGTCCGTCTAACGTGAACTCATGGCTCTTCTCCTCCTTCTCTCTCAGGTGTGGTCACTGTAAAAGTTTGGCCCCGGACTGGAAGAAGGCGGCGACGGCCCTCAAGGTAAACAGAGAGTGTGTGTGTGTTCGTGTGTGTGTGTGTTATCAGCATTGTAAGTCAGCGCTGAGGAAAGCAGCTGGATGTGAGACGTGGGCGAATCTTCCTGAATATGAATGATCTTCAGACTCTGATTATTTAATGACGGTTTATTTATCGAAGAGAGTTTATCTCCTTTATTATTCATCATCTCTGAATCATGGTGACAGAGATGATAAATTAAACACCGACCTGTTTGTCCTTCAGGGTATCGTGAAGATTGGTGCAGTAGATGCAGACCAGCACAACTCACTGGGAGGCCAGTATGGAGTCAGAGGATTTCCCACCATCAAGATCTTTGGAGCCAATAAGAACAAACCGGAGGAGTACCAAGGTGAGATGACCGAGCGAGTCCAAACACACGCTTAGTTTGATGAATGATCATCACTCGTCTGCTCTGAAACCTCTCAAAGTGATTGTGAACTCTGCGTGTTCTTCTGTGTCCAGGCGGCCGCAGCAGTCAGGCCATCGTGGACGGAGCCATGAACGCTCTCCGTTCTCTGGTCAAAGAGCGTCTGAGCGGGAAGTCCGGCGGCTCTGGTTACAGCAAACAGGTCAGAGTCGACAGTCAAGTTTGATGATGAAGCTCTTCATAACTTTCTCTGATCATAACGAACGAACGCTC
Source organism: Xyrichtys novacula (assembly GCA_962446985.1). Classification (NCBI taxonomy): domain Eukaryota; kingdom Metazoa; phylum Chordata; class Actinopteri; order Labriformes; family Labridae; genus Xyrichtys; species Xyrichtys novacula. Next base: position 498,280 of record OY660880.1, on the reverse strand, counting down.
GGCTGTCTGCCAACAGAGCGATGGCGGCAGTGCTGGCGGCAGCAAGAAGGACGTGGTGGAGCTCACCGACGACAACTTTGACAAGCTGGTGCTGGAGGGCGAGGAGGTGTGGTTGGTGGAGTTCTTCGCCCCCTGGTGTGGACACTGTAAAAAGTGAGTTTGATTCTTCTGCACAGTCCATGACTGATGGTCTCCTAAAAGGTCGTATCCTCCGATCGTAGCTGATCGTAACCATTCAAGTTAACGTGTCAATTTACACCGACTTCTTTCCGTTCCTCTGCGGATCGCCGGACTCCTCAGCTGATCACAAGAGTTCTATATTCCACATTTTAACTGTTGTCAAAAATCTTTGTCTGGATGGACGCAGATGTTCCTCATAAACCTGGAGATGTTGTCTAAAACTGAGGATGCAGCATCTAGGATTTCTAATTCTTCGTTGAAAGGACAGCTTTCCTTTCCAAAAGAGAGTTACCCCCGACCTCCACCTTCATCCTGATCGTCTACTAAAAGGTCGTATCCTCCGATCGTAGCTGATCGTAACCATTTAAGTTAACGAACGTGAATCCGCAGGTTCTCGTGAGTTCTCGTGATTACAGCTGTCCAAAATCTGCCATAAAATTCGCCTCACAAACAGATCTGGTAGGAATTAGCAGACGGCGAAAATCGCAGCCGTTCAGGATGTGGTGAGTAACACCTCAGCCCGTCTGATTTCAGAGATTTCTCCTCCACATCAGGACAGAAGATCTGTCTCTGATCGTCTGAGTTTTTCTTTGAGTCTGACTCACAGACTCTAAAAAACTTTGGAGGAGGAGGAGGAGGAGGAGGAGGAGGAGGAGGAGGAGGAGGAGGAAGAGGAGGAGGAGGAGTCACTGTCAGGTTGGCGCTCTCCTCTGTTTTTAAGCTCTCGGTTCCTCCTGACCTTCGCTCTCCTCTGTCTCCCACAGCCTGGAGCCTGAGTGGGCAGCTGCAGCTTCAGCCGTCAAGGAGCAGACCAAGGGCAGAGTTCGCCTGGGAGCCGTGGACGCCACCGTGCACCAGGCCGTGTCCAGCCGCTACGGGGTCAGTGAGAGTCGGCGAGGTCCTGACTCTGCAGCACCTCATGGGAACGTAGACGTGTGAGACCGGAGTGAAAAAGGTCCAAGAGTGACGGCGGCTTTTTCTCTCTCTGAGCAGATCCGAGGGTTTCCGACCATCAAGATTTTCCGTAAAGGGGAGGAGCCTGAAGACTACCAAGGAGGCCGCTCCCGCAGTGACATCATCGAGAGGGCCATGGACCTGTTCTCGGATAACGCTGCTCCTCCTGAGCTGCTGGAGGTCCGTACCCGTGTGTCACCGCAGGTCTGTCTCTTTGAATCCATCATCTCTGTAAAAACGTCTGACTGTGGTTAACCTCCGTCTCAGATCCTCAACGAAGACGTCCTGAAGAAGACGTGCGAGGACAGTCAGCTGTGTGTGATCGCCGTCCTGCCTCATATCCTGGACACAGGTGAGAGCGGACACACTCGCACTGATCATCATCATTCACCTGTGAGTCGCTGACCTTCTTCTGCTCTGACAGGTGCGGCAGGTAGAAACGGTTACCTGGAGGTGATGATGAAGATGGCGGACAAGTACAAGAAGAAGATGTGGGGGTGAGCGGCGGGGGAGACGGTCACATCAGAACGACACAAACGAACAAACATGGCGCTAACTAACCGCTGCCTCTCTCCCCTCAGCTGGTTGTGGACGGAGGCCGGCGCTCAGATGGAGCTGGAGGCCGCTTTGGGCATCGGGGGATTCGGTTACCCCGCCATGGCCGCCATCAACACCCGTAAGATGAAGTTCGCTCTGCTCAGAGGGTCCTTCAGCGACACCGGCATCCACGAGTTCCTCAGGTAAGACCACCTCCACCTTTTTTTCTTCACAATGAAAAGAGTCCAGATCTCCTCCACATGGTTCTGATCGGGTCCATCTGCCCTCAGGGAGCTCTCCTTTGGACGTGGATCCACTTCCACCCTGGGAGGCGGGGCCATGCCCAAGATTGTGGCTGCTGAGCCCTGGGATGGCAAAGACGGGCAGGTGAGTGGGAGCATCCAGAGAGAGGCGGAGCTATCATACAGAGGACTGATCTAACTCGGGTTCGACCTGCAGGGTCTTAAAGAAAAGTTTATTTAAAATCAGTGTCAGAAAAATCTCTGCAAAGATCTCTGAAATACTTCTCCACATCTGGAGAAACATCTCGAAGTTCCTCTGACCCTCAGAGTTCTCATCATTGAAACGTCTCTGTGAGTTCAGGCTCAGACCTGGATCATGGAGGTCTAACAGAGTCCCTCTACGGTTTCTAAAGAGTCCAGGAGTCCGTGTTGGTGGTCCTTCTAAGTTTCTGCTCTGTGTCCACAGCTTCCTGTCGAGGAGGAGTACGACCTCAGTGACGTAGACCTGGATGATGACTTTGAAAAAGACGAGCTATAAGCCCAAACGGGGCGGGGTTTGATCCAGACTGGGTTGGTTGGATCTGGTCTGGTCCGATCCTGAGGGACCCGCCTCCCCTCTCCTGTGGACGAATGGGAGGCCTGGTCGCCCAGTTACTGAAATACTCCAGAAAGACACAAGAGAGACACCTGCAGTTTCTCAGATCATCTCTGTCTGACACACGGGAGAGAGAGGCTGAACTCTGAACATCAGACTCTGCAGCCCAGGAGACGAGGGATCAAACTGTACATGTGTTTTTATTTTTGTCACCTGATGTGAGTCTTTTTCTTCTTCTTAAACCAGTACGTGTGGATCTGGGTGGGTTTGCTTCCTGTCTGTTCAGGATCAGGGGAAACTGTGGGACTTCTTGTGTAGATTTTTCTTACACGACTTTATTTCAATTGTGTGAAAAGAAAACGACATTTTTGTTACAAAAATAAAAAGGAATAAAAACAAAATCACCTTCTGCCCCCTGATTCTCGAAAAACTGAAATATCTCAAATATCTTTTATCTCAAAAATTAAAATATCTGAAACAGTTGGAAATATTTAAAGTATATGAAAAATCTGAAATATGTAAGATATCTATAATATTTAAGAAATCTGAAATATTAAAAATATCTTAAATATTTCAAATGTCTGAAAAAATTTAAGTATCTGGAATATTTGAAATACTTAAAATAACTGACATATTTTAAATATTTCAGATATTTGAAATACTTAAAATAACTGACATATTTTAAATATTTAAGATATTTGAAATACTTAAAATAAGTGACATATTTTAAATATTTAAGATATTTGAAATACTTAAAATAACACATTTTAAATATTTCAAGTATCTGAAATATTTGAAATACTTAAAATAACTGACATATTTTAAATAGTTAAGATATCTGAAATATTTGAAATACTTAAAATAACTGACATATTTTAAATATTTAAGATATTTGAAATACTTAAAATAACTGACACATTTTAAATAGTTAAGATAGCTGAAATATTTGAAATTGTTAAAATAACTGACATATTTTAAATATTTAAGATATCTGAAATAGTTAAAATAACAGACATATTTGAAATATTTAAAATATTTGAAATACTTAAAATATCTGAAACATCTCAGATATTTAAAAATATCTGAAATATTTAAAGTATATAAAATATCTGCAACATTTCAAATATCTGAAACATTTCAAATATCTGAAATATTAAAAATATTTCAAATATCTGTAATTCTTTAAATATTTAAAATGTTTGTAATATTTTAGATATCTGAACTATTTGAAAAATTTAAAATATCTAAAATATTTCAAATATTAAAAATTTCTGAAATATTTAAAATATTTCAAATCTCTGCGGATCACTGATCAGCACATGCACTAACAGAGGCTAACAGCTGCAGCTTTCAACAACAACAACAACACGGTCACCATGGATGTACTCATGCTGTAGTGTAACTGTAGTGTAACTGTAGTTTAACTGTAATACTTGATCCAGTCAGCAGAAACACACGGATGGCACTTCACTTAAAGGAGGAACAGAAAGACCTGAACCAGGAGCACGTCAGAGTCCACAGGGAGCAGGGAGCAATACTGAGGAGGATCTCCATTAATGTAAACATTCAGACGTTCAGGAGTGACGATAGAACTAAAGGACCGTCTGTCCAGGTGGGTGTGTGGACAGGTGAGCCTCTGAAGGTGGGCGGGGCCTGTCATAGTCTCTGTTCTCAGAACTGGCGGGAGGCTCCCTGATCCGACTGCAGGAGTCTGACGATGGACGGGTCGCTCTTGGCACCTTTGATGAACTCCTCCAAAGACAATCTACCTGTGGAGCAGAGACCCAAAAAAGGTCAAAGGAAGTGGGCGTGTGTGAAGGAGGGTGAGAGACGAATCAACCAATCACTGACGCCCAAAGAGAAGCTGCAGAATCTGACCCTGAAATCTGTCACATCAAGATCCACATTCAGGAGAAAGTCAGGACACAACCAGCAGGGGGGGCTGTTACACTGTCACCATGGTAACAACATCAGAGGGAACAGGAAACAGCTGTGATTGTTTTTGGTCCTTTTTTTCAAATGAAAACTGAATCTAACATCTGAAACACAAACAGAACCGGTTTAAGGTCCGATTAATGATTAATGTTTCCTGTGACCCGATTCTTTCCAGAACACACGGTCTGGACCGGTTCTGACAAAGACCGGTGAGTTTAGAGGACCAGTCAGTGCAGTTAGGTATGATATCTGGACCTAAACCGGGCTATAAACACGTCCTCTTTCAGAACCAGCCTGGGCCCGCTGCTCTCGATATTGGACTCCTGACTCCTGGCGTGTCCGGGTGAGACAGGAAATGCGTCAGTCCATGTTACATGCATGTCGTGTCACCTTTTCCCGGTAAATGTCAGAGCGCTGGTGTCGGGTTGGCTCAGCAGGCTCAGATGCAGAAGCCCGTTAATGATGCTGTGAGTCATGTGGTTCTGTGACCCAGTTCTCTCTCTCTGCTACACTCGTCTGTGTTTCTTCCTGACCCGCTCAGCGGGACGTCATGACAGAGACGGTAAAACACTTCTCTGATCGTGTGCCTCAGTTTTTCTTCTTCGTGGGATTTCACAGATCACAGCTGTTCAGTGAAGTCTGACCCGCCTGAGACCCAGACGGACTCGTACCTCTACTGAACACTAGGAGGCGCTCACAGGTCATACACACAGATGATAATGTAACTTATAACCACACCCTGTCTAAGGAAGTCAACTGAATGAACTGCTGAGATTCAGAGCTCCCCCTGCTGGGCGGCTTTAGTGTAGACCATAAGCCCCGCCTCCTTTATATAAACATCAGTATTCTGGTCAAAGTGGAACATCATTAACATTAAATCTGTTTTTTCTATAACGTTGTTGGATCGATCTTATCTGCCCACTTTTGTTAAAATCTTATCTTAGAGGATTTGACCTGTTTTGAAAAGATGATCTGCTGTCGGCTCTGTGGACTAACGCAGGTCCTGCAGAGTCCTGCAGAGGGTCCAGTTTGGATCTTATGTGGGTCAGAATCTTGTTTCATGTAAAAAGTCTCTCTTTAAATTCAGTACAGCTGCTGGGTTAGGATCCAGGACTCAGACTCCTCTCAGAGGGGCTGTCGGCGTCTTACCGTCATTGTCGATGTCCATCTGTCTGAAGATCTTGTCCGTCCTTTTCTCTGGGGTGGACTCATCCTCGGGCATCTTCATCACTGATGAAACCATCTTGTAGATGGCCTGTACAGGGACAGAAGGAGGTGTTAGGAGGACATACAGGTGAGCGGTCTTTGTTCCTGCTCTGACCTCTTTTCTGCCCACGCCTCCTCATCATCATCATCATCCTCACAGACCGGGGTGTATCTGCTTTAATTAAACCTGTGTGTGTGTGTGTGTGTGTGTGTGTGTGTGAGGTGGGCACAGACATTGGTTGGTATCCACAAACACTGCAGCCTGAGCCAATATTGATACGCTCCTGCAGGATCAGCTCACTGTATTGGAAAAGTAAATAAAGCCGGAGTGATAAGGAGACGGAGAAAGGGGGACGGACCATGTCCACCATGTGAGGGGAGGAGGTCCTGACAGTCCAGACCTGCTGCATGTTCAGTTTTTATGAAGATCTTCATCTTTGATGGATTATTTAGATCTTTGTTAATTCTGTCCCACAGTCCTCAGTGTGAGGACAGGAGGTCTGTCTGTCTGAGGAGACGGTCACATGAGGATTTGGACTCTGGGTCGGATCAGGAGACTGATTCTTCCCCAAATCAATATAAGAGACACTTATATGAATTAGTTTAATAAACAGACAGAAGAACTGGAGTAGGAGGAGTTTCAGGAGGATCGTATTTCACACCATGCAAACGGGCGGAGACGAACAAGTGAAAGGTTTTTAGACGTCATTTCACCCCGATGACACCATGGATGAGGAGATGCTGATTCTAGAAGTCTAGAAGTAGATTTCCTCCTCTGGAAGGACACAATCTACTGCTTATATGTCTATGTGTCTGTCTTTAGAGAGACAACTCGTTATCATGAGATTGAACGTGAATCTGCGGGTTCTTGTGAGTTCTTGTGATTACAGCTGTCTGTGATCCACCACGAAATTCACCTCACAAGCAGATCTGGTAGGAATTGGCGGACGGCTAAAATCGCCGCCGTTCCGGATCCGGTGGAAACTGGGGGTGAGTCTACAGAAGGAGCTTCTGAGCCACGAGGTCAGAGCTGAGTCTGGGTCCAGGTTTAAAACCCGGGTCCGTAAACCTCCAACAATCAGCCACAGTCTGAGGTCAGAAGGTCACAGATCACCTCCTCAGGTCTTTGTCAAACACAGAAGGTCCCCCCCCTCAGAGAAGATCAGGAGCCTCACTCACCTGGACGATCTCCAGCATCTCCGCTCGGCTGATGTACCCGTTCCCGTCCAGGTCGTACATACTGAAGGCCCAGCGCAACTTCTGCTCCAGCCCACCGCGGGACGTCACGCTCAGGGCGATGATGAACTCCCTGAAGTCGATGGTGGCGTCTCCGTTAGTGTCAAACGTGCGGAAGACGTGCTCGGCGAACTTGGAGGCGTCGCCGTAGGGGAAGAAGTTGGCGTAGATCTTCTTAAACTCCTCCACGGTCAGGTGACCTGTGGGACAGTCCTTCAGGAAACCGCGGTACCACTCCTGCAGCTCGTGGTCGGTGAACTCGGTGTTTTCTCTCAGGTCGTTCAGGACCTCAGGCCGGAGCTTGCTGTTCTGTTTTCCCATGATGCACCTCTCTCAGGTGAGCAGATCCTGGGCCTCGTGTCTTTTCCTGTCTGCTCCGTCTGCTCCTGCAGGAGACCAACAACAACAAGAACCTTCGTTAATATCTTAATGTTATCATGGTGGAGAGGAGGAGGACGCTCCTCACAACGCCACCGCCACAGAACCAACCAGACCACCCCAGGAACCAGACTCAGGAACAACAACAGAAGGATTACCCAGAATCCTCAGGTTCTGTCTGTCTGTGTGTGTGTGTGTATAGATTGTGTGTCCTCAGGCCCAGTATTGATTTATCGACCTCTCCCCCACGGTGGAGGGACCGGTGCCCTGAAGCTTGGTGTTTTACAGTAAAGCCCTCTCCCAGGGGTCAAGGGTCAGGGGTCAGGCTTACTGGGGCTGTTGTTAGTGAGAAGGCCGGACGCTGGTCTGGTCCGGTTTCGTTTATTTTATTTTATTTTTTATCAGGGAGAAACAAACAAAATCACAATAACACATTTGTGTCAAACAAACAAACAAACAAACAAACAAACAAACAAACAAACAAACAAACAAACAAACAAACATGTCCAATCAGACCAACATCTTCTCCAGTCTGTTACCCTCCCTTATATTTTATAATATGTAAATTAAGAACATTTGAACAGTAGATGTCACATTTCCTCATTTTCCTCAGATCTACTAATATCAGTTCTCAGTTGTCTGAGAACTTTAATATTCTGGTACTTCATGTATCAGAGGTATTTAGAGGTATTTAGAGCAGTTCAGCTCTCCGTGTCTCCGACTGTCGTCTCTGAGCGAATGTCCGTCTCTCCATCAGGTCAGTTTCCTGAACAGTTCCTCGCCGGTCTTCAGTGTCGGTGAGTTGGGTTGGAACCACTTCCTTGTTTTCGTCCTCTCTGCTCTGGTCAGTAAAATCTTCATTAGATATTTTTCTGCTTTCACTTGAGTACGTGATGACATGGTACTGAAATACATTAAACTGACACTAAACTGTAAAGTAATTTAAAATATGTATCCAGACAATCATGAATATCAAAAGTTTCGGGCAAACCCAAAATAAATGTTAATGTTAGCTAAATCTGAACCACACATCCTCCACAGTTAATGTGACGTAATAGGATGTTGGAATTCCAGGAGTCTTGAAAACTTTGATATAATCTAGATCTTAATTTCTTCCCAGATTTGTGGTCTGATCTGGTTTCATGTGGAGATGAATATTCTGACTGAGGGTTCAGAAGTACCAAACGAGGACCCTGAATCGTTTGTCCTCCTGGGCCTCTTCACCTTTACTGTCTCTGGTTTATCTACTATCTGTTTCCGTGGTAACGCTCTCTTCATTCACACCAGCAGGAAATGAGGAAGTATACAGGACAGAACCAGGAGCAGCAGCAGGTATTAGACGGGACGCTCAGAGAATACAGCGTGCTGATGAAGAGAGCAGGAGGAAAGTGTACAACGTTGGTGTCAGGAAACGGAGAAAAAAACGCTGAACTTCAGCTTCAAATCAGTAAACTGGCAGAAGGTGGGACAGAGTTGTCCAGAGTAAATACAGTCTATGGTGGTGAGGCTCTGGAGGATGTAGAACATTCTAGAATATCATTCTGGAACATCAAAGACATTCTAAAAGATCAATAACATTCTGGAACATCAAAGACATTCTAAAAGATCAAGAACATTCTATAACATCAAAGACATTCTAAAAGATCAATAACATTCTATAACATCAAAGACATTCTAAAAGATCAATAACATTCCGGAACGTTTGAGAAAATTTTGGACTTTTGGAAACAAACTGGAACAGTCCGGGGGTTCATGTTTTCTATGATTGACACCTGATACAGCCTATGGGAGGACAGAGATTGTGTAGCTGTAGGGGGATACGCTGTTTGAGCCGAGCGTCATCACAGCGACTCTCCTGCCGAACGCGAACAACGCTACGGCGCAATGTTGGTTTCAGGAAGTGGAGAAAAAATGTGGAATTACTGAGAACTTTTCAGCTTCAAGTCTGTAAACTGGAGGAAGGAGGAACCAAGTTGTCCAGAGTAAAAACAGTCTATTGGCCGGACGAGATCATCTCTTCGCTTTATTCTATTTCTTCTCAAACTGTTTATTTTTGACAAACGTATGTTGTGTAAATTTATCTTTGACATGTACAGTTGTTTGACGTACAGGTGTTTTATTTTGTTCGAGATAAATAAAGAAAAAAAAGGAAAAATGTTGACAGGCGGATGGTGAGACTGCTGCTCTGTGGTTTTGAGTGTGTGAAACCTGAGCCAGTCTTTTTACAACATGGATCTAGTAAAGTGTGTGTGTGTGTGTGTGTGTGTGTGGGAGGAGCAGAAAAAAGCACGAGCGGGGGCGAGAGGAAGAAAGAATGGAAAGAGTATGACACATAGGAAGAGAAATTATTCTCAGCTCTACAACACGAGAGCGAGAGAGAGAGAGAGAGAGAGAAAGAGCGCCTTTCCATAATGACCTCTGAATAAGACTCCTCCTCCTCCTCATCCTCCTCCTCCTCTTCCGCCACTCATCGCTCCACCTTTAATGACCCCCCCCCCCCCAATCACTGAGACCCCATCTCTCCAGGATGATTGGATCTGGCGGAGGACAAATAAAATCTAGACGAGGGTTTTTCTTCTACTGTAATTTCCTCATGAGCGGTGGTGGCGGCGGTGGCGGAGGTGGTGGCGGCGGCGAGCAGGTTGGTGGAGCAGAAACCGACTCATGTCACCTCCAGAGGGGAGGAGCATCAATCATCTCAGATCAGCCTGTTTTCACTCCTTCACACACAGAGCTGAAGCCTTTCAGACCCTTCGCAGGGCCGTGTCTGCGGAGGGGGGGCCCAGGGGTGCCTACCCCAGAATCCTCAAATCTGATTGGCTGTTGGATATAAATGATGATTAGTTACTTGGGCTGCTGGTGGTTCATGGACTCTGATTTCTAAGGTTTGTGAGCCGTTGACAGTCTGAGTAAATCTCACAGAGATTCATCCGCCCACTCAGACCAGTGGAACAATATTAGGGAGCTGTGTTTTATTTTGGAGGGTTCATTTTTGTTGGAGGACGAGGATGTAAGAGAAGAAACCGGGGTCAGCGTTAATGAAGTCTGTGTCACAACAAGGGATCGGGTTAAAGCAAAAAGGAAAAGTCCGACTCAGACTTCAAAATGTTCAAAAAAAAAGATTAAAAAGGGAAAAAAAACACAAAGAATCAAAGTGGGGACACAAAAATACACACACATCAACACACACAGACAACAACACACAGACAGACATACACATCGACACACAAACACACAAAGAACCAACAAGAACAGAAAGGAAGACAGGGACTATAAACACACACAGGTAAATGAGACACAGGTGAGACTGATGAGTGAACAAAGGAATCAACTCCTACAACATAAAACAGGAAATAAACAAAAAATCAACTCCTACAAATAAAACAGGAAATAAACAAGAAATCAACTCCTACAAAATAAAACAGGAAATAAACAAGAAATCGACTCCTCCAAAATAAAACAGGAAATAAACAAGGAATCAACTCCTACAAAATAAAACAGGAAATAAACAAAAAATCAACTCCTACAAAATAAAACAGGAAATAAACAAGGAATCAACTCCTACAAAATAAAACAGGAAATAAACAAAAAATCAACTCCTACAAAATAAAACAGGAAATAAACAAGGAATCAACTCCTACAAACTAAAACAGGAAATAAACAAAAAATCAACTCCTACAAAATAAAACAGGAAATAAACAAGGAATCAACTCCTACAAAATAAAACAGGAAATAAACAAGGAATCAACTCCTACAAAATAAAACAGGAAATAAACAAAAAATCAACTCCTACAAAATAAAACAGGAAATAAACAAGGAATCAACTCCTACAAAATAAAACAGGAAATAAACAAAAAATCAACTCCTACAAAATAAAACAGGAAATAAACAAGAAATCAACTCCTACAAAATAAAACAGGAAATAAACAAGGAATCAACTCCAACAAAATAAAACAGGAAATAAACAAGAAATCAACTCCTACAAAATAAAACAGGAAATAAACAAAAAATCAACTCCAACAAAATAAAACAGGAAATAAACAAGAAATCAACTCCTACAAAATAAAACAGGAAATAAACAAAAAATCAACTCCAACAAAATAAAACAGGAAATAAACAAGAAATCAACTCCTACAAAATAAAACAGGAAACACTGAAAACTGATCTAAAGAATAAAACACTGAGAACAGGAGGGAAACAGGGTCGAACTGAAAACTCACAAGACTGGACTACAGAGGAACAGGAACACTTGGGAAAATACTCTAAAAATAATAAAACCAGTGAATAAACTCAATAAAGAGATGATATGGTGACATTATATAGATATGAACGACTCTGTTAAACACCAGAGATTCATGGAGATCATCAGAGATCCTCGTCTGAGCCCCACAGACCTCTGAAAGTGTCAGGTTCATCCATCAGAGAGACGGTGGAGATATTTTGGGTTTGGAGATAAGTGTTGGATAGACCGGACCATTAAGATGACTAACTGGGTTTACCTGGAGCTAAAAATACGACGCTCATCTGAAAAAGACGTGAAATAAAGAGCTGAACTCTAAAGACAGGAGACCTCTGAGTGTCACACTGACAGTATTAAACCTCTCTGTTTTAACAGGGCGGCGGTTTAAATGAGTCGGCGGCGGCGGCGGCGCCCTGCAGGCCTGACCGTTGTCCTTCCGCTCTCACATACAACAGGATGAGGAAACAGCAGCAGCAGCTCCTCAGCGCTGGCTGGGTCACATGGACTTTTCCAGGACAGCTCAGTGTGCAGGCTGAGCTGAAGCAGACATAAATATGGGCGTTGCTATTTATTCCCCTTAAGCACACAAAGCCACATAAAAAACAACCCTGAATATTCACGGCTGAAGGGAAACTGCTGCCAGGATGTTTTAGACACTCTTTAGACAAAATCTATTTTCTTAATCTGAGAGGAGAAGGACAGCAGTCAGACATTTTCAGAGGCTTTGGCACACAGTCCAGATTCTTCTAAACTTTTCAACATGCTTATTAAAAAAACAGAACCAGATCGGAGGAGTGGCAGTTTGGACCGCCGGTTATTCCTCTGTGAGCGTTTGAGACGTGGTCACAGGAATTTTGCGAGTTTTCACAGCTGAACTCTGGGAAACTCTTTTTTTCATCGCTGCTTCTCGCAGTGGAAAAAGTGGTCAAAAATAACCTCTGCAGTATCGCCATCTTCCTGTCTGAACGTGGAGGAGAAGCTCAAACACACTCAGAGTTTGATTCAGATTCTCATCAGCGTTTCCCTCGATGACACAGAAACAGCCTCTGAACCCGACCCCCAAAGTTCTCTGAGGTCCACTTTGTCCAGAAGGTTCACTCACTAATTGGACTATTTCACACAGGCTCCAGGCAGCACCCCCCCCCTCCAACCCCACAAAGAGCTTCTGTGGAGGCTCTGTTGACCTCTGACCTCCCTGGGTTCACTGCTGTTTGCAGCCGCCATGTTTCCTGGCTGATACTTCGCCATGACACAAAAACGTTTCCTTCTTCTCTCAGTCGCTCAAACACCAAAGAAGGTTGAAGAGAAGGTTGGAGATACCTGAGGCAGCAGGTCTGCAGGTGCTTCAGCAGACAGACTCCACCTTCAGGTCTTTTTTTGTCACTCCACTGGACTCTGCACGGTTTTAGGGGTTTCTGTTAGGTGGTAGGGCCCAGGACCGGGTACTTTTCTAGTACCTACTCCACCTTCATCCTGATCGTCTCCTAAAAGGTCGTATCCTCCGATCGTAGCTGATCGTAACCATTCAAGTTAACGTGTCAATTTACACCGACTTCTTTCCGTTCCTCTGAGGATCGCTGGACTTCTCAGCTGATCACAAGAGTTCTATATTCCACATTTCAACTGTTGTCAGAATCTGGTTTGGGATCATCTGAAGGTCTTTCCTGAAAACATCTTTGTCTGGATGGACGCAGATGTTGCTCGTAAACCTGGAGATATCGTCTAAAACTGAGGATGCAGCATCTATGATTTCCAATTCTTAAGTAAGTCCAGCTGTCCTTTCCAAAAGAGAGTTACCACCAATTTCCACCTCATCCTGAGGAGATGCTGATTCTAGAAGTCTAGAAGTAGATTTCCTCCTCTGGAAGGACACAATCTACTGCTTATATGTCTATGTGTCTGTCTTTAGAGAGACAACTTGTTATCTTGTGACTGAACATGAAACCGCCAGAAAATTCGCCTCACAAATGGATCCGGTAGGAATTTGCGGACGGCGAACATCGGCGCCGTTCTGGATCAGAGCCGTTCCAGATGTGGTAAAAATTGGGGGTTAAGGCTAATGATTGGCCGGGGAGGGACGTTGCTGGATGAGTCATTGGAGCTCCTCCTCCACAATAATCAAACCCGCCATTTTTCTAGCCTGAGAGCAGAGACTGTGCGTCGTTATTACGTCTGTGAGGTTCACCATCACCTCAGCGTCCTCCATTGTTGGGTTGGGTTCGGACGCCGCCTCGTGATGATGACTCCACCCACTCTGGGGTCGTCATCTGTATTCAACTGGGGAGGAAAACCACCCAAACTGAGTTGAGTGAAGTCGTGGTGAGTCGTGTGAAAACTGTGTAATAAAAAAACAGCAAAAGTTGACATCCGAAGCCCCGCCCCTTGATTCTGATTGGTTGGTGGTAAAGATGGGACATTGATGGGTGGAACTGGACCTCAATAAAGTCCAGTCCAGACTGACCAAAGATCAGTCCGTCTCTCACTGACCCTTTCATTCACAGAGAGCGGATCACAGCGCCTCCGTCGTCTCTCTGTTGTCGTTGTTCCCTCTGGAATAAATCTGTGTTTGATTTTTGATCCACAAATAGAAACGACTTTTCCCCCACTGAGCTCTGAGACACAGGAAACATTTATTTTGTTCCACTTTTGAATGGAATGTAAATCAGACAAACTGATCCGGTTCAGAGCAGAGACAGAAAGCAGACTTCCCAGAGCCCTGCAGCCCCCCCAGCCTGAAGGACCGTGAGTGGGCTCCGACAGGTAACTAAGACACGAGGCATCAGGTGGGTGAGGGGTCGGCAGAGTCAGGAGGAGCAGCTCTGCTCTGTAGCAGTCCTCCTGATCAAGTGTCAGAGAAAACCGTGCAGAGGATCAGGATGAGGTCCCCTGACACACCAGTCGTCAAGGCAACAGGATAGTAGTGCTACGACTTGTGCGAGGGAGGCGGCGCAGCTATCAATCCAGGGCAGGTACAGGGCAGAGGATATATAAAGACTCTGGAGGAAAAGGAACATTTACGCTGTTTGCTTTTGCTTCATGTGTTTGCAGTCTGATAAAGACCGCCGCTCTCATAACCTGACGACGACGCAGACCGCTCTTCACTCCATTTTATCTGCTTTTTACCTACTGCGCCATACAGACACCCCATCTATCTAAATATCTATCTATCTATCTATCTATATATCTATATATTTATCTATATCTATATCTATATATATCTCATAACTGTTTTAGTAAACATCCACAAAGCACAGTTCTGATGAAAGCGGTTTGTTTGTAAAGGATGTATTATGATCTAGTTCTTGAATCGTCACGTGTTGCTGGAGTTTGTAGGTCATGTGAGTTTTAATAGAAGCTGCAGCAGTTCCTCCAATGATCTTCAGATTCATTTAGCAGGTTTAGATCTTTGTCTTATAAGCTTTAATAATTAAAAATGTGCTGAAGGTTAAAGTTTGTGAATTCAGACCTTGTTTTTGGACAGAGCTGAGAGTAAACAGGAGCGTGCTCAGACGATCACTAAACTATTTCTGAGTAATGAGTTTAACAGACAGAGTTCACTGAGCAGGTGGAGAATTGTCCCGCTCTGTCATTGTTAGGTTTAATGTACATTTGTTAGTAGATCACACTGTTTTATTCCGATTAAAGATCATTTAACAGTCTTTTAGCTGACTAAGGTAGTTATAGAGGATGACTTAAAGTGTGATTGGGGTCAGAGGTCAGGGACCCTGAAGCTTCACATTAACCCTAGAAGACGATCTCCGGGTGATTTTAACCCTCTTAAACCTGTTTTTAGGTGATGTTCCTGATGTTGTGTTTGTCTGAGTATCATGGGTCTCTGAGTATCTTCAGTGTTTCCTTTGACATCTTTGAAGACAGATTTGTCTCTCTGATCCTAAACCTGCTTTTTCCTACAGACTCTAGACTTTAGTGATGGAGGGTAAAGTAGGTTTGGGTGGTTTTTTAGCTGCATGTAGAGAATAAGGTCAGTCAGAGTGGTCCTGGAGTTTACATGTTATCTTTATTTAGTGCAGTGGTTATGAATAACTATCACAAAGTCGTGATTTTTAAGTGAATTCAGATGGAGATAAGAAATATTTGAGTCAGCTTTAATCATTTTTACTCCAAATCTGACAGATTTTGGTTCTCTCTCCTGTTATTGTGCCGAGGAGCCTGAGTCTGAACCAGGGAAGACTCACATGGAAAAGAAAATAACTTTACAGTTTATATATTTAAATATATTTTAAGTGATTTTTATTGATGAATGTCTAATTTCAGTTATTTAGTTGTATTTTTCTCTGGTCCCCTTATGTCACTTTTTTCCCTCCCTTTGGACATTAAACTGTTAAAAATAAATAAAACGACTTTAATTTCTCATGTTTTGTCCTATTTTGATCTATTTTGATGACAAGGACTTTTTCTTGGGTTTATTATTTCAGGTAAAAACCATCTGATAGTGATGGTGATGGTGTTTCTCATTTCAGTGATCTCGGGTTAAACACTTGGACTAAAGTCAGAAACTGAGGTGGACTTACCTGAGGTATAGTAACGGTTTTTCACCAGACTTCCGGATCAAAGTCCACACCTTAAGCCCACTCCGAGACTCTAACTGAACCGTTAGCTGAGCCGAGTCTGAGACCCGTCCGAACCTCAGCCCAAAACACTCTGGAAAAGTCCAGAAAGAGGCGGAGAGAAGATGTTCCGGTCGGTCCGACTGTTCCGGAGAAAGGAGGTGAAACAGTCCGGGTCAACAGAACAAAAACAGTTCCTCCTGTGCTCGGTCCAGTCCTCGGTACTCCGGCTCTATCATTCAGGGAAGATGTGGCACTGAGCTCTACTGATGTTTCCTTCGCGAACGATTCGTTCAAAAGAGTCGAATCTTCTACGTGAACATACTGAACCGAATCATTTCCTCGAGTGATTCTTTTGTTTCTCATTTCAGAAACAGCATTGCCAGTCGAGCAGTCAGTGATCAAGGAACCGCATGTACCGACACCTGAATCACTTGGTGAACGAATCGCACATTGAACTACACTCTCAGGAATCATTTTTGTAGGACAAAACTAACTTTTTTTTCACTGCTAAATTGCCAACACAACAACGTGCATATTCTAGTCTATTCTATACAATAGGACACAGCAGGTAACAAGTAGTTCATTAAACCCACAGCATCCTAACACTGCAGCGGTTTGTGAGGGAATGATTCATGTTCAGTTTGAATTCCCCTAAACGTTCAGTGAACGAATCACTCACTGAGTCCAGTTTACTGAGCAGACCTGATAAATATTAAACCATAGGACACTTTCAACATCATGACTTATAAACAAGTTCATTTTTAAGAATCTGTTTGTCAAAGAAACACAGACACTCTGGTCTCCAGGTCCCAGAAGCTGAACCCTGAACTGTTCTTCAGTTCAGAAGGTCGAAGTCACAGGCTCCTCCCATCATGTGCTACATGATTCAGTGATTCGGTGACCGAATCTTTTGAACGAATCATTTTTAGTGAACTGACTCTAGTGATTCAGTACATCCAAAAGAACTGCCGTGCCCATCTCTACTGAGCTCGGTTTTCATCCGACTTCTCGAAGTTCCTCCTGGAGGGGTTCCGTTTCTTCTCTCAGACCACATCCCGGATCATTTCGGTTTCATTTATGGACACAGAGTCTATAAACTCGGGTTAAAGATCCCTGTGGTCCAGTCTTTTCGGGGTGTCATGAAAACCTGCACATGTGTGGTTAGTGTTTTGTGCTCTGACTCCCCCCACACACACACTCTGAATGGAACAGTCCACTCCCTGCTTCTTCCTCCGTAGAAACCGTCTCAGCAGCTCTGTGTCCACATGGAAAATCATCTCTGGAGATTATTCTTAGCACCATATCTAAAATAAACGGTCCTCATTTCAGGGACACGACGGAAACAACGAGAAACACAAACAAACTGAGACAACTGTACACACATTATTCATTTAATAAAAACACAAATAAAGTTGTTTTCTGAAAAATTTATCCAGATGTTTCAGTTTAAATGACTCATTTGTGTTCAGTTCTGTTCACACACTCCTGTAAACATGTCAATTCAGTTTTCTTTCCTTTGACAAAAGATCAAGATTAGACATCTATTTATTTATTTTCTATGTACAGTCAGCAGCACCAGTCTGAGAGATAAAACCTCTTTACTCAGTTTTAAACACACCTCAAGTTTCTCTAATGGACTGATTCAGACTGAGAGGAGGCGGTAATAGGACATATAACCTAAGGTCTCCCTCAGCCTCTCTGAACATTCACATCCATCCATCAGTTCTCCTCGTATGTGAGCTGAAGCTACTCTGTGTGTGTGTGTGAGCATTTCATTGAGTGGATAAATAATTAACTCTGTGTGTGTGTGTGTGTGTGTGTGTCTTCCTGTAGCCTGACACCTGTTTCTATAAGCACGTGGAGTGTTTATCTTCTCTCCCTCAGAGTCGCTTCAGTCCTGACTCACTGTGGGGGGTTGAGGCTGTCATAAACTCCAGGCTGAGGCGTCTTTTGTTGCTGTTGCCAATTTGGAACCTAATGCTGCCGCGCCGTATCCTGATGCTGTTCAGGGATAAAAACAACATTATTGTTGCTCTATCAGCCATAAAGAAGTTCGACTTCACTGCTGTGAGACCAACGATTAACACTGAGGCTGACCTCTAATTATACTTTTACTATACTGCATATTATTACTATCTTGTGTTGTATACAGCGTACATACTTGTATGTTGTAAAACTGTACAAATGCTGCATATTTTGATTCTTTATTTTTACTTATTTTATCTGCTGATTTATCTCCTCTTTCTACTTTGTTTTCACTGGAGTTACTGGAACACAAAGCAATTTCCCCCTGAGGAGTATTCAAGTATTTCTGGTTCTGGTTCTGATTCTATGGGACAGGTACTTCCAACCTAAGGGACTCTGCTGACCTGTTTACACAGCAGAGAGAGGCAGATATCTCCATCTTTAACTAATGTACCACCCTGCTGATCACCGCTCAGGTGACCGTCTGTGTTGGTGCTTTTTCCTCCCTGACAGGTCTTAGAGAACGTGTTACCTTTACCTGTGTGACGGAGGGGGAGATGCTTTCACACCAGGCTCCTCAGGAACATGGAGATCTCCTCTTTGGTCCCGAGGTCTGTGAAGGTCTCAAAGCTCTTCGTGACGCTGAGCCCGTCTGTTTGAAGAAGAGGTTCATTTGACTTCTTTATTACAGTCATCGATGTTAAAAGACGATTTATCACACAAGTTAAAATAGTTCACCATGAAACTAAACAGCACATGTTCGCTCTTAAAGAGACTCATCAGTGATTCAAATAATTCACTGACACAAAGTTTATTTCTTTATCTTGAAACTTTAACCAGAAAAAACCTCTGAGATTAAAAATCTCATTTGTAAGAGTTTCCTGGCGAAGACAGGCAGCAGCACTTTTATAAAGTTACAGACATAAACAGATACAGACAGATACAGACATAACAACCAGCTAAGAGCAGAACATTTTCAGTCAAAGCACTTACAGCTTCATCTTCCTTTAATCTACATTTAAAGAGATTTAAAGAGAGCAGCTCACAAACAGACAGTTCTTTTCTTGGAGCAGATTCCAGTTTCTGCAGGAGCAGCAGATCCAAAACTTCTTTTGCCCGTTTGAAGATGAACTTTAGGGACAGATAGCAAAAGTAGATTTAGTGTCTGAGTCACAGAATTTAGGCTTTAGCTTCCATAACATGAATATGTTAAGCAGGACGAGTACAGCCTTTTAAATCAATATATGCCAATAGTTCAGTCTGCTCATGGTTGGAAAGGGCCACCTGTACTCTGTTCATACCGAGTACAATGATGAGTTAAAGATTTGAAGTTTGTTATGAACCGTAGAGCTCCATGATAAACAGTATCCAAAGATTTAAGACTTTAAACAGATACATGCATGTATAAAACATCTCCATAACCAATCAGAGGCATGAAAGAAGGAGCAACAAGAAAAACAAGATTTATCATGTCTGAAGTAAAAGTTCAGCTACAACCTAAACTTCCAATGTTTCACTGATTCATGATACTGAACGCTGTTGAGCTTTTAGACCCTGAGTTCAGGTTTCCTTTAGTCAGTGTTGTTATTGAAAGTTAAGATTTCCTCCTGCGGGGGGCGCTGTTGCTCACATAGTCTACTTTGTTTTTTCTTGTATTGTAAAAAGCTGAAGAAAAACGGAAGTACTGAGTTAATTAAGTGGCTGAAACACACACACACACACACACACACTGAAAACAGTCTTTAAATGTCTAAAACGATCATTTGCTCAGACTGGCTGTTTCAGTTCAGATCTGGTACCGTCCAGGTCCTGGTGTCATATTAATGTTCTGATCCAGAACAGAAGCAGAAGTATCATGTTTTCACTCAGCTGCTGTGAGGGGATCCAACAGAGGACAGTTCTGGTCTAAAGTGGAGGTCCTGAACTGTTCCAGAACCATGAAGATCCACCAGAGGGTGCTGATGGGCCTGCGCTCAGCTCCTCACTGCGGGTCTGTCTCAGGTCCAATCTCTGCTCACTGTCACCTGTCTTCAGATGAAGAGTTTGTGGTCCTCAGGAGGTGTTGTTATGTCGTTTCATTTCTTCATCTTTAAACTGTAAGCAGTAGATCACTTTGTTGTTGTTGCCGTAGTAACAGACAAAAGTTCTCCATAAAAAAGTTGCTCATAAAAACGGTCTGACCTCTGTCCTTCCTGTGTTCCATACATGTCCATGTCATCCTCCACATGATCGGTGACGATCAGTGAGTGCTGCGCTCATATTGATCCATCTGTCTTTACATTAGACAGAGTGAGGGGCAATGCTCCATAGTGCTGTGTCAATATTGAGGGAACACATGGCACTGAAATCAAGGTTGAACTTGATTGGGCGACAATAACGCACCATTTCTATTATTCTGTGTGTGTGTGTGTGTGTGTGTGTGTGTGTGTGTGAGACATAAACATGTTTAATGTTCTTCATCTTCAGTCAATAAATCCACCCTGAACATTACCCACGCTCCACGTCACTGCTTCATCTGTATACTGTATAAAAACCATATCACTGTGATGAAGCGGTTATTCTGTGTGATCAATAATTAATGAGTTTTTATTCAAACTATAATTGGTTTGTTAACGAGAATATCTGATATCAGAAAACAACATAAGACTGACGGGATTAGACAGCGTGAAAAAAAGTGTGTAACTTTATTAACATCTAAATAAATAATATTAATAATAATAACAATAAAAATACTACTACTAGTACTAGTAATAATAATAATAATAATAAACATAATAATGATTATGATGATATCAATAATATTTAAAAATAAAATAATAAAAAAATAATAAACATAAAAATGATGATAATAATAATAATTATAAAATGATGATTATGATAATAATAACAGTGATAATAATAAAAAGAATGGTATTATTATTATTATCATTATTATTATTAATAATAATAATATTGATTATAAACAAAATAATGATATCAATATTTACAAATAAAAAGATTTTTTTTAAATAAATAATAATAATAATAATAATAATAATAATAATAAAATTATTGTGATAATAATAATAAAAAGAATGGTAATATTATTATTATTATTATTATTAATAATGATAATAATAATAATAATATTGATTATAAACAAAATAATGATGATGATTATGATATCAATATTTAAAAATAAAAAGATTTAAAAACAACAATAATAATAATATATTCATATTATGTCAATAATAATATATATTTATTAATATTTAATAACTGAGGAGAAACAGGATCATTATTGATGCTGTAGAAACATCCTGAAAACACTGAAGGCCTCTAAAGAAAAAGAAGAAGAAGAAGAAGAAGAAGTCTCGGATGTCTCTGACGGACCTCCTCCTCCTCCTTCTTTTTCTTCCCTGTAAATCCTCAGACCTCCTGTTTGATACTCTGGTCCTCCTGCCTGTTTGTAGCCTGCTGACCTGATTGTCCTGTTTATGTCCAAACTAAGACCTGGAGTAAACTCATGTTTTCCAGCTGAGCACACGGGTTAGCCCTGAAACTGTTCTGTTTTATCCCACTGTTGGTTTGGAGGGTTACTCAAAGACACTGTACCCACCAGCAAAGACGGTCCTCATCATGCTGTTTGATATCTGAGTCAGTTTTAGGCCAAAGGTGAAACAGAGTATTTTAAAGAAACCCTCCTGAGCATGAACACCGATAATTCGGGCGTTAGTCTAAAGAACATGTTTGGTGTTTGTGAGTTTGCAGATCTGTGGACACAGAGACCACAACAGAAGGATGAGATGAAGCTGCAGACTCCATGAGGACGGCTGATTCAGGGATAAGATAGTCCAGCTGTAAACGCCGCTTCATTTATTATCGTCTGAGCTGATAGTGGACCTGCTGAGTAGACTCTCCTGGAGACTTGGTGGACCTCATATCTGAGCTGTTTCATGTAGAGGACATGTTTTCAGACCCTGATGAGCATGAATGAGCTCTACATGAAACTTTCACTCTAACGTACCAGTTACTTTATTGGCTTCTTATACCTAATTTAACATTTACATCGATCAATATTGTCACTGATCCAGTCGTTTCCTAACCTCAAGCAGGTCCAGTTGGCCCAGAAACAAAGAACTGGATCGATCAATCAATCAATCAATCAATCAATCAATCAATCAAAACCTTATTTATAAAGAGGTTTTCATACAGAATATGTAACACAAAGTTTATTAAAAACAGTCCCACATGTCCAGATTGTACCAGTCAGATCCAGTAAATGACTTAAAAACCATCAAAGTCAACATCTAACACAGAAACAGAGTTTGTTCTCATTAACATGATGGCGACCTGACGAGTGAACGCAGGTGTAAACGAGCTAACGCTATAAACTGCAACACTTGATATTCAGATGAACAAATCCATCAAAGGATAATCAACTGTGAAAACCCAACAGGACCAAACCACGGGCTGAGTGTGTCAGAAAACTAGGAGAGACTCAAAACTCCCGCCAACATGAGGATAGATGTAGAATAAAAGGATGCTGAGAGAGACAGAAGAGAAAAGACAGACGAGTTTGAAAGTCCAGGTGGATGAAAACCTGCAGGATCAGTTAGTGAAGAAAGTCTGAACCCTGACGATCCTGCAGGACGGTGGGTTTGGAGCTCTCAGTCAGGGAGTCTCTCAGATATAGACCAAAGGTCGTGTGTGTGTGTGTGTGTGTGTGTGTGTGTGTGTGTGTGTGTGTGTGTGGACATATATCATCTGGAACAAAGCCAAATGAACTATCTATATGATGTCCTGTTCAGGTACAGTAAACTGTATGTTCTGTACAGTAGTGTGGGTCTCTGTATCAGCCTGTCAGGATTTAGCTGTGTGTGTGTGTGTGTGTGCGTGCGTGCGTGCGCGCGCGCGTGTGTGCCTTCCTCTGAGATCTCAGACCTTCTCTGGACTCCATGTAACTCTTGTTTAAAGGTGCTGGTGTTCATCTGTGATGGTTTTTCTAACCCGAGCTCATTTTCTGTGTTTTGGTTTAAAGTTCCTGATGAAAGTTTTCAAACATCCAACAAATCTGTATTTTAATAATTGAAGCTTTTTTGACCTTATGAATTGTCTTTTCTCTGAACATGAACAAAAACGATCAATTTAAAAAAGACGAACCTTCAGGATTTGGTTTTTCAGACTAACATCAGTTTTTAGGAACTGAACAGGAACGGTTACTTAAAGGTTTCTGAACGACAGACTGTTTGTTAAATAAAGTTAAAAACCATCTGATTCTTTAAATCCTGAAATGAAGAGAAACTCAGGGACTCCTTTATAATTCACATTTACATACAGTACATATATAATCCTAGGTGTGCACGCAGACATGCGTGTTCTCTGTGTGAAACACGATAACCTCTGACCTTTCTTCAGAGCGTGGCTGTATCAGTGAAGACATTATCAGGTTTGGTCTAAAGTGCTGGCTGTCAGCTCCAGATAAAGCCCACAACTATCAGGGGGCTTTATGACTCCTATGATACCCTGTGCATGACTTCATTGTGTCTGGACTTTCAGCCAATGTTTGCTCAATCCCACTGACTGACAGGTCAGTACACTGGCACAGATGGAACTGCACACTGAATTAAGAACTAGACTGTGATGTAAGTCTGACTGCTGCTGCTGCTTTTAAAGGATAAACTTTATTCACTGAGTTACAAACAAACCTGCATGTAAGGCTGTGAACCTTTGCTGGGAATCAAACACGTTTGGTTGACGATAAAGTAAAATATCATTCACACGTTTCAATCCTTTTAGATTTTGGCCTCGTGCATCATGGAGTTTGGAACAGAGAAGCTGATGTAGTTTATAGATATTCAGATAATTGTGGAGGCACCAAAATCAATCAATCAGTCTTTACTTATAGAGCACTTTTCATACAAAACTGATGTAGCACAAACACAGCAGAGGAATAAAAGAAACAAAGAAAACCCAGATCTACCCTGAACCAACCCCTCAGTCCCACCCCGCGATCTAAGAACAACAGAAACATGTACCGACCATGTTAAAACTAAAGATGAGGAAACACTGGAGGTTTAAAATCCAAAATCAAAGTAATATAAAATGAAATTTAAAAATAATTAATAAAATTAAAGAAGAACAACAGTAAAAGAAACTCAAATAAGAGCATTAAAACAGCTCAATAAAAGACGGTCCTGTCATTAAAACTAGAAGGGATAAATGTTAAAATATTTAAAAGTTAATGAGATAAAATGTAGTTAAAAGTGAAACTAAAAAGGTACGTTTTGAGTTTGGTTTTAAAATCATTAAGACAATTTCACCAAATTTAGAGAGATAATCCAGAATAATCCAGAACTCAACCTTCATGTTCGTTTCAATATTTTACATCCTGAGAGGAGAAAAGAAAAAAACACAGATTCACAGAAGAGTCGTCGGAATCATTCCCCCAGTCTTCAAACTGGTTATTATGGGATCTTTAGTTTCTACTGGGAGTCTCTAAAGAGGAAGAGAAAAGGTTCTGTTGGGTTTTCAGTATCGGAGACGTGAGTCAGGACATTTCTTCTCTTCAGGAGAGCACATGAACAAACCCCGAAAGAGGGCGGAGCCTAAAAGGATGCATAGTCTGAGCCTGTGTGTATTGACGACCACCAATCACATCAGCTGACGTCATTCTATTTTTAAACCGATGTCCACAATGACAGGATTACTGAGCGGTTTAGGCCAAAGAACAAAATAAATAATTCAAGTGAGATCCTGAGATTGAAGAACTTTGGTCTCTTGATCATCAGACTAACATCAGACCAACACCGTCCTCAGGTTTTATGAACTCTCATCCGTCTGAGAGGATTATTCATGTGTTCAGTGTGTAACCAGATTCATCAGTTTTAAAACAGAGATGTAAAGTCTTCGTCGTTATCACTTAAAGCTGAAGTTTGCAGATCTGCTGAGTTACTTCAGCCCAGCCGTCCGTACACGTGATGAGGAACCTACAGATAACCACTGATTACACAGAACCAAGCATTTAGTCAATACAGAGTGTCATGTGGGCACGTTATCATGCTGTCTAATCATGCACCTTCAGGAAACTACATGCCCTATTATCCAGACTGCTTTTCAACTGTACCTAACTGTAGGTCCTGACAGAGTGGATTCAGAGCTCCCTGTGGATTAAACCCTCGACCTTTATGCTGAACCATTGATTGGGCAAGAGTACCTGCAGCTGCCCCACCGTGGGCGACTGCACATGTCTGTCTCCTGTGATGAGGGTCAGAGGGTTTAAGCCACTCATCAGAGGCATGACGATGTGCTGCTCTCTCGTGAAAACATACATGATAATCTCACTGAATTGTACTTGATGTACCTCCTCCTCCTCCTCCTCACTCCCACACTTCATCTCCCTCTTCTTCCATCTACAGTCACAGAAAAGCTAATGAGGGTCTTATTATGAGAGCACAAAGAGGGGCCGGTTCAGACCGCGACACAGACATTAAAAAAGACCGACAGTAAAGGAGGTTTTTCTCTGCAGACAGACTGACAGACAGGACGATATTTAGTGGGTCTGACTGCACTCAGAGGTTCTGAAGCTTCTAGTAAGGCCCGAGTTCCTGAAGCCTCAGCGACATGGATGTGGGGCTAAAACAGACCAAAGTAAGAAAAAAGAAGTTTCAGTGAACTTCAGGTAAACTGTACTTAAAGTTGAGTTTTTATGCTCTTTTCAGAGACATATTTAACTTTACTTTTACTTTACTAAAAGTCTAAATACAGTTAAACTGTTGATCAAGATATACTCAAGTATGTATTTGTGCCACTGACTTGATCAGTGAATACTTCCATATATATCTGTTTAAGAGTATACTCTTAGTACCAACCAAGTACATAGATATATATACTGTGACTGAAATAACAGCAGACCAAAAAGGGAACTCTAAGTTTGCTTCAGAGTGGGCGCAAAGATGGCCGAGCAGGTTAAGCCGTGTCTCATGTTGGAGACCATGGTCCCTACAGCGGTCCTGGATTCAATTCCAACCCCCCAACCCCCCCACCCTGTGCTGCATGTCACCCCCAGAGGTTTAACTTGAAAGTACACTGGTAGTGTATTTGTATCAGTGTAAAAAGTATACTTTATAAAGTTTACTCAAATGAAGTATCCATTCATGAAAATGTACTTGAGGTAAACTTACTCTTGATGAGGGTACACACACACACACACACACACACACACACACACACACACACACACAGTCTTTTTCTACTTAACAGACCGTTTGATTCAAGAAGGTTCTAGAAACTCTCATCATCCCTCAGAGTGTCTCCTCCCATTACACCCTCATGTCCACTGAGAGCCTGTTTAAGACTGTCTTTCTGTCCCATCATATTGACCCATCGTTAAACAAATATATATATAAATATTTTAACTCATGACTATTTGAAATGTTTGGTGAGAGCTCCAGTGAAAAGAGTCCAAATAGAAAAGGAACATTGAGAGTTCAGGGGCTGAAGCCCCCTTTGGACTCTCTCTGTGTACATGTCTGTGAGTGCAAACACTGTCCGTACCTGACAAACTCTTAAAAGGTGCTGATGGTCATATATTGCAACAGGCCATTACACAATGTTCAGATGGAGTTATGTGATCGATAAACTAAGAAGTGTTAGAACTTACAGGGTCTGTCAAAGCTGCAAAGTAACGAACACTCAAAATAAAAATAACACCAGAAAGAGGAGAAACAT
This sequence comes from Xyrichtys novacula, assembly GCA_962446985.1. Classification (NCBI taxonomy): domain Eukaryota; kingdom Metazoa; phylum Chordata; class Actinopteri; order Labriformes; family Labridae; genus Xyrichtys; species Xyrichtys novacula. Next base: position 471,532 of record OY660880.1, on the reverse strand, counting down.
ACTTGATAAAAAAATACCCATAAACCCGCGGTTGAGCCTGTTTATGTGCTCATGACAGCCACTGCCAAAAAGCAGGTCCAGTTTAAACAAACATTCAGGCTCTCCATGAACCTTTGAATCTTCGTTGATCAAAGTTCATCATCTAACCTACATCAAAGTTTGTTTTCACTGTTTTCATTCAACCTTGTGAAAGCAGGAGCAACAGCAAGCATTCGTAACTCTGGAACCAGGTACTGCAAGTAAGTACTTCCATTTATTCCCACTGTGAGGATCTGCTGAGGGATGGAAACGTGAGCTGGCATCTCCACACAGACACATCAGAAAGTTATGAAGAAATTAAATTGGACTAAGACATTCACTGACACCATCAGGCCCAAGCTAAAGACCAGTCCAACATTTACATAACAGGAAAAACTGCCTCAGAATGGTCTTTTTTTAGTCAGCATCATCAGCTGATAAGTTTATCACCGTTTGATCTGGAGCTGGGACTTTGTGTTTGGAGCACGCCTTGATCACTCACTGTTAACTAATGAGAGTCTATCAGTGACCCGATTCAGCGCTGCTGGAAACCTGAAAACTGTGAATTTTTACTGCAGCTGGATGGTGGACATGTCAAACTTTCTAATTTCATCTTTTCTCAGTTGCTGTAAAAATGGATCCAGTGACAAATGAAAACTGTTGTATGGTCTTACAGTCTCCTGGTTTTACCCTTTTTAAATGATCTGTTCAATCAATGCTCCAAAGTCATCAGAAATGTAGTCAAATGATTTTTAAAATCTTTTATCTAACCGTCTACTTATCTTAATTGATTAATTCAAAAATTGATGACACTATGAGACGGCCTCCACAGATAATGCCTGAAGTATATCAATGATGATAAAGGCGGCTCTAAAGACATCTGCATATCTGCAATAAAAGTATTTGCTTTAATCCTACTGAGCGTGGGTTTCAAAGGCCTCTGTGTTTAAATACTAATGACAGTGAGAAATTCTCCAGTTTCACTCGATTTGATCAGTTTTGTAAGCCTGTGCTTTGTGACATGACGATTCTCTTAAACCTTTTGCCTTTGTCCCTCCACACAGGAGGGTGGAGTGGACTTTGAGCATTCAGAGCACTGTCTGTGCCTCCCAGTCCTCTGTCAGAGCCCAGCTGAGAGTATAAAAACCCTGATCTGGAGCTCAGAAACCAGTCTCGTCTGAGTACTCGCCAACAATAAGGAGAGAGCTTCTACGAACCCATCATGGGTTACACAAAGCTCTGCCTCTTGCTGCTTCTCAGCTTATCTGCCTTGGCCTGTAAGTAGACCCAGAGGAACCTCTCTCTGAAAACTGGGAGAAGATTCTTTTAGTTCTTTTGGGTTTTTTTAATTTTCAGTTTGACTTTGTGTGATTGCTCCCTGGAGTGCTAAAATTATCCAGTTAAATATGGTTTGAATGAGAATTTTTTATAGTCATAGAGTTGACATGTATCATCTGTAACAGGTCCAATGAAAGTTATTTCCTTTTTTTTCATATAAAGTCATTCTTACTGTCTTCAGTCACATCCAACTTACCGAATTTATTTGACTTGTTGACAGATGCCCAAGATGAAGATCTTCCAGCTGCCGTAGAAGAAGTTCCAGCTGCCGTGGAGGAAGTTCCAGTGGCCCCAGAAGAAGTACCAGCTGCCCCAGAAGAAGTTCCGGCTGCCCCAGAAGAAGTTCCGGTTGCCCCAGAAGTAGATCAACCTGCCTGCGTGTGTAAGTAAAAGACCAGTCTATGGGATCATGCTTAGTGTAATTTATTCCAGTACACACAGTTACAGAAGTTCAATAGGAGTTAAGAGATTGTCTTTGTCATTGATTTTCTCATCTAGTGGGTACAAGGTACAAGACCCTGCACAAGTATGAGTACTTGTATGAAGCTGAATCTCTGAACGCCATCAATGGAGCCTCAAACCTTCAGAACGGACCCAAGGGTTCTTGTAAGGTAAAAGAAAGCTCTGAAGAGATGATATTTCTCTCTTCCCAACCTTTCCAGGAGGTTAGATGATACAGAATATATTTCTCACTCACAGGTCGAAATTGAAGTTCCTCAGAGTTGCAGTTACATAGTGCGCACCACTGGCTGTAGCCTGAGTGAGGTGGTCAACATGGACGCAGAGGGCAACGCTGTGTTCGGTCCCGCTGCCGGCTCTGATGCCTTTGCTGCTGAAATGGAGAAGTATGTTCCTTCAGTGTGTTTTCAATAAGTGATCAAATCCAGGGGCTGAAAACCGCCTTTGTTTTAGGATGAAATGATCACTTCTCCAATCTCCTGCAGATATCCTCTGAAGGTTGTGGTGGAGGGTGCATACGATGTGAAACTGTACCCTGAGGACGGTGAGACAACAAACATCCTGAACATCAAGAGAGGTATCATCTCCGCCCTGGCTGTCCCTCTGGTGGAAGAGGAGAAGAACAAGATCATGGTACATTCATTTACACAGAAAGGGATACTACCTAGTCCTATTTTTAGACCTTTTGTGGGCTCACCCCCAACCTTAACCATGATTTGTGCTTTAAACACAAGTGTCTGATTATCACTTACAGCCCACTATCCATGGCAAGTGCAAGACTTTTTACACCGTCAATGCCAGAGAAGACATCGCAACTGACATCAGCCTCTCCAGGGATCTGTCCGGATGTGCAAACTTTGTCCCAATCCGAACCCACACCAATCCCTTGGCACTTCTCCCCAGCATGGTAAGACCTCCAGACCTTAGTATCCAGGGTGCTGACCTTTACAGGCAACAGCACTCAGGTTTATGGCAAATACAGTCCTAAACAGGTAACAGGTCTGAAGTGCAGGAAAGAGGTCTACGGTTGTGAGAGAGATGTTTTTGTTTGTTTTTCTGTAAAGGGGTACAGATGAGGTCGGTATGAGTGTAGTAGCATCAGAATCAAAGGACTAAAGGGGATATCTCCTCCAGAAACTCAAACTCGGTGACATGAAGTCGGATTAAAATCCCTTTTCAGCGCTCTAAACTTAATGTGATTGACAAAGGATATCTTAAAAGTGCAGTGCTCTATTTTTAAATCTTGTTTCCAGTGAACCCACCATAATGTTGTGTTTTTCATCTGCAGCACTACCCTGTTTCTAAGCTGATCAAGAGCACACAGAGTTGCAATTACCAATTTGACAATGAGCAACAGCACATGACCTCTGGCTCCTGCACTGAGAAACACATCCTCATCCCCTTCTCACACAAGTAAGTCTTACCTTTACAGAACTGACGAACTGTCCCTTTAAATCTGCACGTCTCTTAATATGTTGTCCTCTTACAGGGGAGAATACGGAGTTACCAACGTTGGAAAGCAAAAGCTGACCCTGGGGGCAGTTACTCCTCACAACGAGAGAGTCTTTGAAACAAGTATGTCCTTTAATTCAGCAGCGTTGGTTTGGTTGATGGAGGATTTGTCCCTGGAAGCAACGCTGACTCCTTTTGTCCTGTATCGTAGGTAACATTGTCAAGGGTCTTCACATGGAGACTGTGGAGGACAAGAGTGTCATCCAGGATAAAGATGCAGGTCTGAGCCTCCTGGGAGAACTGGCCGCTCTGCCCTTGAACGAGGGTGACAGGAGAGCTGACCTCTTCCACAAGCTTGTCGCCATGGTCCGTGGAATGAAGGCCGAGACCTTGAGTCCCGCCATTCCCGAAGCTCTTGCTGTGTCCAAAGTCCTGACCTACCAGGTCCTAGCCCAGTGTGGAACCCCTGAGTGCAGCAGTGCCATCATGCAGATCTTCAGGACCCTTGATACCTCCTCAGTTGAAGTTGATGCTGGAGTTTTTGCTTTGGGACTTGTGTCCAATCCTTCTCCCCTGCTGATCAACGACATGCTGGAGATGGCCCAGTACAAGCCCAGCAAACCCATCTTGTATGCCCTGAGCAATGTGGTCAAGAGGTGAGTGACTTTCAGAACTCTGATCCAGGTTTAGAGTCATATTTCAACATGTCTCCTCCTTTCTTCTACATCCTCCTCCAAAGGCCTGAATTTTTAATCAGTATTTCTTCTGTCACAGATACTACAAAGCTGAAGGGAAACTGATCCCTGAGATCCATGCTGTTGCTAGGTTTATGGCTGGACAGTTGGGCGACTGCTCTGGTGACGCAGAAACCACTTTCATGATTTTGAGGGTAGGTACCTTTTCCAACAATCCAACACTGAACGTATGAGGAGCACACGTATCAAACTTACATGAACATAAAGAAACAGTAGAAATGCAAAACTGTCTCTCAACTTTCAAAGCCGTTTTCTGGTTTAGGAACGATTCATTATATTTAGAGATGGGGCAGATAAATCAAAGATTCAGTACCTTGGACACTGTTAGGGCCCCTCAAGACAAACAAGCTTTGGCTCCACTTTACCAGAACCGAACAACTGAAATCCACATATTTAGTTGTTGTTCAGCCTCATGTAGAGGTGGATTGATGCATGTTTGAAAGTAAGAGACAGAAAGTTTGCTGCTCCAGATCTCCAATCAGTTACACCACTAGGCAGAAGAAGCATATTGCAGCATCTGGATTTTGGTTCTTCTTATTGAACAATCATCTTTTTTAATACCAGGTCATTGGAAACATGGCTGCAGCTCTTGGACCTGCCAGTCCCGCACTCAGAACCGCTGTGATCCAGTGTGTGAACCACCCTGAAGCTACCCTGCCTGTGCAGCAGGCTGCCATTCAAGCATACAGGCTCACCCCTGTCCCTGAAGAGGCAAGTGCAATTCCTACAACTGCTGAACCCATTACAGGACTGATGATCCAGACTGTGTCCTCATGTTGTTGATCTCTGTTGGTTACAGGGCAGAGAGGTTCTCATGCAGGTGCTTCTCGACAGTGAAAGCCCAATGCAAAAGCGTGTTGCTGCATACCTGGTTCTCATGAAGGACCCCCAGCCCTCTGAGCTGGCCCAGCTGGCAGCTGCCCTCCCCAATGAGCCAAACGACCAAGCCAAGAGCTTTGTGATCTCCCATGTGACCAACATCTTGTCCTCAACTGAGCCAGAGACCCAAGAGTACATGATAATCACTTACATTTGAATTTTTTTAGTCAATTGTGTGCTTTGGTGGTCTTCAAAGTCTGTAGGTCAGTGGTTTAACTCTTAGATGTTTTCTTTTTTAAACAGACTGAGACAGAAGATTCTGGATGCCCTGCAGGGTAATGAGGTTGGGCCCATCATGGACCTCACTAAGTTCTCTCGCAACTACAAGATTGGATCTGTGGAGGGCAACGTGGTCTTTGAGGGTACCAGCTACCTGCCAAAGGAGGTCATGCTTGACATGACTCTGAAGGCTTTTGGCTTTGACATCGACATGGTGGAGGTAAAAAAACGAGCTCTATAAATTCAAACTGTGCTCTGAGGTCGTATTGATGTGAGCTCAGTAGTGAGTGAGAAAACTGTCCCTTTTTTCAGATTGGTATGGAGGGAAAAGGATTTGAGCCAACTGTTGAAGCCCTGTTTGGAGAGAATGGTTTCTTCCCCGACACAGTCCTGAAGGCCATGTACTTTGTCTCTGACAACATGCCACTGGGAGTCAGTGAGGTCCTGCAGAGCGTCATGCCCGCATTGAAAAGGGACAGGATGAAGAGACAGGTATGCAGAGCAGTCTGTTTGGTGCACATAACGTACGCTCACATCTCATCAAACAATGACCCTGTTACTGTAAAGGAAATCTTAAAGAACAAAAGTATACCTGTACTTTTAGGCAACCCAAAACCTGCTGAGAGACATCGGACGTAACCTCAACAAACTTGTGAGGGACCTGAAAACAACACCGTCTCCTGAGGCAATGGTTTATCTGAGACTTTTGGGTAATGAGCTGGGGTACCTGAAGACCAATGAAATGGAAGAGATGGTCTACTCAGCTGCCATGATGATTGACAGCTTGATGAAGATGTTCCCAGCCGATGTGAGGAGACTTTTTATATTGCGTTTGAAATAGAGCCACTGATGATGAAACAATCCTTTTATTTCCAGGATTAAAAAAAATAAAAAACACTTTTATCACTTTATTTACAACAGCTGCTGAAGGCGCTGATTTCCACCGCTGACAACGCAGTCTTTGCCCACTACATCTTCATGGACAATGAATTCTTCCTGCCCACTGCCACTGGTGTGCCTCTGAGGATTGCCCTGTCTGGTACTTTCACTCCTGGTGTCCAGGGTGGACTGAAGGTTGCTGCTGACCTGGTGAGTATGAAACGATCAATGCTGATTGTTTGAACTCAGATTGATCTTCAGGGTATTGAGGATATGTGTCAACTGTGTTTCTGTAGAGCGAGATTGTCTTCAAGCCTTCTGCTGCTGTCGAGTTCGACACTCGGATCGGTGCATTCCTCCCTGAATACGTCGACTCTGTATTAGAGATGCACACCAGCCTCTTCCATGAGAGTGGCATCGCTGCCAAAGTGTCCTTTGAAGGAAGCACAGCCAAGCTGACCATCCCTGCTCCAATGCATCCAGTGAAGGTCTTGAAAATAACGTAAGTTACAAGAACAAGTGAATAATAGTGAGAAAAGAAACATAAGGCAGCTGCACTGTGATAAGATAAGTAGCCTTAAGGCATTTTGAACAGGGGAAATCAAATGATAGGTGCAGGTTTTATGTGCTTTTATCAGTGCAGTTATGGCTTTATGGAGTGATAGGGGGTACTGTTGTTTGTCTTTTGGAACAACAACTACTGAGCTACACTTGAAATCAGCTCATGTTATGTTTACACTTTTCTACATTTGAAATACAGAAACTATCTGGTAGCAGTGAGTGGATCAACTGTGTGGACCATCCCTCCTGTGGTGACAGACAAGGTTGATGTTAGTGAGTGCACACCTTTCTTTGCTGGAATGAAATACTGCAGTGCTCTGCAGTACACTGATGCTTCCTCCTCAGAGACAGCACCCTACTTCCCCTTCACTGGAGACAGCAAGTGAGTGAAATTGTCTGATCTGCAGGCCAACAATTTTATCTCTTATGATGACTTCTTTGTAATAATAAGCTAATTAAATTGATTCTCCAAACAGATTGGCCATAGAGCTCCACCCCACAGGTGAGGTCACCGAGTATACAGCCACGATTGCCTACGAGCTCCTGAGGGAGGGAGAAGAAGGCCGGCAGAAGGTGGACTCTTTGACACTGGTTGTGAGGGCTGAAGGTAATAAAGAAAAGTTAAAAATCTTCAAATTTGTTTCTGGCTGAATTTGAACATGAAATTACTTCAAGATGAGTTTTTTCATTCCAGTCTATTGTTTGGTCAACAACAGGTGCAGAGCCAGCTGAAGCCACTGCCCTTGTGAAGTATAACAGAAGGAAGAACTTTATCACAGCCGACCTCCAGATCCCAGACTACGATGTGGAGGCTGGACTCAGGCTGGGTGTTGTCGATGGAAACACCAAGGGCAAAGGAACTCACTCCATCTCTCTTGACTTAATCAACAAGAACATCCCTCAGCTCTCCCTGGTCGGCCGTGCCAGGTAAGAAATCAACATAAAAAATTAATATCATCATCATCATTTTTTATATTATACTAACTGGATGACTTGTGTATTTTTCAGCATCATGGCCATGAAGGACGCTAAGCTTGAAGTCCAAGTTATTGTTCCCTCACTCAAAACCGATGCTACAGTCACAGCCAACCTGAAGCGTGATGAGGAAGCAGCACTTGTGCTGAAGAGTGATATTAATGTCATGGGTGCCACATCTGAGCAGGAAGTCTCCCTGAAATATGGTAATTTTCATGTCACCCTTTTCTCATGAGATTTTACAACAATTCACTCTAAGTTCTCAGAGATATACTCATATGTGTTGTTCCCCAACATAGCCATGGATGGACAACAGTTAAAACTTGGGATAGAAAATGAGGCATAAAACCATGGGGCAGGCAACTTTGAGGCAGATTCACTGAAATACACAAGAAATGAGGGTTATTTCAATTGTTCCATGTTGTTGCAGATGGAGACAAGGTTGAGCTGGAGGTCAAGTCCGATGTGCACGCTGAAGCTGCTATCCTGCCTGAGATTTACCTGCCAGAGAAACTGTTCTTGAATACGTAAGTGTGGAAAAACTCCTTCAAAATACTCATAACCCAAATATACTCCACGTCATTCATATTTTTTTATACGTTTTGTTTCAAACAGCGAGGCCAAGGCTGTCTACTACTTCAACAATGAGCGCCTCATCCTTTCTGTTCCCCTCCCTCTCGGAGGAAAGTCAACAGAGGAGCTAAACTTCCCACCAGCTCTGACCACACCAAGTGTCTCTCTGCCCGCATATGGACTAGAGATTGCCTCTGTGGAAATTCCCATCCCAGAGATTGTTGTTCCTGAGAGCCTTACCTTGTACGTTCCTCTTTTTGGCAAAGCTGAGGTTGCCGCAGCAGTGAAGAGCAACATTTACAACATTGACGCTTCAATTGCTGCCGGCAAAGATGTGGTGGAGGCACCAAGCTATTCAGCTAAGTTTGATGTGACAGGAAGCTCTCCTATTGACATCCTCTCAATAAAGGTGGAAGGTAAGTAGCAGTAGATGAGAATTTTGGATGTATCCAACTTTTTGCTTTCCTTTTTGTTGCGATGATGTGTTGTTCAATTTTTGGTAAAAAAAATGTCCTGTTACATTTTTAGCCTTTCATTGATCAACAAAGATGGATAAATATCTTAACTTTACTCACAATTTTAGAGTTGAATCAGATAAAACTACACTTCACAATTTTATCATGTAACTGAGTCTTTGTATACGAGTGGGTAAATAAAGTAGGGTTATGTTACCAAACAAACCGAATATTAATTAATAGAAATCTTGTTTCCTTTCACCAGGCTCTGGGATGTTGGCCATCACTGATGCCATCAAGGCCAACCTGAAAAGCTCTTTGGTCCATCAACTTATTGAGGCCAATGTTAACATTGTTGAGGAAGTCACCATCGCAGACAAAATTAGTGTAAAATCCAGCAGCAAGATTGAAGCCAAAAGCCCCTTGGGTGTTACTATTGCACTAGAGCACACTGGTGTGGCAGGAGTCAGCACTGAAGAAATCTCTGCTGATAGCAACCTTGAAGGAACGTGGGAAGCTGGACCAGCACAAGGAAAGGCCACAGCAACCCAGGCAGTAATCATCGCCCCATTCAAGCCAGAAGCAAAGATTGATTCTACTGTTCTGATTGACTCCAGGCTTATCAAGGCCCAGAATACCATTGCAGCAACCCTTGCCGGTGGTGAACTGTCAGTTGTATCAAACACCAACGCTTTTGGAGACATTCTGACACATGCTGCTGAGCTTTCCTTCAAGGAAAGCAAGCTGTCACTGACCTCCGATACAAACGCCCTGGCTCTTGGTCTGAAGATCAACAACAAGGCCGAGGCCTCTGCTGGAGCAGGTGAAGTTGTCCTGAGAATTGAAACAAACACTGACCAGAGTGAAAACCGTGTTTACTCTCTGCTGACTGCTTCACTGGATGTCAATGGTCTGGCAGTAAACAGTGATGCCACCGTGAAGCTCCTTGAGAATGAGGCTATTCACAAGGCTGCTCTGAAAATGAGCAAAGATGGTTGGATCGCAAGTGGAACCACCACCCTCCAGAGCCCTCTTGCCCTGGAAAACACCTTCAATGCTGAGCTTGCTGCTTCAAAGGCTTCTTTGACCATTAACAACAAGGCTGCCATCCAGGACATTAAGGTCGACAATGCCAACAATCTGATCATCACCCTGTCTAGCCTTGACTTCAACTCAAAGGCTGAAGCTGTCGTCAGTGAGTATGCCTCATACACACATGACATCACCATCGACCTCAAACCCGACACAGCTGCTGCAAATGTAAACAACAACCTGAAACTTCTTGGGGCCGATGTCATTAATGAGGCGAACCTCAAAGCTGAGCTCTACAAGATTGATCTTACTGGAAGCCTGAAAGCCATCTATGGTGAGGAGGAGGTCAAACACGCCTATGAGGTGAATTATGCTGATTTGGCAGCAAGCGCTAAGTGCAGCACGACTGGAAAGCTCTTAGGAACTCACATGAGCCAAAATACTGAGCTTGAAGTTATCGGTCTTGCAGCCAGGATCGCCAACGACGCCCGCTTCAACTCACAGCCAGTACGCTTTGACCAAACCATCCGCTGCAGCGTTGCACCTTTTGATCTCAATCTTGACGCCATCTTCAATGCTGATGGAGACATTACCATGTATGGAAAGCACAGCGCCCAGCTCTATGGCAAGGCCCTCCTTAAAGCACAACCCTTGGCAATTGCAAGCTCACACGAGTGCCGAGCATCAGTGACCCAGCAGTTAGATAGTGGTCTTTCCATTGAGACAACATTGGACAACAAGATGGACAATGTTCTGTCACTTCAAGAGCAGAAGAGCAATTTAAGAATTAAGGCCAAAGTGAATGAGCATACCCTCAGCCAGGACTTAAGCATTTACAACACTGCTGAAAGAATTGGACTGGAGGCTTCTGCCACCATCCTCACAAACATCCTCAATGGCGACTCCGAAGAAAACCAGGAAGTCACCCTTTCAGGCTTCCTGAAGTATGACAAGAACACAGACAGCCACGCACTCCAAATCCCATTTGTTGAAAACTTGCCTGCCTTGCTTGAAAGCATCAAGGGCTTAGTCGTGTTGGTGGGAGAGACTCTGCAAGGTGTCATCAGCAATGAGGAGGTAAAAGCTGCAATTGAAGCTCTTCCACAGTATGCTGTTGACTTTGTTTCTCAGCTGAATCTAGAGGAGAAAATTAATCAACTGAAGCAGTATTTGAGTGATTTAACTCAAGAGTACGCTATCTCCATGGAAGATGTTGAGGCTTGGCTAGCTTACCTGAACGCAACTGTTGCGAAGATACTCTCAGATCTCAGTGTTTACATCCAGGGCATTGCTGGTGCAATTACAGAGATTATTACCACTGGCACCATTCCTGAAACCCTTATTCAGAAGACCCAGGAGCTGCTGGATGTCATCGCCGAGGAATACGACATCAAGGCCATTATTATGTATGTAATTGATACCATAAAGGGTGTGGTTGAGATCATAGACCTGGAAAAACTGAAGGGCAGCAGCATTGAAATCCTGAGTGACATTGACGCCACATATGCAATCAAGGCTAAACTGCAGGCAGTAATTGATTATTTGAGGGAAACAATCGAGACCTTGGATGTGCCAGTAGTTGTTGCTGAGCTGAAGAATTACATTTCATCTATTGACTTGAAAGCTCGCATTGATGAACTTGTGAGTCAGCTCCCCTCTGAGATCTTTGGTGCTATCAAGGATGTGATCGCAGAAATTGCTCAGGATCTTGACATCCTCGGTAAAATCAATGCAATCTCTGCCTGGATTAGAGAGCTCATTGTAAAGTATGAGGCTGACCAAAAGGTTCAAGCTATCTTGGAAAAGTTAGCAGAACTCATCAAGCAATGGAACATTGAGGAAACCATCAAGGCCATTGTAACAACAGTAAGGGATGCACACCTCCCTGACCTATTAGTGCAAACCCTCCAGAACACCATTGAGTACTTAAAAACAACTGATGTTCCGTCTATTGTTCAACAATTGAATGCAATCCTTGAAAATGTTGTGGAGAATGTGAAGTCACTGGAGTACAATGATTTGGTGCATATGGCCAATGATTGGATCAAGTGGGCCATAGATAATGTGAATGACCTGATTAAGACTCTTGAAATCCCCAACAAACTTGAGGCAACAAAAGATCTTATCAACCTTGTGCTGTCCACTGCTACAGGCTTGATAGAAAGTGTCAGGGAAATCAAAGTCGCAGAAATAATCAAAACTGGCAAAGATTTTATTGACCAGGTTGTGCTTGTTAACCTTAAGGGATGGGTGGACTGGGTGAAGCAGGGGATTGCAAATCTTGATGTCAATGCTGAGATTGCATCTTACTTGGACTTAGTTAGCAAATACTATGCAAAGGTCCTCACCATCATCACTAGCCTGCTTACCAATGTGATTGAGACTGTTCAGAGCATCTTACCCGAACAAAAAATCATTGGCGAGATTCAGCAAATCTTGACTGCGTTCTTAACTGAACTTAAGACCATTGAGTTGAGCACACCTTCCTTCTCACTGCCTCTCACTGATCTTGTTGTGCCTTCATGGAAGATCAGCTTAGAGAAGCTTGAAATTCCAACACAGCTGGACATCCCTGAGATCACCATTCTGGGTACCTGGACAATCCAGGCCACCACAATTTCCACTGATGACATCAAGCAGACAATCATTGCAGTTCTTGATTGGATCTTAAATGCTGAGATCGCAATACCTGACATGGATGCTTTCTTTGGGGAACTGACCATAAACCTCCTCCCTGCCCTGCCCGAGATAGCCCTGCCAGCAATCACTCTGTCTGAGATCTCACTCCTTGCCTTACCAGAAGTTCCTGTAGAGAAGTTTGTCAAGTCTCTTGAGCTTCCTGAGCTCAAACTGCCGACCATCCCAACTGAGATCATGGTCCCCTGCTTTGGTAAACTCTATGGTGAGGTCAAATTCAGCTCCCCCATTTACACAGTGAGGGCAACTGCTGAGCTCCAGAACTCAACTGAGAGTGAGGTGACACCTACATTCACCGGATTCCTTTCAGCTCAGGGAGCATCACCAAGCTTTGAAATTCTCAATTACAACCTCGACTCCACTGCTCGTTTGGCAATCCCAAAAATGAGCCGTATTGTTGTGGCAGAGACTGTTAAACTAGCCCATGTTGCTCTGGGAGTTGATCATCAGGCATCCGTGTCTCTCTATGGCCTGTCAGCTCAGGCTCAAGCAAAAACCACCCTCAAGGTTACCACCACACCTTACACGGCAGAACTCATCAACACAGCCTTTATTGGTATTGAAGAAGGAATGTCTGCTTCTGTGGAAACAGCTTACAATCATGCACTGAACCTCCCACTTTTGGAGCTCACAAGTGAGGCCACTGCTAACCAGAAAGCAGTTGCTCGCCTGGATGGCTACACCCTCACCCTTACCGTGGACAACTCTGGCACTGGCAAGATAAATGCTGAAGATGGCAACCACAAGAGCAACTTGTATTTGTCACTCACTCCCAGTATTGTCACTCTCACCTTCTCTGGAGACACAGACTCTCCTCTCTTGAAGATGAAACAGCAAATCGCAGCTGAGATTGGTACCTTTACTTACCTTAAATTTAATATCCGCAATGAAGCAGAGGCACCAATTATCAAGAACAGTCTTTTAGTAGCATCTGGAAATGCCAACCTTTATGACCTGAAGGTCGAGCTGAAGGCAAACCATGACGCAGAACTGATTGGTGCAATCAGTGGAGTTCTGTCCAATGGAATCAACATTGTAGCTCAACCTGTGGAGCTTGTTGCTGAAATCCAAAACAAAGGAAATGCCAAGGTGAACATTCTCGAAGCTATTATTGCCAAGATAGATCTGCAGAATGATTACACAGCTGTGGTCAAACCTGCAGGCCAACATCTCAACACAGTAGCTTTGGCTCGTCTAAATCAGTACAAAGTATTCTGGAATGTAACTGTTGACAATAATGAGAACGAAGCTGGCATCTTTGTTGCCTTGGATGGTGAGGCAAATCTTGACTTCTTGACATCCCCCATCAGCATTCCTGAGCTTGATCTGCCTTTTGTTGGCTTCCATACCCCTGCTATCAGTGATCTGAACTTGTATGAGGAGACTGGGTTAAAGGACATTTTGACCACCACTGAGCAGACCTTTGATGTTGATGCTAAGGTTGTTTACAAGAAAAGCAACCTGATCACAGATCTAACTTTCAAGTCTGCCATCATTAACCTGAATGTCAATGCTGCGCTGTCCATGGAGGATGATATTGTTTTACGTCTGGGAGCCACCACAGCCTCTGTGTATGAAAGTCTAAAAGCTAAACTTGATGGTACCACAAGTCTCACAACCACAAGAGGAATCAAGCTGGCCAATTCCCTGTCCCTGGAAAATCCTCTCATTCAAGGAACTCATGACAGCACCATCAGTTTGAGCACTGAACTCGAACCTGTAGTCTCTGTGGCCACAGTTGCAAAGATTGCCCTGCCCATCCTCAACCTGGAAGCAAACCAAAATCTGGTGGCCAACACCAAAACAAAACCAAATGCTGCATCCACCTTGACCGTGAAGGGTGACTTCAACATTCCTGTGATTAGGGCTGTTGGGAAGGCAGAGGCAGACCACAAGCTGAAGCTGGAGGGAACCTTTGACTTTGTTTCCGTGGAGACATCCACAGCGGCAAGGCTGGATGGTACAGTGCTGGAAGACTACCTTCTTCTGGGAGTGGTTGATAATGAGGCCAATGTGTATCTCAACTCTGATGGTCTGCGATCCAACATTAAACTTATTGCTGATACCAAGCTTGAACAAGGAACTACCAAAATCATCGGCCTGGAGGTAAATGAAAATCTTGAGGTTGAAGCCTCCCTGAGCCGTGTGTATGCAGTGCTGAAGTTGGCGAGCACCAACGAAGCAAACTTGTTTGATTTTAGCACCAATGGAAAGCACACTGCCCAAGCAACAGTAGATCTTGTGCCAGCCGCTTCACTGACTGCTGATATTGAGATCGACCTGTCTCAGCCAACCAGCCTTGGTGACTTCACCATCTTTGATAAAACTGTTGCTGACGTGACAGCTGCTAAGCAGAAGATTTCCACAAACACCAAGATTGTCACCCCAGTGTACACCACCAACCTGGCAGCTGAGGTCGAAGGAGAGGCACCTGTCTTGAAAGTTGCCCTCAAGTCTTCTGCCACCTCTGTGGTTGTGCTCTTGGAATATGACTTGGATGGTGAGTTTATCAAAACATCTAAACCTGTTTTTTTTTATTCTGTGGGCAATGTTAAGCACTTAATCTGATAGAGATATTTTCATTTCACAGCCTCAAGCGTTGCAAGCCTTGCAAGTGAAGATCTGAGCTGGAACAGCAAGGTGGTCCTGACACATGCTGACGTGACCCTTGATGCAACCCATGCCTTGGGGTAAAATCCTATTTGATCAATAATGTGAAATGTGTCCCCATTTTTCTTCACAATTTAGGAGTGAATACTAAAATACTATAAACAATAATCATCATTGACTTTTGTGAGCATTTACTGAATTCCTTTCGCTGAATATCAGGTTAAAGGCTTTTTCTTTTTCAGTACCCTGAGTGTGGACATCACCAGCCCTACTTTCACTGATGTGAGTGTGCGTTGGGCTGCCTCCGGAGATGGCATTGGTGCTTCAGTTTCTATCCCATCTGCTGGCTTGCTCGGTTGGCAGATAGTCCCAGCTGAGCTCAATGCAAGAGTCTATGGCCGTTATCCTGTGAGTATTAACAACAAATATTTGAAACAAAATACAATCATCTAGATAAAAGCTTAACTATCATTTGTATTTCCTCTGTCCAACAGTCTGCCCCAGAGGTCGATGTTGATGTCTTGATCATTAAATCAGCTGCTCAGAGCCTGCAGGTTGCCTACAACATGGAGGCCCCCAAAGTGTTGCTCTCTGAAATCAAGGCGAGATTCCCTTCCATCATCTCTGCATTGACAGTGTTTGCTGACAAATATTATATCACAGGCACCATTGAGGATCTGAAGAACACAGTTGTTAACCGTGTCAGTGAGGCCTATGATGCTGCAGTTAACTATGACACCAGCTTGAGCCAGCTATCAATCTTCTTCAGAAACATCATTGTCCAGTACCAGCTTACCGTCCAGACTATCCTAGATACTATAATCAAGGTCCTCAGAGAGACCCAGTTCAAACTGCCTGGGTCTGATGAGATGACCACTCTCCCTGAGGTCCTGAAGAAGCTTACCAGCAGCATCGCTGCTATGCTAGATGCGACCATCCAGACTGTCTACCAGGCACTAGAGGTCAATCTGAACGCCTTTGTTGAGATGATCAGTAATGTGAAAGTACGCATGCCAGTAGGTGATGCAGTTTCTGTAGGTCAGGTCTTAGATCAGGTCAAAGCAGCTTACAAGGCCATCTTTGATGGACTGGTGGACTTTGTGAAAAATATGGAAAGTCTTGACACAATGCTTGAGAAGATAAATGAGACCCTGAAGGCTGTTGTGGATAAATCTCAGGAGCTTATTGACTCTGTCCAGTCTGACTATTTAGATGCAGTGTTCGTCAACATCAATATTGTCTATCGTAACCTTGTCTCCGTCCTGAAGACAGTTACTGACCAGATTTCTGCACTAAATATGGAGCAGCTGAACGGTTCACTCGAGTATATCATTGACGTAATCATTTCCGTTGTGGACCAGTTAAACAACACTGTCTATGGTTTACTGCAGCAGGCTTCAGAGGAGGCTCAGGCTATCATGAAAGTTAGTGAAGGTAGGCTTGAGATTGAACTCCCCCTCCAATAGTGAGGAACCCTCACAGACTGAGGCCTAAGTCCATATGAAACACTACCATCTGTTCAAAACACATGCTTGGAAAAAGTATGGACAATGAGCTCTTTAACCATATTTATAACAATGAGTTTAACAGCAGCCACTGTTGTCATTTTAATCTCAATGGTTTTTGTGTGCAAACATTGAAAATGTAAAGTCCTACTGAAAGTCATCTTCATGTAAAGGATGAAAAGCATCAATAAAATACATAAAATTATTTTTTCTTCTTCTGTCTTTCTTTGCTGTTTCAGTGATGTTTGGGGGAAATTAAACCTGATAATGCAAACTTAACATAAACTAGAGCATCAAAGTAAAAAGTCATCCACAAAAGAGAGAGATATGAGAGCAGCATAAGACAATATACACACACGTAAAACAAAAAGACAAGATCATCTCATTTGAAAGGGTTGAAACACATTGAAAAAGCTCCCAGAACAGGACATGAAACTCATGCACAGAGAGCCTAAAGCATTTACTTATTTCTCAATGTGGACCTTATGCATATTCATGACTAGAATATTAAGTTTAAAGAACTGCACATTAAAAATCACTTGGTGTAAACACATGGGCAGCATTAACAGGTCTGAACAGTGAAGCTAATAAACAGGTCACGCTCTTTCTTGGTGAGTTTGGCACACTGTGTAAAAGTCATGAAAATCCTCTGAAACAGAAAGAGTGCAAAGACATTATCTTCAATGTTAAAACTGAAAAAGGGTTATATAAAAAATGTAGGTGCTATAATGTACATGTCCATTTGATGGCAGACGGGTGCGCGTTCACCTTTGCTGGTGCGACATCAGTATGTTAACATGTAAGACCTAAGGAGACCACTTTCTAAGACCTCCCACTGGATTTGATTTGGGTCTCTTTTAAATTTCAGACCCTTTGACACTTTTCCACTTCCCCACAGTCCATCCTAGTAGGGTTGCTTTTGGCGGCCTGTTTTAATTTTAATTTTAGTCGAGTCTTTGTGTCAAACTGTCATTTTAGTTTTTATTAGTTTTAGTCATATTCAAACTCATTTTTGTTTAGTCTAGTTTTAGTCGACTAAAACTCTTGAGCATTTTAGTCTAGTTTTAGTCAATGGTTTTAATCTCTTTTTAGTAATGTAATCCTGTTTACATCACAAACTGTTCCAGTTAATATAGTATAATTACCTAGTATAGTATAGAACAGATAAAACCAATTTTTTCTTTTAGTCGAGTGGTTCTCAACTGGTCTCACTCTGGGACCCACACTTTTCGATGGTCCTTAAGTCGAGACCCACTTTTATAGAAAACCTTTTAAGACTCAAATCTTAAACACAAATACACCAGTTTTATTGGCCCTCATTTATCAAGCTTGCGCAGATCTGAGTGCAGGATTCATCGTACGATAGGACACTCGTGAGATTTATGAAAGGGTTCGTATCTGACCAATCCCAGCGTACGTGGTGGAAACTAACACGGATTTTCTCTTTGAAAGCATCAAAACTGGAATGAAAGCAGTCCAGAGAACTCCTGTCTGGAGCAGGATTATGGTGGCGCTGAACAGCGCTGCCGTGGAATAGCGGACAGTGGCTGAAGTTTAATTAAATAATTAATCAATAAGTTGCTCATGATGATAAATTGATATCTCATACATGCCTCATATTTGTTTATTGCCATGACATAGGGTACGCTGCTCCTATTACTGAAAGTATTTAGTTTTAATTTGTTGCCTCTTTGTGATGTAGAGCAGACTGGAGAGTCTGACAGAGGCTGAACAAAAATAATTATTAACCTCACCAAACAGTGTGTCGCTGCCCCTGAGGCACATTTTTATGGATTTCTATTGGATTTTTATCACTAATTAAATAGCAAGAGCACTTTCTAAACTTCTACTTCACATGTCAGAATCCATCAATAAGGTCCCGTCTCTTCAGTACAGCACCTTTGAGGAGTCTCTCCTCATTATTGTTCTCCGGGCATCGGGTCCTCACGTTGCACCGGCACAGCCAACGGCGCTCCATTCGCCACTGCAACATTGTGCAAAACTGAACTGGCTCAAATGATGTCCCACACCCTTTCAGGAGTGTACAACAACGTCCCCACTGCTGGGCCAAGACAGAGACACCTGCCTTTTAGGAGTCAAACGCAGCGCTCCACCGTGGTGTGAGTGATCAAATAGGCCTGTTCACTAAGGATATAACAACTTTATTTTGTTAAATGTAATTTATGTCTTAACCTTTATGAAATCTGGCTGATTGTGCTTAATGACAGGTTTGAGGTTTGTATATCAATGATTATGAGACAGACATTTGCTGCACCGCAGATGCACTGCAGATCTGACTCAAACTTGCGTACACAATGTCAGACCTGTCGTGAGATTTGGTCGTAGCGCACGCTCACGTGCAGATTGATAAATGCCGATCATCACGTCAAAATTTTCGTACGCAAGGTGTAACCTACACAAGTTTTCTGCAATACGCAAGCTTGATAAATGAGGGCCATTGAGTACAGTGCATTTCAGAGCAGATGAACTGAGGACGACAACTTCTAAAGTTGCATATACAGAAAATATCAAATAAATATCAAATTACACAAAAATAAGCTATTTTTCAAAATAAAAAGACATGACAAACATCAGATGCACATTAAATATTAACTTTTTTGACCAGCTGTTTCCGACCCATCCAGAACATGTCTGCGACCCACTTTTGGGTCGGGACCCACCAGTTGAGAACCACTGTTTTGGTCAAACCCATTTCACAAATCAAACATGGTTATCTTATTATCACATTATTGTTACCTTACAGACTCAAGAAAACATCCATTCAGACGTGGAAGATGATCTGAACAGACTGCTCACACACAAGTTAGACACACACACGCGCTAAGCTGGACACACGCTACACACGCGCGCTACACACACGCACGCGCACACACGCTAGTCTGGACAGTGTAAAATAGAAAGTGTCGTTATATCAGTGTCTTAACTTACCTCGACTTCAGCATCGAAGAGCTTCAGATGTCTGTTTTGATTCCTGCTGTTTTTCCCGGGTTTTTTACGGTCGCATTTCACTCTTTTTCTTCTCCACGACACATTCCGTTTGGTTTTTCCACTTGTTTGTAGCTCAAGTGTGTCCAGATATTATTTCTTATTTTTGTCCCCGACAACCTCGCCATGACTCCAACTCTCCCAAAACCGTCTTTGCCCACCGCATCCAAAAATACCGCGAATTAGGGGATTGAGGAAGTGACGTCACCTGCGTCTGAGCAGGGCGACGTCACATCAATAATGTTGCATTATATATTAATTAATCCTTATCGTCACAAGACCACCATTTACGTTTCGTCTCGTTTTCGTCACG
Source organism: Xyrichtys novacula (assembly GCA_962446985.1). Lineage (NCBI taxonomy): Eukaryota > Metazoa > Chordata > Actinopteri > Labriformes > Labridae > Xyrichtys > Xyrichtys novacula. Next base: position 451,806 of record OY660880.1, on the reverse strand, counting down.
TTATAAAGATTCGTTGATGACGATATTTCGTCATAATTTTCGTTGATGAAAGCAGCACTACATTTATGTTACAATGTCCATACAGTAAACCGACGTCCTCGTCTTCAGATTCACTCGTCCTGTTTGAAAAGAAAAATAGTTCAATGACGAAAGACTGAAGTAATTAAAAATAAAAAAATGAAACATTAAATTTAATAAATAAATTTTTAAAAAATTAAAACCTGATGAAACTCGTAACAGAACTGAAATCCAAAAGTCAAAATCAGAGGAAGATCAGTTATTAATGTTTGATGAGTTCAGACCGTTCAACAACAGTCTGCAGATATGATGGAGAGTCTACAGACACGGATGATGTTTCTGCTCAGCTGGTCTTCATGGAGGTTCATGATCACTGGAAACACATCAGCTCCCTCAGGCTTTGACATTTCTGTTTTTTAACATACTGGGTTATTTTCTGTGTTTGAAGCTTCTCGATCTCTCAGCTCTACATCAACACTGACTAAATTAAATGGACTCATACTTGACTGTCAAGATCTGTTCATGAATCTAGTCTTCCCTGTTTTTGGTTATCTGAGTTTATTTTTGATGTGAGTGTCTTTTGTTGGATTTTTGTTGGACATTTTTGGAAGAAAATTTTATTTTTAAATTAATAATTTTTTATTTTAATGTTGACAAAATAAAATAGGAAGCACAGGGAATCACCTATTACAAAATAAAATAGGAAACACAAGAAATCAACTACTACAAAATAAAACAGGAAATGCAAGGAATCAACTACTACAAAATAAAACAGGAAACACAAGAAATCAACGACTACAAAATAAAACAGGAAATACAAAGAATCAACTATTACAAAATAAAACAGGAAACACAATGAATAAACTATTACAAAATAAAACAGGAAACACAAGAAATCAATGACTACAAAATGAAACAGGAAACACAAGGAATCAACTACTACAAAATAAAACAGGAAATACACAAGGAATGATCTCCTCTAAAGTAAAACAGAAAACACAAAGAATCAATTCCTAAAAAAAAAAACACAAGGAATCATCTCCTCCAAAATAAAACAGCAAGCACAAAGAATCAACTCCTACAAAATAAAACACAAGGAATCAATGACTACAAAATAAAACAGGAAATACAAGGAATCAACTCCTACAAAACAAGACAGGACACAAAAAATCAATGACTACAAAATAAAACACAAGGAATTAGCTACTACAAAATAAAACAGGAAACACTGAAAACTGATATCAAGAATAAAACACAGAGAACATGAGGGAGACAGGGTTAGACACAAACAGAAAACTCACAAGACTGGACCACAGGGGAACTGGACTACAGGGGAACAGGACTACAGGGGAACATGAACACCAGGAAGAAACACACTGAAAATGAACTCAGATAACCAAAACTTGGGGGAAACTAAATACCAGAACATGTTATGACACTTGACAGTGAGTTAGTTTGTGTGTTTTACTCCAAAGAGAAAGATCATCTCCACAGAGTGCTCAGAGACTGTAGTCCAATGTTTCCATAACAAGAACTTGATAAGAAGCAGTTCAAGTTCAGTGTTACAGCTCCTTATCAAAGGTCAGAGGTCACCACTCCACAGTTTCTCTTCTGTACCTCTGAATAAGCATTTTAACTGATTATGCAACAAATGCTTTTTAACTTTAGCAAGCAGTGACAGGAAGTTCAGAGAGAGTTTGAAATCATCCAACGGGCTGGTTCAGAGTAAGCGCTAACGTTTGTAGAAAACCATGATAGAGTGAATCGGTTAGGAGCCTCCCGGAAAAGACAAGAAACTCTTATAAAAAATAAGACAAGAAACTCTAATTAAAAGTAAGACGTTGACATTTGCAGAGCACTTCATCCTCTGCAAATTCAGATTCACCGAGGAGACTTTCTAAAGACCTGAGAGTATGGAGACACTGAAATTACAGTAAATTACTGTGTAAGTGATATATGATGGTATCAATGTTCAGGTCTACTTGTACTGAATAAAGAGTGGGTGACGGGACCTGAAAGTCTCTGTTTAATCTCAGCATGTTGGTTTCCCCTCTGCAGTGATTTTTCAGAGATCTTTATGGAACCAGTTGCCTTTGTCCCTCCACACACACGTATAGCATGGACTTTGGAGCTGAGACGGTACAGTATGTAATCACCACCTACCTTACATTCACAGCAGCCTTGGTATAAAAGGCCAGCAAGGAGCTGAAGGCCTTAGTCTCATCTGAGTGCTCTCCAAAGGACCAGGATGGGGGACTCAAAGCTCTCTCTCTCCTTGCTTCTAACTGCTCTAACTCTGACCTGTGAGTATTGTGTCGTTAATACTAACTACCTCTGAATTCATCTTTCAACACGTGTTGCTTTTGATTGACGAAGACTTAGATTTTAAAGTGTTGGTCTGCTCTGACTGCCGTTACAGATGCCCAGGTGGAGCAGTCAACATGCTTGAGTAAGTTCCAGCACTTCCTAGTTTGGTAATATAACCTAAATGACAACCTTAATATCTGTGCAGCTCTTTAGAAGGATGTACATAACAGTTAAATGACATATGCAAGAATGTAAGGGTTGAATTTTCACTGAGGTTATATTTTAATTATACAGAAGAATTCCCCACAGATTCTTCATCAAGTTACACTCACAGAACCTAAAGTAGAAACACTATCTTCTCTGCCAGTGAACCCAAGATACAAGGCCTACCACAAGTATGAGTACCTGTATGAAGCTGAGTCTCTGAACGCCATCAATGGAGCCTCAAACCTTCAGAATGGACCCAAGGCAACTTGCAAGGTACCCGGTCAGATAAATCCTGAAAAAAAAGGAGGTACTATTGTTCCTTTTGACCACATGTTGAGAGTTAAACGCTTCCTCATCTGAAAAAACAGGTCGAAATTGAAGTTCCTCAGAGTTGCAGTTACATAGTGCGCACCACTGGCTGTAGCCTGAGTGAGGTGGTCAACATGGACGCAGAGGGCAACGCTGTGTTCGGTCCCGCTGCTGGCTCTGATGCCTTTGCTGCTGAAATGGAGAAGTATGTTCCTTCAGTGTGTTTTCAATAAGTGCTCAAATCCAGGGGCTGAAAACCGCCTTTGTTTCAGGATGAAATGATCACTTCTCCAATCTCCTGCAGATATCCTCTGAAGGTTGTGGTGGAGGGTGCATACGATGTGAAACTGTACCCTGAGGACGGTGAGACAACAAACATCCTGAACATTAAGAGAGGTATCATCTCCGCCCTGGCTGTGCCTCTGGTGGAAGAGGAGAAGAACAAGATCATGGTACATTCATTTACACAGAAAGGGATACTACCTAGTCCTATTTTTAGACCTTTTGTGGGCTCACCCCCAACCTTAACCATGATTTGTGCTTTAAACACAAGTGTCTAATTATCACTTACAGCCCACTATCCATGGCAAGTGCAAGACTTTTTACACCGTCAATGCCAGAGAAGACATCGCAACTGACATCAGCCTCTCCAGGGATCTGTCCGGATGTGCAAACTTTGTCCCAATCCGAACCCACACCAACCCCTTGGCACTTCTCCCCAGCATGGTAAGACCTCCAGACCTTAGTATCCACGGTGCTGACCTTTACAGGCAACAGCACTCAGGTTTATGGCAAATACAGTCCTTAACAGGTAACAGGTCTGAAGTGCAGGAAAGAGGTCTACGGTTGTGAAAGAGATGTTTTTGTTTGTTTTTATGTAAAGGGGTACAGATGAGGTCGGTATGAGTGTAGTAGCATCAGTATCAAAGGACTAAAGGGGATATCTCCTCCAGAAACTCAAACTCGGTGACATGAAGTCGGATTAAAATCCCTTTTCAGTGCTCTAAACTTAATGTGACTGACAAAGGATATCTTAAAAGTGCAGTGCTCTATTTTTAAATCTTGTTTCCAGTGAACCCACCATAATGTTGTGTTTTTCATCTGCAGCACTACCCTGTTTCTAAGCTGATCAAGAGCACACAGAGTTGCAATTACCAATTTGACAATGAGCAACAGCACATGACCTCTGGCTCCTGCACTGAGAAACACATCCTCATCCCCTTCTCACACAAGTAAGTCTTACCTTTACAGAACTGACGAACTGTCCCTTTAAATCTGCACGTCTCTTAATATGTTGTCCTCTTACAGGGGAGAATACGGAGTTACCAACGTTGGAAAGCAAAAGCTGACCCTGGGGGCAGTTACTCCTCACAACGAGAGAGTCTTTGAAACAAGTATGTCCTTTAATTCAGCAGCGTTGGTTTGGTTGATGGAGGATTTGTCCCAGGAAGCAACGCTGACTCCTTTTGTCCATGCTGTATCGTAGGTAACATTGTCAAGGGTCTTCACATGGAGACTGTGGAGGACAAGAGTGTCATCCAGGATAAAGATGCAGGTCTGAGCCTCCTGGGAGAACTGGCCGCTCTGCCTTTGAACGAGGGTGACAGGAGAGCTGACCTCTTCCACAAGCTTGTCGCCATGGTCCGTGGAATGAAGGCCGAGACCTTGAGTCCCGCCATTCCCGAAGCTCTTGCTGTGTCCAAAGTCCTGACCTACCAGGTCCTAGCCCAGTGTGGAACCCCTGAGTGCAGCAGTGCCATCATGCAGATCTTCAGGACCCTTGATACCTCCTCACTTGAAGTTGATGCTGGAGTTTTTGCTTTGGGACTTGTGTCCAATCCTTCTCCCCTGCTGATCAACGACATGCTGGAGATGGCCCAGTACAAGCCCAGCAAACCCATCTTGTATGCCCTGAGCAATGTGGTCAAGAGGTGAGTGACTTTCAGAACTCTGGTCCAGGTTTAGAGTCATATTTCAACATGTCTCCTCCTTTCTTCTACATCCTCCTCCAAAGGCCTGAATTGTAAATCAGTATTTTCTCTGTCACAGATACTACAAAGCTGAAGGGAAACTGATCCCTGAGATCCATGCTGTTGCTAGGTTTATGGCTGGACAGTTGGGTGACTGCTCTGGTGACGCAGAAACCACTTTCATGACTTTGAGGGTAGGTACCTTTTCCAACAATCCAACATTGAACGTATGAGGAGCACACGTATCAAACTTACATGAACATAAAGAAACAGTAGAAATGCAAAACTGTCTCTCAACTTTCAAAGCCGTTTTCTGGTTTAGGAACGATTCATTATATTTAGAGATGGGGCAGATAAATCAAAGATTCAGTACCTTGGACACTGTTAGGGCCCCTCAAGACAAACAAGCTTTGGCTCCACTTTACCAGAACCGAACAACTGAAATCCACATATTTAGTTGTTGTTCAGCCTCATGTAGAGGTGGATTGAGGCATGTTTGAAAGTAAGAGACAGAAAGTTTGCTGCTCCAGATCTCCAATAAGTTACACCACTAGGCAGAAGAAGCATATTTCAGCGTCTGGATTTTGGTTCTTCTTATTGAACAATCATCTTTTTTAATACCAGGTCATTGGAAACATGGCTGCAGCTCTTGGACCTGCCAGTCCCGCACTCAGAGCCGCTGTGATCCAGTGTGTGAACCACCCTGAAGCTACCCTGCCTGTGCAGCAGGCTGCCATTCAAGCATACAGGCTCACCCCTGTCCCTGAAGAGGCAAGTGCAATTCCTACAACTGCTGAACCCATTACAGGACTGATGATCCAGACTGTGTCCTCATGTTGTTGATCTCTGTTGGTTACAGGGCAGAGAGGTTCTCATGCAGGTGCTTCTCGACAGTGAAAGCCCAATGCAAAAGCGTGTTGCTGCATACCTGGTTCTCATGAAGGACCCCCAGCCCTCTGAGCTGGCCCAGCTGGCAGCTGCCCTCCCCAATGAGCCAAACGACCAAGCCAAGAGCTTTGTGATCTCCCATGTGACCAACATCTTGTCCTCAACTGAGCCAGAGACCCAAGAGTACATGATAATCACTTACATTTGACTTTTTTAGTCAATCGTGTGCTTTGGTGGTCTTCAAAGTCTGTAGGTCAGTGGTTTAACTCTTAGATGTTTTCTTTTTTTAAACAGACTGAGACAGAAGATTCTGGATGCCCTGCAAGGTAATGAGGTTGGGCCCATCATGGACCCCACTAAATTTTCAAGCCACTTCAAGATTGGATCTGTGGAGGGCAACGTGGTCTTTGAGGGTACCAGCTACCTGCCAAAGGAGGTCATGCTTGACATGACTCTGAAGGCTTTTGGCTTTGATATCGACATGGTGGAGGTAAAAAAACGAGCTCTATAAATTCAAGCTGTGCTTTGAGGTCGTATTGATGTGAGCTCAGTAGTGAGTGAGAAAACTGTCCCTTTTTTCAGATTGGTATGGAGGGAAAAGGATTTGAGCCAACTGTTGAAGCCCTGTTTGGAGAGAACGGTTTCTTCCCCGACACAGTCCTGAAGGCCATGTACTTTGTCTCTGACAACATGCCACTGGGAGTCAGTGAGGTCCTGCAGAGCGTCATGCCCGCATTGAAAAGGGACAGGATGAAGAGACAGGTATGCAGAGCAGTCTGTTTGGTGCACATAACGTACGCTCACATCTCATCAAACAATGACCCTGTTACTGTAAAGGAAATCTTAAAGAACAAAAGTATACCTGTACTTTTAGGCAACCCAAAACCTGCTGAGAGACATCGGACGTAACCTCAACAAACTTGTGAGGGACCTGAAAACAACACCGTCTCCTGAGGCAATGGTTTATCTGAGACTTTTGGGTAATGAGCTGGGGTACCTGAAGACCAATGAAATGGAAGAGATGGTCTACTCAGCTGCCATGATGATTGACAGCTTGATGAAGATGTTCCCAGCCGATGTGAGGAGACTTTTTATATTGCGTTTGAAATAGAGACACTGATGATGAAACAGTCCTTTTATTTCCAGGATTAAAAAAAATAAAAAACACTTTTAACACTTTATTTACAACAGCTGCTGAAGGCGCTGATTTCCACCGCTGACAACGCAGTCTTTGCCCACTACATCTTCATGGACAATGAATTCTTCCTGCCCACTGCCACTGGTGTGCCTCTGAGGATTGCCCTGTCTGGTACTTTCACTCCTGGTGTCCAGGGTGGACTGAAGGTTGCTGCTGACCTGGTGAGTATGAAACGATCAATGCTGATTGTTTAAACTCAGATTGATCTTCAGGGTATTGAGGATATGTGTCAACTGTGTTTCTGTAGAGCGAGATTGTCTTCAAGCCTTCTGCTGCTGTCGAGTTCGACACTCGGATCGGTGCATTCCTCCCTGAATATGTCGACTCTGTATTAGAGATGCACACCAGCCTCTTCCATGAGAGTGGCATCGCTGCCAAAGTGTCCTTTGAAGGAAGCACAGCCAAGCTGACCATCCCTGCTCCAATGCATCCAGTGAAGGTCTTGAAAATAACGTAAGTTACAAGAACAAGTGAATAATAGTGAGCAAAGAAACATAAGGCAGCTGCACTGTGATAAGATAAGTAGCCTTAAGGCATTTTGAACAGGGGAAATCAAATGATAGCTGCAGGTTTTATGTGCTTTTATCAGTGCAGTTATGGCTTTATGGAGTGATAGGGGATACTGTTGTTTGTCTTTTGGAACAACAACTACTGAGCTACACTTGAAATCAGCTCATGTTATGTTTACACTTTTCTACATTTGAAATACAGAAACTATCTGGTAGCAGTGAGTGGATCAACTGTGTGGACCATCCCTCCTGTGGTGACTGACAAGGTTGATGTTAGTGAGTGCACACCTTTCTTTGCTGGAATAAAATACTGCAGTGCTCTGCAGTACACTGATGCTTCCTCCTCAGAGACAGCACCCTACTTCCCCTTCACTGGAGACAGCAAGTGAGTGAAATTGTCTGATCTGTAACAAAGACATGTTGTTTTATAATATGTTGTGCACTGATAAGTTGCTAATCTCTGAATCTCACTAAACAGATTTGCTGTGGAGCTCCATCCCACAGGTGAGGTCAGTGAGTACTCGGCTACTTTAGCGTATGAGCTGCTAAGAGAAGGAGAAGAAGGTCGGCAGAAGGTCGACTCTGTGAAGTTTGTTCTGAGGGCTGAAGGTAATGTGCAATTTAAAAATTATGATGAATACTCTATGGTTGTTGAAGATTCCAGTTTAGATGAATAATCTTACACTTTTGGGTTCAGGTGCAGAGCCCACTGAAGCCAGAGCGATTGTAAAATATAACAGAAGGAAGAATGTCCTCACAGCCGACCTCCAGATCCCAGACTACGACCTGGAGGCTGGGCTCAGGCTGGGTGTTGTTGATGGAAACACCAAGGGCAAAGGAACTCACTCCATCTCTCTTGACTTAATCCACAAGAACATCCCTCAGCTCTCCCTGGTCGGCCGTGCCAGGTAAGAAATCATCTCTAAAGGACTGTGACACAACTTTAACTTCACATTTATGATGGAGATGACTAAATAACCAATACATTTTCAGTCTGAAGGCTATGCAAGAAGGAATGCTGCAAGTCCAAGTCCTAGTCCCCTCCTTCAGTGCTGATGCCGCTCTGACAGCTAACCTGAAGCTTGAGGAAGACCTTCAGTTAGAGCTGGAAAGTAACATCAACCTTCAGGAAACCACTTCACGGCAGATAATTGCAATGAAATATGGTATGACATTATTCATTATTTCAGCATGATATCTTAGATGCTGGTAGAGTTTATACTGTAGTTGAGTTTATTTTGTATATATAGAGTTTATAGTGTAGTTGATGATCGGTTGGTCTGGATTCTGGCTTCTGAGGATTATCCGAGAAATCATGTCAAACATTTATTTACTCTTGTTTCTTTACAGGTACCGGCTCTATTGAGGTTGAGCTAAAGTCGGATGTAAAGTCTGATATCTTGAACAACCTTCCTTTCACTGACAACATTAAACAGTTTGGCAATGATGTTCTTGAGTTACCAGTGGGGAAAACTGACAAAACAGTCAGTCAACTCATCAAGACATTTGTGGAGGTAAGAATCCTGGATATACGTCTGTATTTTTCACAATCAGATTATCTTAGGCTGTATCTTGATGGGAGTAAAAATTGTTTTTCTAGGCAGCAAACGACCATCTGGAAGTGTATGGTGCTGATATCCCTTTCATTCAGAACCTCAGAGTGCCTGAAATCTCTGAGATTTCCCTACCAGAGACTCTGTTCCTAAATACGTAAGCCTGACATTACTGTGATCAATACATCACTTGGCATATCATTCAATTGTTCAATTTCTATTGACTTTAATGTTCTCCCTTCACAAAAGTGAGGCCAAGGCTGTCTACTACTTCAACGATGAGCACTTCACCATCTCCGTTCCTCTCCCTCTTGGAGGAAAGTCAACAGAGGAGCTGAACTTCCCCCCAGCTTTGACCACACCTCACATCTCCCTTTTAGGACTGAGCATCATGTCCACAGAGATCCCCATCCCAGAACTCTTTGTCCCTGAGAGTCTAACATGCAATATTCCTCTTTTTGGCAAAGCTGAAATTTCTGCTATGATGAAGAGCAACCTTTACAACATGGACGCCTTGATAGCTGTTGGCAAAGATGTGGTGGAGACCCCAAGCTTCTCAGCTAAGTTTGATGTGACAGGAAGCTCTCCCATTGACATCCTCTCAATAAAGATGGAAGGTATGTCGTAGTCCACAACTTTGGGGGGGCTTAGCACTCATTTTATTACATTTGCTGGATCCAGCACATCAACAAAGTGTTCATTGACAGAAAATGACAAAAATATATAATAATATTAGTAGTAATATTAAAGTACATTACATAAAAGGGACTAACATTCGTAATCAGTGTCACTTTCTGTTTCTCATAAATAACCAAGGAATGAACTTGCCACATTTGTCCAAGAGTCATTTCAGTATCTTTGTACCAGTGATCTTTTATTTTTTCATGTTTTGTCAAGGCTCTGGGATGTTGGCCATCACTGACGCCATCAAGGCCAACCTGAAAAGCTCTTTGGTCCATCAACTTATTGAGGCCAATGTTAATATTGTTGAGGAAGTCACCATCGCAGACAAAATTAGTGTAAAATCCAGCAGCAAGATTGAAGCTAACAGCCCCTTGGGTGTTAATATTGCACTAGAGCACACTGGTGTGGCAGGAGTCAGCACTGAAGAAATCTCTGCTGAAAGCAACCTTGAAGGAACGTGGGAAGCTGGACCACTGCGCGGAAAGGCCACAGCAACCCAGGCAGTAATCATCGCCCCATTCAAGCCAGAAGCAAAGATTGATTCTAATGTTCTGATTGACTCCAGGCTTATCAAGGCCCAGAATACCATTGCAGCAACCTTCAGTAACAGTGAGCTGTCACTGACCTCCGATACAAACGCCCTGGCTCTTGGTCTGAAGATCAACAACAAGGCCGAGGCCTCTGCTGGAGCAGGTGAAGTTGTCCTGAGAATTGAAACAAACACTGACCAGAGTGAAAACCGTGTTTACTCTCTGCTGACTGCTTCACTGGATGTCAATGGTCTGGCAGTAAACAGTGATGCCACCGTGAAGCTCCTTGAGAATGAGGCTATTCACAAGGCTGCTCTGAAAATGAGCAAAGATGGTTGGATCGCAAGTGGAACCACCACCCTCCAGAGCCCTCTCGCCCTGGAAAACACCTTCAGTGCTGAGCTTGCTGCTTCAAAGGCTTCTTTGACCATTAACAACAAGGCTGCCATCCAGGACATTAAGGTCGACAATGCCAACAATCTGATCATCACCCTGTCTAGCCTTGACTTCAACTCAAAGGCTGAAGCTGTCGTCAGTGAGTATGCCTCATACACACATGACATCACCATCGACCTCAAACCAGACACAGCTACTGCAAATGTAAACAACAACCTGAAACTTCTTGGGGCCGATGTCATTAATGAGGCGCACCTCAAAGCTGAGCTCTACAAGATTGATCTTACTGGAAACCTGAAAGCCATCTATGGTGAGGAGGAGGTCAAACACGCCTATGAGGTGAATTATGCTGATTTGGCAGCAAGCGCTAAGTGCAGCACGACTGGAAAGCTCTTAGGAACTCACATGAGCCAAAATACTGAGCTTGAAGTTATCGGTCTTGCAGCCAGGATCGCCAACGACGCCCGCTTCAACTCACAGCCAGTACGCTTTGACCAAACCATCCGCTGCAGCGTTGCACCTTTTGATCTCAATCTTGACGCCATCTTCAATGCTGATGGAGAAATTACCATGTATGGAAAGCACAGCGCCCAGCTCTATGGCAAGGTCCTCCTTAAAGCACAACCCTTGGCAATTGCAAGCTCACACGAGTGCCGAGCATCAGTGACCCAGCAGTTAGATAGTGGTCTTTCCATTGAGACAACATTGGACAACAAGATGGACAATGTTCTGTCACTTCAAGAGCAGAAGAGCAATTTAAGAATTAAGGCCAAAGTGAATGAGCATACCCTCAGCCAGGACTTAAGCATTTACAACACTGCTGAAAGAATTGGACTGGAGGCTTCTGCCACCATCCTCACAAACATCCTCAATGGCAACTCCGAAGAAAACCAGGAAGTCACCCTTTCAGGCTTCCTGAAGTATGACAAGAACACAGACAGCCACGCACTCCAAATCCCATTAGTTGAAAACTTGCCTGCCTTGCTTGAAAGCATCAAGGGCTTAGTCGTGTTGGTGGGAGAGACTCTGCAAGGTGTCATCAGCAATGAGGAGGTAAAAGCTGCAATTGAAGCTCTTCCACAGTATGCTGTTGACTTTGTTTCTCAGCTGAATCTAGAGGAGAAAATTAATCAAGTGAAGCAGTATTTGAGTGATTTAACTCAAGAGTACGCTATCTCCATGGAAGATGTTGAGGCCGTTTTAACAAGCTTGAAGGCAATTGTTGAAAAGCTCCTTTTCAAACTTCGTGTTCACATCCAAAGAGTTGTCGATATGATGAAGAATATTATAGTCACTATCCCTCAAACCTTCGTTGAGAAGACTCAGGAGCTGCTGGATGTCATTACCGAGGAATTTGACATCAGGGCGATGGTTATATACGTGATCGATACTGTCAGAGATATGATTGAGCGGTTCGACCTGGAAAAACTTGAGGGCAGCAGCATTGAATTCCTGAATGACATTGACACCACATATAAAATCAGGGCTAAACTGCAGATAATCATGAGTTTAATCAAAGACACAGTGGAGGTTTTTGACATGCAAGCGTTTGTTGGCAAGCTGACAAATTTCATTTCCTCTTTTAACTTTGAAGCTCGCATCGATGAACTTGTGAGTCTGATTCCCACAGAGATTTTTAGCAGTGTTGCAGATACTATCAAAGACTTTGTCAATGACTTTGATGTCCTAAATGAGATCAGTAATTTTTATGCTTACATAAGAGAACTGATAGTAAAGTTTGATGTCGAGGAAAAGTTTCAGGTCATCTTTGAAAAGGTTGTGAAGCTTATCAAACAGCTAAAACTCGATGAAACCGTCCAGGCTTTAGCAAAGATGTTGAATGATGCAGACATTTCAAGCAAATTGATTTACGTCTTCCAAGGAGCAATTGACTACTTAAAAGTGACTGAGGTTAAGGACATAATTGCAGAGTTGAATGGATATATTCACACTATTGAGCAGAGACTGGATTCAGTTGATTACAATGAATTTGTGGCCTACATAAATCCAGTGATCATTGAATTCACTGCTGTTGTGAATGACCTGATTGAGTCTCTTGAACTCCAACAGAAACTTGAGGCATTAAGGGACTTAGCCAACCTAGGCTTGTCTTTTATTCGGGGTACTTTGGCCCAACTGAGAGAAATAAGAATCACAGAAATTGTGCAAAATGTTAAAGATACCTTTAACCAAGTTGTCTTGGATAATCTGATGAAATTTGCAGAAAATATAAAGCGAGAAATTGGAAACCCAGATATAAAGATTAAAATTTCTTCCTATCTGCAGCTGGCTTCAGAGTATTACACCGAGTTCATAACTTTTGCATCAGATATATTTTCTAGTGTAGCTACGGTCGTTAAGAAGCCGAAAATTGTCCAAGAGGTGTTGCAGATCATTGAAGGGCTTATTGCTGGTCTACAGAAAGCTGAAATGAGCACCCCCACCTTCACTATTCCCCTCACTGACCTTATCGTGCCATCTATCAAATTCAGCATTGATATGCTTGACCAGTTTGAAGTCCCACAAGAGCTGCATGTCCCGGAGTTTACCATCTTGGGTTTCCACACTGTGAAAGCCACCACCATCACCATGGAAGACATTCAACAGGGATTCATTGACTTGGTTACCTATCTTTTCAACCTCCAGATGAAGCTCTTTGATTCAGTTGCTAGATTTGAAAGTCTGACCATGAGCTATATTCCCACTTTGCCAGAGTTTTCACTTCCAGGAATGACTATACCCCAGTTCTCCTTCCCCACTCTTCCTCAAGTTCAAGCAGAAAAACTAGTGACGACTCTTCAACTTCCACCATTCAAGCTGCCAAAAATTCCCACTGAGGTCACGATTCCAGCTCTTGGAAAAGTGAGTTATGAGATGAAAGTCATCACCCCCATCTACACTTTGATGAATGTTGCTGAAATCCAGAACTCTCTTGACTTGGACAGGACTCCTCAGCTGACAGCTTTTCTGACCTCCCAAAGTACATCGACCAGCTTTGAAGTCCTCAACTTTAACCTGGACTCTACTGCACGGATTGCCATTCCCACAGGGGGTTTGATTGCTGCAGAGACCTTTAAGTTCACTCACAGTCTAGTGATGGTGGACCACGATGTGTCACTGACATTTTCTGACTTCTCTGCCCAGGTCTCAGCTAAGACCACAGTTAAGTCCACCACAGAACCTTACAATGCTGAGTTTTTAAATGAAGCTTTTTTGGCTACCAATGGGGGTATCTCTGCCACCATGGACACTTCTTATAAACATGTGCTTGACCTACCTGTCGTGGGCCTTACAGGTGAGACTTCTGTAACACAGAAGGCTGTTGCTCGCCAAGAAGGTGCCTCTATCATGATTACTATAGGTAATCAGGGTACTGCTACTCTTAACTCGCTAGAAAATTCTCTCAAGAGTGACCTCCAAGTCTCAGTCAACCCTAGTCTGCATGACATGAAGCTTGAGCTGAAGGCAACCCAAAGCACAGATTTAACCGGTGTGGTCAATGGAGCCCTGAACAACGTGGTTGACATCACTCTTCGTCCCAGGGAGGTTTTGGTTAGCCTGCAGAATAAGGGAAACTCGAAGGTGGTTTTGCATGATGCCCTGACTGTCAAAATTGACCTGCAGAATGATTACTCTGCAGCCTTTAGGCCGGACACACAGCATGTGAACACTGTGGTTGTGGCTCGTCTAAATCAGTGCAAAGCATTCTGGAACTTCACTGTAGAGAACACAGAGAGTGAGGTCACCATCCTTGCTTTTGTCGAAGGAGAAGCAAACCTTGATTTCCTAACCAAGCCCATCACAATTCCCGAGATCACCATTCCTTTGGTTGATCTGCAAACCCCAGCTATAAGAGATCTGAACTTGTATGATCAAATTGGACTGAGATACATTTTGACTCCCACTGAGCAGACTGTGAATATGGGCGCCAAAATAATGTATCAGAAACGCCAAGATCCCGCCCATGTTGGGATGACCCAGCTTCCCCCTTTGGGTAACCTGATCACAGATGTAACTTTCAAGTCTGCCATCATTAACCTGAATGTCAATGCTGGGCTGTCCACTGAGGATGATATTGTTTTACGTCTGGGAGCCACCACAGCCTCTGTGTATGAAAGTCTAGAAGCTAAACTTGATGGTACTACAAGTCTCACAACTACAAGAGGAATCAAGCTGGCCAATTCCTTGTCCCTGGAAAATCCTCACATTCAAGGAACTCATGACAGCACCATCAGTTTGGGCACTGAGATGCTTGAACCTGTAGTCTCTGTGGCCACAGTTGCAAAGATTGCCCTGCCCATCCTCAACCTGGAAGCAAACCAAAATCTGGTGGCCAACACCAAAACAAAACCAAATGCTGCATCCACCTGGACTGTGAAGGGTGACTTCAACATTCCTGTGATTAGGGCTGTTGGGAAGGCAGAGGCAGACCACAAGCTGAAGCTGGAGGGAACCTTTGACTTTGTTTCCGTGGAGTCATCCACAGCGGCAAGGCTGGATGGTACAGTGCTGGAAGACTATCTTCTTCTGGGAGTGGTTGATAATGAGGCCAATGTGTATCTCAACTCTGATGGTCTGCGATCCAACATTAAACTTATTGCTGATACCAAGCTTGAACAAGGAACTACCAAAGTCATCGGCCTGGAGGTAAATGAAAATCTTGAGGTTGAAGCCTCCCTGAGTCGTGTGTATGCAGTGCTGAAGTTGGCGAGCACCAACGAAGCAAACTTGTTTGATTTTAGCACCAATGGAAAGCACACTGCCCAAGCAACAGTAGATCTTGTGCCAGCCGCTTCACTGACTGCTGATATTGAGATCGACCTGTCTCAGCCAACCAGCCTTGGTGACTTCACCATCTTTGAGAAAATAGTTGCTGAAGTGACAGCTGCCACTCAGAAGATATCTACAAACACCAAGTTCATCAGTCCAGTGTACACCACCAACCTCTCTGTAGAGTTTGATGGCAATGCTCCAGTATTCAGGGTCGACTTTAGGTCATCTGCCACCTCTGCCATTATCTTTTTGGAATATGACTTGGACAGTAAGTTTCCTTCTTAGTGCATACTACAGATTTTTATGTTAAATGTAAATATACATGTATATATATTTATATATTTTAACCAAAGTGCATGTCCTCAAACAGCTTCTGTTACCCTCAATCTTGAGGAGGATGCTGGAGTAAGACTGACTGGCAAAGGGCTTTTCACACACACTGATCTGACCATGGATTTTCAACACATCCTTTCCCACACACTGAGGTAAGTTTAGATATGCTCCGATCTTTCTGTGGTACGTTTGGTTTTCATAACTAAACTTGCTCCTCCACCAGAACACCTACTTTTTCAGGAAGAGGACAGACTTTGTTTTGTGTAATTATTCCATGTAAAATCATTTCCTGGCAAAAGTGACTGATGTCTTCCTTCTTCTACAGTGACTCCCGTCTCACCTTTAGTGTGGACATAACAAGCCCCGCCTTCACTGACATAAATGTGCGTCACGCTTTCCGCAAAGATGGAATTAGTTGCTCTATTTCGATCCCATCTACTGGCTTCCTCGGCCTTCAGCTCCATGGCAGGATCCCAACTCAGATGAATATCAGGCTTTATAGCCGTTATGCTGTGAGTGATTCACTGCAGTTTCTACATTTGCACATTGATAGTCATGTTAAGTTTTGTGTCTCATTTTATATTTTTTTCTGTTTGACAGTCTGATCCAGGAAAGGACGTTGAAATCATCAATGTTCGAGCTTCTGTCAAGGACACGTATAAAATGAATCTTAAGATGGTGATCAACATGGAGGTTCCTGACATTGTGCTCAGCGGACTTCAGGAAAGGCTTCCTGCTATGACCTCTAGCATGTCTAGCTTTAATGAGAAATACCATCTGTCCAGACATGCTGCTCAGCTGAACAACCATATCATCTACTACATTGAGGAGGCCCACAACATTGCATATGACCACGCCCCTGATCTGAGTCACGTGTCCATTCTCTTTAGGAACACTGTTGTTCAGTACCATGAGACTCTTCAGGTACTCCTGGACGCTACTATCAATTTCCTGAGAGAGACCCAGGTCCGGTTGCCTGGGTCCCAGGAGACGTCTCCTCTCATCGAGGTGCTCAACATGATGACCACCAGTATTACTACTTGGCTTGAGAAAACATTCAACTTCGTGGCTGTTAACACAGAATCTGCTTTCAATGTTGTCATTGACACTTTCAGTGAGATACAAGTCACAATGCCCACTGGTGAAGTGATGGCGAGCGCCAAAGTCATTGACAACATGAGGGAGAGGGTAGGGATTATGTTCGACCACATTCTGAGTCTTTTGAAAGACCCACAGAGTCTAGATCTGGTCCTGGAAAACTTGGGGGGCACGCTTAGACTTTATGTGGACAAATTTCAGGATCTTGTTGACAACACTCTGAGGTCTGATGCCCTCGATGCCCTCGCTGCCTTTATTAACGCTTTCTATAAGGAACACACGAGACTGATGAAAACAATCACCAAGTCTGTGAAGACAGCTCTGGACCCTGAGTTTATAAAGGCCACCATTGATTACATTATTGATATTTGCAGATCTACAGTCAATCAATTCAACCAAACCATTTCTGACTACCTCAACCAGGCCACAGCTCAGATCAAGTTTTACGTAAGAATGAAAGGAAACAAGCTGGAAATGAATTTCTGAGTCGATGTTCCCCGAGGAGACGCAGATTTAAATCACAACCTTTTCATTTTGAACAATTGTTAAGATCTGATAAGTTTTATGTTGTACTCTATTTAAAAATAAAATAAACTGTAATATTTATCAAGTCATTTCATGTGTTCTTTTAAGTCTGAATGTCTTTTTTTGTGCTTCAGTTTCTTTAAAAAGGACTGAGAGGAATCCTAATGTTCTCTTATGGACACTTTCTCACACACCAATGAGCTGACAACTATCATTAAGGTGCATTATCATATTAAAATATCAGTTATCAACAATAATAATCATAATAATTCTCACCATCAGATTTGTTCTCCTGAGAAATAAAAACCTTTCTGTGGAGATATCCCACCCACACACATATATCTAACTCCATCTGAAGTCCTCCAGGTCTCACTGCCAGTCTCCTCCTCTCTCCTCCTCTCTCCTCCTCTCTCCTCCTCCCTCCTCCTCTCTGGTCAAATCTTGGGTAATGACTGATATTCTTATTGACGGTCACCTCACAGAAAGATGCTTCTCTAATCTAAATGATTTGCCGTTTAGTACTGTGAGTCTAGAACGTAGTTTTGATATGATTGTGTTCTCTCTCCTGGTTCTGCAAGTAACATCAGTTTTCCTTTGTGTAGAACCTCCTCCTCCTTCTCTCCTCCTCCTCTCCTCCTTCTCTCCCGGTTCTCTTGTCTTCCCACATCCTTGACCACCTTCCCCTCACCCTTTTTTTCCTGGATTCTGTCTTTCTTTCCACATTTATCAACAGTTTCATTTCCTCTTATTCCAATATGAACAAACATTACTATCAGTCATATCAATCCATCAGTCTTTATTTGTATTTTATAAAAACCATGTAGCACAGTCCTTTACACAGCAGGAGAATAACAGAAACAGAAACTCTCTTTGTCTGTTTGTTGTTGGTTTCTCTCATGATTTGTTCTGGTATTTAGTTTTCCCTGGTTTTGTGATTTTCTGTGTATTTTCCCAAGCGTTTCTGTTCTGTTGTTGTAGTCGAGTCTTTGTCCAGTTTTCAGTTTGACCCTGTTTCCCTCCTGTTCTCAGTGTTTTATTCTTTAGATCAGTTTTCAGTGTTTCCTGTTTTATTTTGTAGGAGTTTCTTCTCTGTGTTTCTACTCTTGTTTTACTTCCTCACTTTTCCCTCCTCTCTAATTGTCCTCACCTGTGTCTGGGTTTTGGATTTTTTGTTGGAAGTAAGTTTTTGTTGTTTTTGTTCTTTTTTAAATAAATCCTTTTTGGGTCCTTTTTTTTGTTTCCCCTTGCAGGACCCTCCAGGTTTTGGCTTTATGTGGAATATAAACCTACATGCTGATATTTAAGTTAGACACACTTTAACAGAAAGCGGTCAGTGTGTAATATCTACATGAAGCCAGGTGGTGTCAGTGCAGCGTTTCACTTCTCATCCTGCTGTCAGAGTGATCATGGAAACAGGAGACTGTTATTGCAGCTCCGTGTCGTACATCTCTGTAGTCGTATCATTAAAACTACAGCTCATGTCATTAAAACTCATTTGTAAAGTAGTTTGTTCTAATCTGAACGTCTGTCCACTGGTCTGGTTTTACTTTTGAGCTGTCACAAATCAGCTGTGAATGACTGTACAAATGAAATAATGAAGGACTGTCAGACTTGAAGAAAACTGAAGTCTATTTTGGTTTTTGAGCTCCTTTAAGCCTCCTCTAAACACTCCTGATCAGTTTGTTGACTGATCTAATCTGTTCAGGGGCTCTGATAACGTCTCAGTAAAACCTCAAATGTCAACAGAAACCTGTCCTGAGTTTTTAGGTCTAAACGTACAATCTCTCTGAAGAAGACCCATAAAATCATTAAAAACACAGTCTGAACCTGCCGAGTATAGTCGAACACTCTGTTCATGGCCTTCGAGGAACACTCTGAGACCTTTGGAGACCTTTGAACCTTGACTGCAGGAACATGTTATCAAGAACCTCCTTCAGATATCAGAAGAAACAAACCACAAACAACGAGGCTAATGTTTCTGTCCTCTACACAACAGACGCACAACAGATAAAAAACATGGACCCAAGAGGACACACACACACACACACACACACACACACACACACACACTCATCACTGTGGGTGTGATCCAGGTCTGAGTTAATAATAAGGAAACACCAACACTGATGAGAGGACTCTTCACCCACAGATGAACCTGGTTTACACTCCTGTGAGTTTTCTAACCTCGACGCTGTTGAGAAGAAGAGTCAAGTTTACTAAAGTTCAAGTTCTTGTATGTGTTCATACACTCGGCCAATAAAGCTGATCCTGATTCTGATGTTATGGAAATGCTCAGACACACATCAATAAGGTCATATTTTAAAATAAAATGTTATTATTACAAACCTCATGTTTTCAGGGCCTCATTCAAACTCCTCACATAAACACAGTCATAAAGTCTGATCCACAGTCCGTTATAGAGGCGGGCTGAGGGTGAGGTGTCAACATGGATCCTCACAGGAGCTGCTATCAGTCCTGCCTTAAAGGGACATTCCAGTGTAATATAAATTTAGGGTCAAACACACCGTAACACCTAACTTCATCAACAGGACATATAGGGTCACAGACATAGTACTATATTCAGAGTTGTTCTAACTCCTAAGAAAACAAACTTAAGCGGGGGCGTTTCTCCACCTCTGTAGTCTATAAACTGGGCCAATAAACTTCTACTGTAGTAAAATGAAAAGGTAAAGGTGTTTTTATTGAGCCGAATTATCAATAAAATCATGATTTTGTTAACAGGTATGGATTTATGTGCTGTTGAGTTAATATATTTGAACAAGAGCACAGTAAAGTTAAATCAGCTAATTTTCCAATGAGGTTCTGTTACTGAACGGAACTACACCATGATCTACTGAGGTTAGTACATATAGGGTCACAGACATAGTACTAGACACCAAACATCTTTTTAACTTTGACTCATTTCTTTAGCAAAGAGACTAAACACAACTCACCTACTCTCTTCCAGCAGACGCTTGTTTGTAGAGAGACCTCAGGCCAGTCCATTACAGACTACAGCGGGGTGACGCAGCTCAAGGAAGAACATTTATGATCATTTCTTTATCATTTCCTTGAAGTAATAATCACCATATTAATCATTTTACAGACGCGGTAGTTCTTCTGTCTTAGCGTCTCGGTCTGATTGTATTTCCATGAAGAAATGATCATAAATGTTCTTCCTTGAGCTGCGTCACCCCGCTGTAGTCTGTAATGGACTGGCCTGAGGTCTCTCTACAAACAAGCGTCTGCTGGAAGAGAGTAGGTGAGTTGTGTTTAGTCTCTTTGCTAAAGAAATGAGTCAAAGTTAAAAAGATGTTTGGTGTCTAGTACTATGTCTGTGACCCTATATGTCCTGTTGATGAAGTTAGGTGCTGTTCTGAGCATTATTTGTGGCTATAGAGTGGCGTTTTGGTTGGGGGCGTGTCTCTCTGTATTTCTATCCTGCGGTCGTTACTAAAGTTGGTATAACTAGAGAAGGAAGCGGTCGACAACATTCATCTCTGGAGGGGGGGTCTAACTCGGTGTTATGGTGGGTTTGACCCTAAATTAATTTTACATCAGAATATCCCTTTAAACCTGGTCCTGTTGGGACACAGAAGAGAGGAAGAGAAAAGCCTGTCTGTGAAAGACACCGGTTCAGAGGTCTGAGGGGAGAGCAGAGCTCGAACCACATCACTGACTCTCTTCATAACTTCTCTGTGTTATTCAGTTTCAGGGGTTAGTCAGGAAGTTACATCATACACCAGGACTACACTGAAACTCCGACGCCAGCTGAGCAGTGAGAGAGGTTCGAGCCGACATTTCAGTTTTGTTTACCTGTGATTTGGACTAAAGCTCAGCAGGGACTCCAGGAAAGATCTGCAGAACCACCTTCAGTCCCTAATGACCCTGATCCACCGGATCCACCCAGAACTTCAGGCTGATACAGAGATCAGCTGTTCTTCTGAAGACAGTTAGAGAGTCTGAGCTGGGTCGGGTCACTGCTGCCCTCAGGTCACATGTGAATAGACTCTGTGGTTTAAACAGAGTTAAGTAATTCAGTCCACCACCAGGGGGCGACAGTGGACAAGAGTCTCAGGGTGACTGTGGGCCATGTTCCAGAGCTGAGTGGACCAGTGTCAGTGGAGGCTTTGTCTGTGTCCTAAATGGATCCCTAATCCTCTATAGGCGACCATGTGGGGGTCAGCGCCATTTTGAGGGCTGTCCCAAACCTCACTGATCAACTCCAGTGTCCTGTATAGGCGACTCAAAATTTCCCATAAAGCATTGCAAAATGTAGTGACCAATGATGGTCACTCACCAGTGGTGGGCATCCCATCATGCATTGCATCTTGCCATATAGTGTCTGAAACCTGTGGTGATTGAGTTTCACTACAGAGTCAGATATAGAGAGAAACCCCATATGGGGGTTAGGGGTTCATTTCAGACACAGACCTGGATCATGGAGTCCAGGTGGGCAGGAGCGGTTTTTGACGCTCCAGCTGAAAGTGCAGGGTGCAGCAGGACCAGATTTAGGTGTAAGACCAGGTCCGCTGCTGCGTTCTGGATCACCTGCAGATGTTAAACCAAGCAGACAGAGACAGAGGCCTGTATGTACGATATCACAAAAGCCTGAACCAGGATCTGTGCTGAGACAAGAACCAGGACCATGTGAGCCTGAAAGCTGTTCATCGATCATCACATCAAGATTTCAGTCCGAACAAAGACAACGTCAAACATGGACCAGGTCTCTGTGATGCTGCAGAGACCAGGTGTCAGCAGGTTTTCGTCCCATCAGCTTCATTTCTCCAGAAGTTTCCTGTGGAGTTTGAGAAGATGATCCTGAATGAGGCCGGAGTTTGATGAAGGTGTTTAAAGGGTTAAAGTGTTTGTTATTTCATTAATGAAAGGTGAGGGTTAACTAGACGACATGACACACACTCGGTTTATTACCCACTTTATACGTCTATATATGACCTTTGGTGATAAGACTATCTACCAAAACTGAAATCAAGGAAATAATCTTTTTATAGTCCAGACTTTGGTCTGACAGAATCTAGGACAGTTCTGGTCCGGACACTAACCTGGTGTGTCAGCAGCTGATCAGATCCCAGACACGTACAGGCAGGACATGGTCTTTCTTTCTGGTCCTGGACTCTCCACTCACTTATCAACCAGTCCACAGCTGGGCTCAGATGTGTGTCTCAAGGTGTGTTTTATTTTGAAAGGGCACACCTTTGGGCTGAAATATGTGTCAGCAGAAACTGAACTTGATTCATTTATATTTGAATTTTATTTGCTAAACTTGAATAATTGAATTAAAAACTGAATTTAAATCTCAGAACTTGAACTTTAAATCCAATAAAATTTGATCCTCACTGACAATCCAACTTTGTGTACATCTTCAAATTCAGTTTCAGTTTACTGTGACAGACGTCCGAGTACCTGAAGGAAGAACAGTTGAGCTCAGATACACAGGACTCCTCTTCAGCCAATCAGCACCTGTGTTTGTACATCCGCATCAAGTGAATTGAAACTGAATTTGAAGATTCTGTGATTGAAACTCAATTTTTCAAGTTTAGCAAATAAAAATTAAAATATAAATGATTCAAATTCAGTTTCTGCTGACACACATATTTCAGCACATACACACCATTCATCTGTTAGAAACGCAGCACTTTTGATTTTGTTCCATTTTTCATGAACTGAACTCAAAGATCGAAAACTTTGTCTCTGCACACAAACAAAAGTGTCTGAATCATCTGTGTTCGTGGACACTTCTCCTCTGCTGAGACCATCCATCCTCCTCACAGGTGTGACAAATCAAGAGGCCAATCAGACAGCATGATGACGGGACACAGGTGAGACTGACGAGACACAGGTGAGACTGACGAGACACAGGTGAGACTAACGAGACACAGGTGAGACTGACGAGTGATTAACGAAGGAGGGAAAACCAGGGAGGTCAAACAAGACAAGAAACACAAGGAATCAACTCCTACAAAGTAAAACACAAGGAATCAACTCCTACAAAGTAAAACACAAGGAATCAACTCCTACAAAATAAAACACAAGGAATCAACTCCTACAAAATAAAACACATGGAATCGACTCCTACAAAATAAAACATAAGGAATCAACCCCTACAAAATAAAACACAAGGAATCAACTCCTACAAAATAAAACATAAGGAATCAACTCCTACAAAATAAAACATAAGGAATCAACCCCTACAAAATAAAACACAAGGAATCAACTCCTACAAAATAAAACATAAGGAATCAACTTCTACAAAATAAAACAGGAAACACTGAAAACTGATCTAAAGAATAAAACACTGAGAACAGGAGGGAAACAGGGTCAAACTGAAAAATTACAAGACTGATCTTTTTCATCATTTATCGTCTCTCTGTATTTTAGTCTAAAAAGTCCGATCAAGTCCAGCTGAGAAAACATCGTGAATTTACGACACAGCTTTTACGGCAGACCTGAGGACCTTCTGAGTCATGATGAGTCCGGCTCCATCTGATCCTGACCTGAGGGGCCCCAGAAAATCAGACCCTGATAACAAAGAGGACCCAGCTGGACTCTGACTATAAATCACTACAGTCACTTTTAAAGGTGCTCATTGATTAAAAACAAAGTAATCACTAAGTTTTTAATATCTGTAACTTTAATTCAATCTTGTAAAATTATTATTAATAACTTTATTATAACTAATATTTATATATAATCAAATATCAACATATATTAAATATATTTATTATTATATTAAATATCAAAATATTAAATAAAGTTATTATTATATTAAAATCAAAAGATCTTAGATAAAGTTATATCAAATATTTAAATATATTAAATAAAGTTATCATATTAAATAAAAAAGATGTATAAAGTTATTATTGTATTAAATATCAAAATATACTAAATAAAGTTATATTTAATTAAAAATATATTAAATAAAGTTATATTAAATTAAAAATATATTAAATAAAATTATATAATTAAAAATATATTAAAAAATATATTAAATAAATTTATATTAAATTAAAAATATATTGAATAAAGTTATATTAAATTAAAAATATATTAAATAAAGTTATATTAAATTAAAAATATATTAAATAAAGTTATATTAAATTAAAAATATATTAAATAAAGTTATATTAAATTAAAAATATATTAAATAAAGTTATTGACGTGGTTTGGTTCCACTTCTCTTTAAAAACACGTAGACGTCCGTCTCTAAAGGTCCCTCCTTTCAGCGTCTCTTCTCATACATAAAGACCAGATTTGTCTCCAGTTAATCATGAAGCCCACATTGATCTGGATCATTGATCCTGATCATTGATCCGGTCTTTGATTTTTCTCCTTTAACTCGGAGTCACCATGTGACCTTTGACCCTCTGACTCAGGAGGAGGAAAAGTTAATCGGAGTTATTTTCAGTGATTTTAGGTTTTTATTTTTTGGATCTCATGGAGGGTTAAAGTTTTCCGGCTCTGTTTCCTGAAGTTGTCGGAGACTTTAACACGTAAACCATCCTCTGAATCCTCGGAGAAGATCAGGTAGAAGGTTTGAACGTGGACCTGTCTGCTTCTTGGAGTTATCTCAGGTGAACATTAAAAACCTCCTGAGCTGAGCTGATGTGAATAAGTGGGTTTTTAATTTCTAAAATGGTCTCTGGTCGTGTTTTTGAGGAAACAGCTGCAGTGTGAGATTTTCTTCATCATGTAATCATCATGTTCTCTCAGGGCCGACCTGACTCTTACGTAACGTCAGGCTGCCTTCCTCCTGATTAACTTATCTCGGGTTCACTTCTGTGATATACCTGATCAAACCGCCATCACAGGCTTTCTCAGTGGGGCAAAGGTGAGCCGTGAACACTCAGACAAAGGGTTTTTTTATGACTTTTAATCTCTCCTCTGATTGTTGCTGCTTTTCTTGATTCTCAGATTCGACACAAACATTAAGAGCAGCGCGTTTTTCACTGACATTTTCAGGGAGGTTTACCTTCAACAAATCCACATGGATCGGTCCTTCAGGTCCTAAAGGGTTAAACCATCCAGATGTAATCAGACTCAGATGGTCCAGGTCCAGGTGGATCAGTTTTAGTGGATCTCTGAGCTCCTTCGTATTTTCAGCGCTGACGGTCTGCAGCTGATTTCATGTGAAGTTGGAGGATTAATGTTATTAATGTAACTTTGACAGAAACGTACCCCTCTCTCAGTATCACCTACATGCTCGTACTGAAACAGAGATTTAGGTGCTTTTATATATTAGATATTAACTCATCATTAGATCGGCTTCTCTTCTTTATAACGTCGCTGTTCATCAGCGCTGAGCCGCCATGTTTGAACGTTGGCCTACTTTCCTGGTTCCCCTTCTTTATTTGGAAGAATCTGACAAACCTCAGTCTTCTGCAAACTCACACTCAGAGAGACGGAGGAAATCCATCCCTTCTCAAACTCTGGGAACGCTTTAGTTTTGTTCCTGAGACTCAACATCCTGACACTGCAGAGCTCGGACTGATAGAAAGGAGACGTCATTATTCAGGTTATTATCCTCCTGAGTGAAGTCCTGCTGTCACACAGCGATATTAAGAGAGGACAGAAACTTCAGGATGAGCCTGACACAGAGGTCAAAGGTTATAATAAGAGAACAGCTCTGATTCAACATCATTAGGGTTTATATGGCTCAGCAATCATCGGGCAAAGGTTTCCTGAAGAGACCTCCTGTATGTGTCGCACATTTAAAGAGACACTAACGTTCAAAAAAACATCCTGTGAAGACGTCAAATACGAGACGGTCCCCTGAACACAGACGGTCCCCTGAACAGAGACGGTCCCCTGAACTGAGACGGTCCCCTGAACAGAGACGTAGTATGCAGTAACGTCTTCCTCATTCACAGTATTTATGCCTCGGTTTTTGAACAAAAGTATCCAGTGATCAGAGTTGGTGAAACTTTAACTTCAGGTTGATCTGATTGTTATCGTCTCTGTCTTTAGAAAACTGTTCATCAGTTCATGTCTTTATAAGAAAAAAGGCTGAAAATCTGCTCATTTGTGTGAAAAACCACCTTAAATTACACTCTGAGGGAGAAAGAGAGAGAGGCTTTATCACACGGTGTCGTACCCCCCACCCTCCTCCTCCTCATGCTGACAGACAGTCTTAGTTTGTGAAACATTCGGACCTTTGGCCTGCCACAAGGACTGCTCAGACTTTGGAACCAGGGCAACACATTAGCAGGTAGTCAGATGGAGTAAGATTGGAGGAGTATAAAAGTGCGGGGAGCAGAGGCAGAGAATTAGTCTTCACTGAAAGAGGAGGACTCTCTCTACCTGAATCCTCCAGGAGCTTTACTAAAGCCCATCATGGGGGGTACCAAACTCTGCCTTCTGCTCCTGCTGGGCACTTACACCCTGGCCCGTAAGTAACAGCTTTTCTGTCTGTCCTCTGCTTAAAATCATAGTTTACTGTTTCAGCTGTCACTGTTTGAAACGATCACTATCTACATGAATATATCTATGATCTAAAATCAGAGATTTCATCTGTTTTAATGAAGGATCGACTCCTGAGGAATAATCATGTTCAGAAATAGAACTGCTTTGATCATGTTGGTTTTGTTTGGCTGGAGAGAGTCTCTGCTATTTCATTCTCATTTTTAATGTGTGTTTCTTTTTTTTTTTACAGAGCAAGATGTTGGAAATGTTGAAGAACAATCTCCAGTTTGTCTCTGTGAGTTTCTTTTTCTAAGACATTTATAAGATCTTTTATTTTTACTGAAACACAGATGAACCTGAAAATGAGATTTAGATGAATGTTTAAAGTTAAACTTTGTTCCCTCTGGATGGATTTTAAAAGCTTCATGAACCGGGCTCCTATTTTCTGGACGTTTTTCTAAAGTGGATCTTTGAAACTTTACAAACTTCCTATGAACAAAAAAAGTTTTACAGCGTTTTTAAAGTATTTTAAGTCCTTTTTAAAGTTCATTTTTGAAGTGTTTTATTTCTTTTTTTTAAGTTAGTATTTTTATATAGTGTTTACAGTCTTTTTTTAAAGTGTCATATCTTTTTCAAAATTTTGTTTATTGAAGTGTTTTCATGTCCTATTTAAAATTAGTTTTTTAAGTGTTTTAAGTCCACAGTTTTAAGTTTTAGTGTTTTATGTCTTTTTTAAAGTTCTTCTTCTTTAAAATAGTTTTTAAAAATGTTTTCATGTCTTTTTTAAAACCAGTTTTTAAACTGTCTCATGTCCTTTTTAAAGTTCATTTTTAAAGTGTTTTATGTCCTTTTTAAAGTTCATTTTTAAAGTGTTTTATATCTTCTTTAAAATAGTTTTTTTAATGTTTTCATGTCTTTTTTAAAATTAGTTTTTAAAGTGTCTCATGTCCTTTTTAAAGTTAATTTTTAAAGTGTTTTATTCCTTTTTCAGTGTCAAAAAGATTCAAGAACTTCAGGCGGTTTGTGTACGATTACGAAGCTGAGACCTTTAACGGCATCAGCGGCGCCACTGACAACAAGAGCGGCTCCAAAGTCTCCTGCAGAGTACGTCTCAGACCTCGAACTCTCTCTGACATGCTGTGACTCTCTGAATAAGAAGGCAGCATCCATCTTTAACATGTTTGATTCGCTCCACAGGTGGAGGTTGATGTTCCCCAGACATGCAGCTTCATCCTGCGCACCACCGAGTGTTCCCTGAACGAGATCTTCGATGTGGATGAGGACGGGAACTCACTGTACCGCCCTGCTGCCGGTGCTGAGGCCTTCAGAGATGCCATGGCCAAGTGAGTCAGCTGCAAAGTTTGAACATTTCTTCTAAACCTGAAATATGTTGATGGTCCCAGTAAGGAAGGTTCAACGGTCTGAATGGTTTAAATGGTGATCTGCTCACAGGAACCCCCTGAAGGTCACAGTTGAAGGAGAACTGGAGGTCAAACTCTACCCTGAGGATGACGAGCCCGTCAACATCCTGAACATCAAGAGGGGAATCGTCTCTTCTCTCATGGTCCCAGTGATGGAGGAAGAGAAGAACAAGAAAATGGTATCTAATCAGACCGCTCCTCGTACCTGGGTTCACTTTAGTCCGTTTTCACAGACGTTAGCGATCAATCAAGGACAGAGTGAAAAAGTGGATCCTGATTCTCATGCAGAGATAAACATGTTGCACAATAAGCAGATAAGCTGCCCCAGTCCCAGGTGATAAATCCTCCTGTAACATCATGTTCTTGGGATGATTATCTGCAGCTCCGGGTCAAAGTCTGAGATAAGTTTATCTCACTAATGACCTCACCTGCTTTCATAACAGTGAGGTCATCTTTCCGATCGATTGATAACTCAGAGGCCGCTTAAGGACACAAACATGTTTACCAACCAGGATCCTCAAACCCAGTCTAGTCCACTGTTATTAATGATGTCCCTCTTTGTCTTCAGTCCACCGTCCATGGAATCTGCCCCACCGACTTCACTGTCAACGCCAGAGAGGACATCGCCACTGACGTGACCGTCAGCAGAGATCTTTCCAAGTGTGACATGTTCTTCGCTCGCAGGCAGCACACCAGCCCTCTGGCCCTCATCACCGGCATGGTAAGAGACCGAGACTGAAGGTTGTTAGAACGTGGATGAGATCTGGAGACTCAGAGAAACAAAGTTTAATACAACAAGGTCAAACTCTTTTAACATCATGTTTCTCTGAACAGAACCTCCCCCTGTCCAAGATGATTGACAGCTCTCAGACCTGCAACTACAAGTTTGACAACCAGAAGAAGCACATGACCAGCGGCACCTGCACAGAGAAACACATCTTCCTGCCCCTGTCTCACAAGTGAGTTCACAGAATCATCGAAACCACGGAGGAGCGAATTAGTAAAGTGATTTCACTCCAAGAGGGTTTCAGAAGTCTCCAGTTTCAAAGTATACTGGTTTAAAAACTGGACTACATCCCACAAACACTTGAGCTCAAAGTTTGATGTGTCTCTAAAAGTGAATTCTCTCTGAGGTCTCTGAATGTCTCTCTGTCTTAAACAGGAATGAGTTCGGCGTTTCTTCTCTGGTGAAGCAGACTTTGACTCTCAGAGAGACCTCCAAGATCAACGACCGTGTCTTTGACCGCAGTAAGTCTTCAGGTTTTACTTAAGAAGAGTTCCTGTCTTAACATCGTCCTTGAACGTCTTTTAACCGTTTGTGGGTCTTGTTTTTTGCAGATGAAGATAACATCAAGCTCCTGCCCATGGATGTGGTTGAAGACAAGGCCCCCAAGCAGGACACTCAGGCTGTCATGACCACCCTGCAGAAGCTGAATACCCTATCTAAGACCACCCAGGGCGAGGAGCGCACCGCCCTCTTCCACACTCTGGTGAACGAGCTGCGCGGCCTGGATGCCGATACCGCCGTGTCTGCTGGTACTGAGATGATGGACGTATCCGAATCTCTGACGTTTCAAGCTCTGGCCCAGTGCGGCACCCCCGAGTGCACCAGCGCCATGCTGGGGGCTCTGCGGCTCTTCGACCAGGGCGCTCTGGAGGTTGATGCTGTTGTCTACGCTCTGGGGATGTTGCCTAACCCCTCTCGCCTCATGGTGAAGGACATGCTGGCTATGGCTCAGTACAAGCAGAGCAGACCCATCATGTACGCTCTGAGCAACGCCGTCAGGAAGTAAGTGCTCCAACACGTCCGATTCTCTGACTTTGTCAAGAGTGTTTTTGTTTTCCAATAAATCACGGATGTTGAATTTCCTCAGACTGTACCAGGCTGAAGGTGTCACCCCTGAGATCTCTGCTGTTTATGAGTACCTGGCCTCCATCCTGGGTGCAGACTGTCCCGGAGAGAAGGACCTGACCTTCCAGACCTTGAGAGTAGGTTACAGGCTGTAAAGTCGACCACTTTGAATCAAACTATTTGCAGGAGTCATTTTCTCATAAGTTGTATTTCTTTCCACCCAGGTTGTTGGAAACATGGGAGAAGCAATGGAGGCTGTAGACCCAACGATTAAGACCACCCTGCTCAAGTGCATGAGACAGCCTGCAACCACCCTGTCTGTGCAGCTCGCTGCCATCCAGGCCTTCAGACGCATGTCTGTGACAGACGAGGTGAGCCTCACTTTCAGGAGTCTCCAGCTTTATCACAGTTTCCTTGTTTTATCATCTGAGTAACCGTCTCTCTCCTGTTCTGCTCAGGTTCGCTCAAACCTCCAGAGAGTCAGCCAGTACCCCAAAGGTGCCGTGCAGAAACGCCTGGCAGCTTACCTGACCCTGATGAGGAACCCTCAGGACAGCGACATTGAGATGGTGAAGAAGCTGATCAAGCAGGAGCAGAACATGCAGATCAAGTCCTTCGTGACCTCCCACGTCTACAACATCATTTCCTCCACCGACCCAGAGATTCAGAAGTAAGAGGAGAGAATCTCTCACTGAACAGCACAGTGTCGGCCTGTCTGTCTATGATGCTGTTTTAACAACCAAAGTCCTGGTGTTTCCTCATTGTGTCAAACTTGATTGTTTCCCCAGGCTTGGCAGAAAGATCGTGGACGCCCTGGAGGACACTGAGGTCACTGCACACAGTGAATTCACCACCAAGTCTGGAAACTTCAAGCTGAGTGGCATTCAGGGTAACATCATCTTTGACCCCAGCAGCCAGATGCCAAGGGAGCTGCTGCTCGAGACAACCCTGAAGGCTTTTGGCTTCAACATGGATGTTTGGGAGGTATGCACCATAAACTGTACTTCATAGAAATCTTCCTTTCAGACCAACGAAGGAGAAAATATGCTTGGCTCACACACAGGAAACTAACCCTGCTTTTCTGACAGATCGGCATGGAAGGAAAGGGCTTTGAGCCAACCATGGATGCTTTGTTTGGAAAGAACGGCTTCTTCCCCGACACCCTGTCCAAGGCTCTGTACTGGGCCGATGACAAAATGCCACCAAAGGTCAGAGAGGTTCTGAGGAAATGGGTTCCTCCCATGGACAGCGAAGGAAACAAAGTAAAGATTTCTGCCACTAAAAAACTCTGATTAAAGTTAATCCCACCGATACCATCAACACTAACACAACTGTCCTTTCAAAGGTTGCTGAGAATCTGATGAGAGAAGTTGCCCGCAACTTCAACAAGCTGGTCAAGGATCTGCAGAGCCAGGAGTCCCCAGAGGCCATGGCCTACCTGAGGATCATGGGAGCT
Source organism: Xyrichtys novacula (assembly GCA_962446985.1). NCBI lineage: Eukaryota > Metazoa > Chordata > Actinopteri > Labriformes > Labridae > Xyrichtys > Xyrichtys novacula. The sequence goes on along the minus strand of OY660880.1, from coordinate 420,359 downwards.
GAGCTGGGTTACATCAAGGGCAGTGAACTGAGGTTTTTGGCTGATAACGCCATCATGTATACAGATATCCTTCTGAGGATCATCCCCACCCAGGTACTGTTGGGCTCACATGCACCGACCCTTTTTCTCTTTCTCTCTGCCTCAAATATCAGGGATTTAAAACAACTCTTTTTATTTCATCAGGCCATCGCCAAGCTGATGTCCAGCACCAACAACGAGTTCTTCGCCCATTACATCTTCATGGACAACAAATTCATGATGCCAACAGCCACTGGTCTCCCCCTGACATTTGCTCTGTCCGGCACCTTTGCTCCCGGTGCGAAGGGAGGCCTTCACATGGCACCAAGCATGGTAAATGCTCTAAAACTAAAGGATGACACTATAGGTTTTTTTGTGACCATATTTATAGTTATAGTCATATATGTGAGAAAACATGACCTGTTGTGGTTTCACAGAAGGAGCTGGTGTTCATGCCCTCTGTTGGAGTTGAGTTCGTCACTAAGATGGGAGTCAACATCCCTGAATTTGTGGAGTCTGCGGTTGAAATGCACACCAACATGTACCATGAGAGCGCCCTCAATGCCAGGATCAGCATGGAGGAGGACCAGATCAAGCTGTCCATCCCCGCCCCTCAGGGCACCACTAAACTCTTCTCCATCAGGTATGAAGTAACTGCTCTGACTCTAGTGTCACATCCAGGTGTGTATCACTCTTGGTTTTCTGTGTCCTCAGAGACTAAACCTGAGTTTGTTCCCTCTCTTCCTTTTGAACAGAAACAAAGTGGAGATTGTGGGCGGTGGTCGCACTGTGGAGATCCCACACACAGAGGCTGACGTCACCTGTGGTAATCTCTTCTCTGGAGTCAAGTACTGCAGAGAAGTGACCTCTGTTGACACTCATGGACGGACTGATGTCCCGTACTTCCCCCTGACTGGAGACAGCAGGTGAGTCTTCCTTTGAAGAAAATAAAACTCATGATTTTGAAGTTTAGTGTCTCTGGGTTCAATTGAACAAATAATGTTTTAAGTCCCATGGATTATTCTATATTGTTTCAGTTTGAGGGCCACGTATTGATCAGCATCAATTATTCAGCTTCAGGAAGTGTGAACTTTTACTTCTTATTTTCCAGCAGTTCGTTTTAAAACGTTTCTCTTTCTTGTGTGAGAAACATTGTTTGGTTTTTTTGCTGCCTGAAAATGTGAAGGAAAACTCAACAGAGATGTTTTCTTTCCGTAGCTTTGCTCTGACGATCAAGCCCACCGGCGAAGTCTCTGAGTACACCGCCACCATCGCTTACCAGCTCCTCAGTGAGGGAAAGGATGGCCGCCAGAAGGTTGATTCTCTGACGTTGGCCCTGAGAGCCGAAGGTACGAGCCTCCTTCTTAGAAAAAGAAAATGATAAATATCTTGTCTAACTTTAACCAGTCTATCTTCCTTCCCTTTTTTGTTTCATACATAACTCAATCGATCTTTTCCTAACGTTGTGCCTTTAGGTGCTCAGCCCTCTGAAGCTACAGCCACCATGAAATACAACAGGAACAGGAACGTCTTCACATCTCAAATCCAGATCCCAGACTTTGATGTTGAGGCCGGCGTTAAGGTTGGAATGAGTGACAGCAGCGCCAAAGGCAAATCCATTATTCTTGAGCTCTCCAACAAGAACGTGCCTCAGATCTCTTTGACTGGCCGAGCCAAGTGAGTCAGCTCAGACACGAACATCTCACCTGAAGGACCTCATCTGAGAAGTCTCTCTGTGCATACAAGCTTGATTCGTTGACTTGATTGTTTGTTATCTGACTGCTTACAGGCTTCAAGCCATGACTGATGGCATGCTGCAGGTTCAGCTGTTGGTGCCCTCACTTAAGACAGACGCCTCCGTCACCACCACCATGAGCTCAGCTGATGGACTCACCATGGAGATCAAGAGTGATGTGAAGCTCTCTGAATCCTCTTCCATCCAGGCCGTGATCATCAAATACGGTACGTTTGTTTTATTACACAGAATAAAATAATATCTGGATTTTAGGGACGGTCACAAATGAAATGTTAAAACTCCTTTTTGTCTCAGGCGACGACAAGGCTGAGGTCCAGCTGCTGTCCAACGTGAACGCTGATACCAGGATCATTGTGCCCTACACTGAAGCCCTCAAGCTCTGGCTCATGCAGTTTGTAGATGATGTGATGGACCAGCAGGTGGTCAAGACTGACATGAAACTGCGTCATATCCTGAACAAGGCAGTCAAGGTACGAGAAATGATGGTAGTTTTGTCTTTTTACGCAGACTTTGATCATCCAGTTCCTCCAGAGTAGAGCATGAACAAATGTGGGGTTTTTTTATGCTCAACAGGCTAGCAATATCTGGATGGACAAGATCACAGCTGATGTCCCCTACGTCGAGACTCTCAGGAGCAAACTGGAAAATGTTGAAATGCCTGAAATGCCTGAAATGCCTGAGAACCTTTTCATGAACATGTAAGCGATCCCTGCATTAAGTTATTCAGGTTAAGAAAAACTGCAGCCAAATAATCACGGAGAACACTCGTGTTTTCTTACTCGATAAATCTGACGCATGATCCTTTATGTTTCTTCCACCAGTGAACACACCTTCAAATATGAGTTCAACCAGGAACAACTGAGCATCACTTTCCCTCTGCCTCTTGGTGGCAAGTCATCCGAGGAGCTCCAGATTCCTGCTGTGGTTACCTCCCCACAAATCTCCCTGCCTCAGCTGGGCGTGGAGGTTGCCTCAAAGGAGATCAGCATCCCCACATTCACCATCCCGTCTGAGTATGATCTAACCCTGCCTCTGATGGGAATGATGGAAATGACTTCCAAGGTCAACACAAACTTCTATAACTGGGAGGCAACTGTGTCTGCTGGAAACAACACTGTGGAGTCTCCAAGCTATCTGGCCAAGTTCAATCTGATGTCTGAAAGTCCAATCAAAGTTCTTGCCTTTGCAACAGAGGGTAATTTGATCTCTTCTCTTGTCATCAGTTGAATGATGAAATGGATGCTCTTGTTGTAGTTGATTAATATCTTACTGTTTTGTCTGTCTTACAGGAACAGCAAAAATCACTGATACAGCAGAGGAAACCATGAAAATGGCCATCGATGGTTCTCTGACTCATATGTTCATGAACACTGGTTTCAGTGTACTGGAAACCATCGCTGTCACAGACAACGTGATGTCAACAGGAAGGTACAATGTGTACGCTGCCTCCCCTGTGGGTCTGGACACCTCTCTGACCATTACCACCCAGCTCGGCCTTGACGCCAACCTGATCTCTGGAGATATCAACACAGATGGAAGCGTGACTATTGGACCCATGACTGCTAGCACCACTTATCTCCACACCTTCTCCATTGAGCCAGCAAAGAAAGAAGCAAGACTGGAGAGCACACTGCGTGTGACCTCTGAAATCCTGAAGGTTATGAACAAAGTGAAGGCATCATATGCAGATGAGGAGCTTCTGATTGAGTCCAACACCAACATGAACACTGAGCCCATCAAGCACACCACCAAAATGGGCCTAAGCTACAAGGATGCCAAGCTAACTGCCCACACTGACTCTGTGACCAAGGCCAATGAGCGAATGCTCCGTAGTCAGGTCGAGTTCTCTGCCTCTGAGGGACAGGCTGTCCTCAGGATTGAAAACCAGGCTGATGACACAGTAAACCGGGCCTACTCTTTGCTCACTGGCTCCATGGACCCATCTGGCCTGGAAATCAACGCTGATGCATCCTTGAACATCTTCTCAAGCCTTGCTGCTCACAAAGCAACCCTGAACCTGAACACAAACGGTTTGACCACCAGCTGTACCACAACAGCTCAGTACAGTCCAATGACCTTTGAGAATGTTTTCCACGGTGGCGTTGACTCTAATGGTGCCACCATGTCTCTCACCACCAAGGGAGCCATCAAAGAAAATACAGCTGAGCTTAATGTGGAGGGAAAGATGGCAACTACAGAAGTATATTTCAACGGCATCTTGAAGGGCAACGCCTTTGACATCAACACCAGAAACCGAGTGAATCTGAGACTGAACGAAGATGGTCTGGTCCTTTCCAACAACATTGTCGGATCCTTCAGTGAAATGAGGACAGAAAACACCCACTCCCTGTCTCTTACTCTGAGATCCCTCGCCCTCACATCCAAGATGGACAACTTCCTGAACAACAAGAACTCCTACATGCACGACATCGCAGTTAACATGGAGCCATACGCTGTCTCAGTCATGGTGAAAAACGACCTGAAGGTCATGGAGGTTAACTTTGTGAATGATGCGCAGTTCAAGGCTGAGCCCTACACCATGGAGCTGACAGGAGCAATGACGGGAGTCTTTGCAGAGGAAGAACTCAAGCACTCCTATGAAGTCAAATTTGTGGACATGGTCCTCTCTGCCAAATGCAATACCAATGGGAAGCTCCTGGGCACTCACATGGCACATACCACTGATATGGAGGTTGCTGGTCTGACCATGAAGTTCAGCAATGCTGCCAACTTCAACTCACCATCTCTGCGCCTGGACAGCACAGTCAACGCTGTCGCCGCACCCTTCACTCTGAATATTGACGCCATTTTCAACTCCGATGGCTCAGTGTATCTGTACGGACAGCAGAGTGGTGAACTGTACGGCAAATTCCTCCTGAAAGCAGAGCCCATGGTGTTCACACACTCCTTGGAGTGCAGAGCCTCATCAACCCATGAACTGGAGGGCAGACCAGCTATCAAGACCATTATGGAAAACAAGTTCAATAGCATCCTGAGCTTCCCAGAGCAAAGTGTATCCCTGAAGGTTACAGCTAAAGCCAACGAGCACACTCTCAGTCAAGAAATGAACGCCTATAACAACGCAGAGAAACTGGGTATTGAGATGACAGGAGAGGTCTCAACTCCCCTCTTTGGTGAGACCAGTGAAAATTATGCAGTCTCTGGATTTGTGAAATATGACAAAAATAGCGAGAGCCACTTCCTCCAGATCCCCTTCATTGAGCATGTTCCCATCTTCGTTGAAAACGTGAAGGTCGCAATGATGAACCTGATGGATCAAAGCATTGAGATGCTGAGAAACATCAACACCGAGTATGAGATCAGCACCAAGTTCCAGAACAAAGTGTCAGAGCTGAAGGAGGTCATCAACAACTTTGACTTCAACCTCTTTGTCCAAGACCTGAAAAAGTTCCTCACCTCAATTGAAAACATGTTGACCAACCTGACAGCCAAGTTGCCCACAGAGCAGGTAATGAATATGTTGAGATCTGTAAAGGAAACTGCCATCACCTGGATCAGGAATTATAACATCCCAAACAAGTTCAATGAGGTCTATGCCAAGATTGAAGAGATCCTCTCCAGCTATGAGGTTGAGAAGATCATTGGAGCCATCATGGATGAGATTGTTAAGATCATGAAGCAGTATCAGGTGAGGGAGAAGATCCAGGCTGCATTTGCTGCTATTAAGTCCATTGACATCCAGCCTTTGCTCAAAAGAGTGATGGCACCTGTTCAGGAGATTGTCAACGAAGTGTACTCCTTTGACTTTAAGCAGCTGATCGATGACATGAGTGACTACTTTGTGAGGATGGTTCAGAAAATCAGATCTTTCGATTATGACACATTCACAATGGAGCTGAAAGAGACAGTGGTGGAAATGAGCAAGATTCCCTGTTTTGGAAAACTCTCCGGTGAGTTCAGAGTCACCTCACCTCACTACACACTCAGGACCTCCGCAGACCTGGAGAACACCACCACGACATCTGTCACACCTGAGTTCAAGCTGAACCTCAACTCCCAGGCTTTCTCCACCCTGAAGGTCCTTGACCACACTGTGGATGCCAGTGCTCATTTTGCAGCACCAAAGATGAGTCGTGTGTCCATCTCTGAGGACATCAAAGTTGACCACTCCAGTTTAACACTTGCCCACAAGGGAACAATCAATCTTTACGGCCTGTCTGCCCAAGCTTCTGCTGAAACTACCGCAAAGGTTGACACTGAGCTCTATGTTGCTGAACTTGTCAATAATGTCTTCATTGCCATGGAAAATGGAGTTTCTGCCAACATGGACACAACCTACTCACATGACATCAGGCGCCTTGGTAAAGCATCACTGAACCAGAAAGCAGTTTTTGTGATTGAAGCTGGCACTGTCACCCTGACCATCAACAATCTGGCCAATGAACAGATTGCAGTCCTGGACTTCTCAGATGAGGTAACCCACAAGAGTGATATTGAGATAGTCATGGATCTCCACACAGCTAAAGTCACCATCACCGGAGAGACAGGAAGCAGCGACCTGAAAATGAATCAGAATGTGGTTGCAGATATTTGCATCTTCCGTCACATCACTTTTGATGCCAGATTTGAGACCGAGACACCTTTCATGAAGGGCAGTGTTGCAGCTGTCAAATTCCAGGCTAAAGCTGAAGACATGAAAATTGATTTCACCGCCTCTCACACTGCAGAACTCACTGGAAGTGTTGACGGTACTCTCTCAAGCTCTGCTCTTGCTTTGATCACACCCAGCGAGCTCATGTTTGATACCAAGAACAAGGGAAATACCAAGATTACCCTTCCATTTGGGCTAGCTGGAAAGATGGATCTTCAGAATGACATCTCTTTCACCCTGAACCCTGAGGTGCAGCAAGCTAGCTGGACGGGTCTGGCTAGATTCAACCAGTACAAGTACTCCCATTACTTCAGTATGGATAATGGTGAGAAAGAAATCAATGTCTTTTCTCAGATTGCTGGAGAAGCAAATCTGGATGTACTGAAGGAGCCATTCACCATCCCTGAAATCACTGTGCCATTTGTTGGCTTCAATACACCAAGAGTGGAAGACTACTCACTGTGGGAGGACACCTTCCTGAGTAACATCCTGATCACAACCGAGCAGACATTTGACATGAACATGAAGCTGAAGTGCCTGAAGAACCCTGAGATGATTCCCATTAACATGGATCCAATAATCGATGCCATCAATGCCAATGTCAAGACTCTGCACAGGAACATGCTCATCGGCAAGGATGCAGCTGTCGACCTTCTGGCTACATCCTACGACAAAGCCAGGTCAGAATATGAGAAGTACGAGCTCAGTCTCATCACCATGCCAGCTCTTGAGGTTCCATCTGCCCTCAGAAAGCTCACACTTCCAAGAATCACTCTGCCCAAAATCCATCACATCTGGATCCCTAAGATGGGTGATCTGACATACGAGTTTGCCTTGAAATCAGCTATGATCACTCTCAGAACTGACGCCAGTATCCTGAACCAGGAAAGCATCATTGTTAAACTTGATGCATCCTCATCCTCTGAATGTGAGCACCTGAATGGAAAGATCGAAGGCACCGTCAACATCGAAACAGTTGGAGGACTCAAGATGGCTTCCGCCTTGTCTGTACAACACATGATGCTGGAGGGCAACCACCAGGGCACCATCATCCTCAGCTATGAAACAGTTGATACCTCCATCACCAATTCAGCAAAGGTTAATCTTCCCTCCCTGACTATGGAAGTCTCCCAGGAGATCACAGGAAATCCAGAACAAGGCCTTGTTATGTCCCTGTCCACTCCATCTGCTGGACTCATCGCTCTTCAAATGCAGACCAAGCGCCCAGTTCAGGTTAAAGCCAGACTGTATGGCCGTTACCCGGTAAGACCACGTTTGCTCTCAGATGATCAGTGATTTTCAATCTTCATGCCTTTGACACTGAAGTAATATTTATTTTCTTTTTATGTTTCATGCAGTCTGAGCCATCAACAGACATCGATATCTTGGGTGTGAAGATGTCCGTGGTGAACTCTGAGAAGCTGACCCTTCAGACAACCTGGAACATGGAGATACCATATGAGATGATGCTGCAAGTGAAGGAACAGGTTCCCACAGTAATGGAGATGGTGTCTGATCCTGCTGCCAGGACCTATGAGGCCGTCTACAGGCATGCTAGAAGTCTTGAGGGTTCTTTTGAACAGGCTAAAGAGCAGGGTAAAGAGATGTTGAAGAGAGCTGTTGACAACCTCGCAAGTGTTAATCCTTCCAGCTTTATGACAACTGTCACAGATAAGACCATCTTTGTCCTGAGAAGGTACCAGAGGAGAGTTGAAATGGTTCTTGATGCTGTTGTTAAATTCTTGAGGGAGACAAGGTTCCAGATCCCTGGCTATGAGGAGAGGCTGTCTGGGCTGGAGGTGTATGAGAAGTTTAGCGCCTTTGTAGCTGATGTTTCTGAGGAGGCTGTTGAGAAGATTCCAGAGTACCTGACCAACATGTTTACTGCAGTTCTTGATTATTTCAGAGCCATTGAATTCGTCTTCCCAGGTTCTACCCAGGTTGTCACTGGAGGAGAGATTCTTGATGATCTGTTTGTAACTTTGAAGAAAATTCAGGATCAGGTGATTGTCACTGTTAGAAAACTGGGCTCTATCCAGCTGGAAGATATTATCAACAAATTCTCTGAATTCGTTCAGTTTAGCACCGAACAGGGTGAGAGGTTCCTCCTCACACTCAGATCTCAGAATGTAGAGAAGCTCTCCACCTTTGTGGCCGACGTCTACACTGATGCCATCAACTCTCAAATTATGAATGATGTTTCCATGCAAGTAGAAGAGGCCCGCAGAATCGTGATCGAGTATATCGCAGTTGTGAAAGCTAAACTCCAGAGTATCCTGGCTGACATGTCCACTGAACAGCTTCAGGCCGATATCCAGTCCTGGATTGATTTGATGTTAAAACGTATGAATACTTTCCAAAACAATGTTATCAAGATGCTGAAAGAGAAAAGCAGAAATGTTGAACCCTTTGTCAGAGTCGGTGACAGACAGGTGGAGGTCGATATTCCTTTTCCATTTGTTGCCACAGCCAACTAAGTGACCTGACAGTGTTAATAGTTTAAAATATGAAGTAACTGTTAATCTCTTCTCCCCAAAAGGACTGAAATGTGAAGAAATGCTCTGTAACCATGATGTGTGTCTCTCTATTGTGTCATTCCAAATTCTAACTGTGTATTTCACAGTGGACTCCCAGTTGTTTTGACCCTTCTGTGCATCTTTGTGACTTGTGCTATTTAAAAATGATAATATGTGGCCTTCAATAAAGACACTTTGTACTGCAGACATCTCTGAGCATCTCCTGTGTTATTTCATACCTGAGATCATAACCTCTAGGTGAGATTGTTGGAGGTCAAATGTAAGAAAAAACAAGAATAAAAATGTTACTCAGAATGAACATCCCTACACGACGGTATGAAGGTGTTTGAATTGCACCTTCCCGACATGAGAACATTATGTCCTTCTTCAAATTCCCAAGTGACTTACAGAAAAAAAACCACAGTTTTCTGGTTAAAGCATGGTACGATTTTAAAAAGCCTGATCCATCTCTGTCATCGAGCCGTGAGTCACTTTTATCCTCGGGGTCTAAATTTAGCAGAGACACAAATAGCGTCTCTGACACCACCGCTCTTTTATCGTAAAACAAAGCGAATCAGCTCCGCAGCAGCAGCTCTGCTTTGACATTTGTGAACAAAACCAAGTCTTGAAATGTGCACAAGCTTCTGGAAACACAAACACTGTCAGGATGTGGCTGTGTGTGATCATCAGAAGTGACAGAATAATTATTCACATACTTCAATAACATCTAAGCAGCAACTGAACCACCCACCCAAAAACTCCATCACAAGAGCGATGAAGAGTTTACAGAACCAACTTTGCTCATTGTTTCATCCAAATGTACCAACAGTATTAAATTCAAACAGAACTGCCTCATGCATATTTATTATCAAGACACATAATTTTAGACAGGCCGACACAGACTGACCACTTTTATCTGAAACTTTGGTTGTGTTGACTTTACTGTTTTACTAATGTGTCATTTTGATTATCCTGTAAAGTATCACTGAGTGCCCTGAAAGGTGCCTATGAATAAAAATTATTATTACTATATCAGACTAGAGTTTCTGTCTACAAATACCTGGGATTTCACTTGGAAGAAAATTTGTCCTTTAGGCACCATATTGAGTGTCTTACAAAGAAACTCTGGGTGAAACTGGGTTTCTTCTATAGAAACAAGGGTTGTTTCTCCTTTGGTGCAAGAAAAAGGCTTATACAGGCAACGTTTTTATCGTTTTTATGCATACAAATCTCTCTTCTTTAAAAATACTGGACTCAGTGTATCATGCAGCATTAAGATTTATAACTGGCTTAGATTTTCGTCGTCATCACTGCAGCTTATATGAGAGTGCTGGTTGGTCCTCTCTGCAAAATCGTAGATTGGAACATTGGTATATCTTTCTTTACAAGGCCATTCTAGGTGACTTGCCCTCTTACCTATGTTCCCTCTTAACTCCCAAAATCACCAACAGGAGTAATCTCCGGTCTGATGGACAGATCATGTTCGCTATTCCTCAGACAAGAACGGTTTTTGGCGAAAACGCTTTCAAGGCTTTTGCCCCCTCCTCCTGGTGTAAATTACAGGGTTATTTTAAATTGGATTATCTGCCAAGTACGGCACATTTTAAAACTAGAATTAAGGAGTTTTTGAGTACTGAATGCACATCTTCTTACTGAACGCTGATTTATTGTTGTGTTTTGCATACTGTAACTGTTTTGTGTTTCTGTTTGTGTGTTCTTCTTTTCTTTATGTGGAACTTCTTGTGCTGCTATCCTGGCCAGGACTCCCTTGTAAAAGAGATTCTAAATCCCAATGGGTTTATTTCCTGGTTAAATAAAGGTTACTAACTAACTAACTATAACTGATGGACTGATGCTTCAGTGTAGCGTACTGATGAAGGGCTGGCTCGGATCTATTGAACATATAAATCCGTCTATCTCACACCCTCACTCAGGGACATGACCTTGGCTGCTGGAAACATGGAGTTAGAAAGCACAGTAATTTTATACTATCAAACAATGGGAATCCTCCACTAACATACAAATACTCCAGACTGTGTTCAGTATGCTAAACAAGACGGACTGTCCACTGCTGATACTGAGACCCCTGAGTGAGGGTCACTGTCCCATAAAAAGGTCACAGATAGAAGAGACGATGAAATCCTCAAAACAGAGGAATGGTATAAAAGACGTCACTTTAACTCTCCTACCTGTGTGTGTGTGTGTGTGTGTGTTTCTCTGGTGTGAGAAAATGAGGCAGACAATGAGGCAGTAGAGATGGTGACACACTGATTCTTTTATTGACTCTCCCAAACAGTACCGCTTCTCCTCTTACATTCTCGGTTTTCCTCACAAATGTTACCGTTCTTCTTCACGTTTACCCACCAACCCTCAGACTCTGACGTTACATAAACGTGGTCATCACATCCTCTCATATTTGGCAAAGTGTCCGCTTCTGCTGCTCTGCAACTTTAACGTGTTGACTTCCTTTTTAATGAAGGAATAAAGAAAAGGATGAAAACTGTCCAGACTGACGAGTGAAAAAAGGGGGGGGCCCAGAACACTGCAAATCAGAGGCACATAAGGGGTGGGAGTGGGGGGGCAGTGTGGGAAAATTAACCAGTCCAGGACAATGCATTCCTGTGCTGTAAGTCAGCAGAAAACCCAGCAACAGCAGGCCGGGAGGAATGTGACTTTTAGGCTGTTGTAACTCTTGCTGGATTTACAGAGAATACTCGGTGAATCTCGCGTTTATCTGAACATGATCTTAAACAGTGATTTTCTAATCATAACCACTGAAAAATACTTGCAAAAAGGGCTCCGGTCAGGTCTTATTGAGGACTCCCGGTGTAGCAGCAGTCTCTGTTATCTGTCACTGAAGCATGAGTGAGACTAAAACAACTCTGTGCTGGAGAAATCCACCAACGAGGAGCTGGGTTTATGACGTGTTTCAGAGAAATACGGCTCAGGTTCAAAGTTCAAAGCTTTAACGATGACTTTGAGAAAAGTGGAGATACATTCACCGTCATTATGGAAGACCTAAAGTGTATTCTCGTGTCTCTCAACCAATCACGATTGACGTTCATGGTAAACAAACTTCTACACTTGAGAAAAACGATCTTTGATGAAGTTTGTCTTCAGAGTTTAAAGCTCTTTCTTTAGTGTTTTGTGGTCATGAATCATGATATCTGAACCTGCTGTAGTAGTTTGATCTCACACATGAATGTGCTGCTTCACAGACTCTGAATAAGACCCCCCCCCCCCTCTCTCTTTTTCATGACACTTGAGGAAAATGTGTTCGATAGAGAAAAACACTCACATGCTCGACCCGCTCACATGCTCGCTCCCCTCTTTGAAAAATATGAACCACATTATTTAACTGGAGAACAGTTCAGAGAGAATGATGAGCATTTCTGGACTGCAGAGGTCTGAAGGAAACATGTGCTTCAAGTTACTTTTCTCCAGTGAGCCAAAGAAACATGGAAAAAAGATCACTTCCCTGTCCTCCACCTGCTGCTCCTCTTTTTTCCTTTCATTGTTTAATTGTTAAGAAGCAGCTGTTTCCTTCCACTGCAGACAGAGGAGAGCGTTGCATTTTGGGTAGAAGCATACTCATCTAAAGAAAAGGATTATTTTCTTTATGCTCTTCACTGTCATGAAACGCCAACCTGAAAATCTGCAAAACGACACGGGACAATGTGAGAAGCCCTTTACAAGACTGGACACATGTAAAGTCTCTTGGACATGTGTGGAGTTGCATTGAAAGAGTGAACTGTGTAGGCGAGTATAAAAACAACAACACTGTGGTTCAGAACAAAGATTTCAGACCTCAAACGGACTCTTTCAAAGACATGATCATAAGCTTCCTTTTTCAGATTAACTGTAGTGCCCCAGGTGCTGTGCAATTTCCCAATCATAACTACTTTACAATACAAAGTGGACATAAATAACGAGTGCAATTCTTTGACTGCTTTGCTCTTCACAAAGTTGAACCTTGGCAGTGAGGCGGAGGCCTCTGCAAACACTTGAGACACAAAAAGTGAAGATCTGAAATCTTGGCTTGTAAGCATTTCTTCAGCCAGGCCCGACACTCGTGGGAGTGGATAATAAGGCTCCTATACTGACATGTAGCCTTTGTCCTCCCCCACCCCTCCACCTGTCAGACTGGCACCATGTGACCCAAAAAGAACATGCCCTAAGCAGTGCATTTCACACATACACACCCAGATATAAAGCCATCGAGTGATTATGTTCAAAACAGCGAGTTCGCAGTCAGTGGTTCGTGTCGGACCTGGGTCGTCTGATCACACGGGAGGATCCAAACCATGGTCACTCCCCTGACATGTTCAGACACAGCTCCCAGCGGCGTAAACGTCTCGTCTGTGCGTCACGGCTCTCCAGACAGACCGCCTCAGTTCACATCAGAACACAGCATTTCAGACAGCTTTCGGATGGAGTTGTTCGTTTTTGTAGAGCTGCTCTTGTCGCAGTCTCAAACACTTCCCAGATCCCCTCCTTCGTTTTGGCAGAACACTCCAGATAGTCATATGCGCCAATGCGCATGGCCATGGCGCGGCCATCCTCTGCCTTCACAGGCTCCAGCTTCAGCCGGGACAGCTCGTTCTTTACGTTCTCGTCGTTGCGCAGATCCTTCTTGTTGGCCACTAGTATAATCGGCACATTCGGACAGAAATGTTTCACTTCAGGAACCCACTTTTCGGGGATGTTTTCCAGCGAATCGGGGCTGTCCACGGAGAAACACATGAGAATGACATCGGTGTCCGGGTAGGAAAGAGGGCGCAGCCGGTCGTAGTCCTCCTGCCCGGCTGTGTCCCACAAGGCCAGCTGGACCTGCTTGTTGTCCACCTCGATGTCCGCCACATATGTCTCAAACACAGTGGGAACATACACTTCAGGAAACTCGTCTTTGCTGAACACAATCAGGAGACACGTCTTCCCACACGCGCCGTCCCCCACCACCACAAGTTTCTTGCGGATGTCTGCCATGTTCCTGCCGTGTCCTAACTCGCTCTCAGACGCCGCATCCAAAGACCAAGTGTCCGTCTGTCCAGCTCCTCTCACGGGCTTATATCGGTGCGAAAACCCGCCGGAGTTGTTCCGTAAGTCGACCTCCTTCTCCAACTCCGAACCCTTTTCTGGTAACCGCTGCGATCTCTTTATAAAGCGAAGGGTGGTTTCCTAAATATAGCAATCCAATCGGAAATGGGGAGGTGAGATCATGGTCTGGAGAGGAGGAGGTGATTGGATCTCAGAGGTTTTTCTCATGGAGAGGAGGGTCATGGACCACGAGGACCCACCCGACCCACGATCAGCCAAAAATTCACCCAAATGTTCCTGCAACACGATCTCGATTTTTTTAATGCTCATATAACCGACTGTAACTTTGGAGCTTCCGGTTATGGAAACCGATCCTAAAAACAGTGACACTGTCGGAACCAGAACCCCGAAACTGAGTCCAGAAAATGGAGGAATCCAGAACTGAATGAGTTCTCATTCAAACTAGGAGGCGTTTTTAAGTAAAGTCAGTAAAAAGAGCTTTTGTGAAGGTTTCTCTGACTTTGGTGTTATTTTATAAAAAAGGTTAAACTGAGGAGAATCAGAGCCTGACCTGCCCCCCCTCGAAAGACCTGACCCCCTCTGCAGATCCGACCCCCTCCATGTCAGACAAGGTGTATCAGGAAGGTAAATTCACGCTGACATTGTTACAGCATAGATATATAAATGAACACTAGATGTCTTACACACTGTTAGCAATAAGACCGACGTCCATCTTACTACAGGCAGCTCGCCCACTCCTAACATTTCAGTCTACAGTTCATGAATCATTTAAATAACCATAGATTGATTAATTTGTAACAAACCTCAGAGTTTTAGTTTTGATCCTGCATACTCCAGAATAATTTTAACCATGGATTTACATAAATAAACATTAAACAGGTAGGTAGAGGTAGATAGATAGATAGATAAGGCAGTTATATGAAATTATATATATATTTAAGCAATAACATATTAGTATATTATTACCAATATATTAGTAATATTTCTATTATAGGAATAACTATAAAAACGTATATCAATAGCATATATAAATATTTATTTTTAACACAAATTAACACAAACCAAACAGTTTAGAAATCATGTGTAACTTCAGTTATGTTGAATCTAAAGAGCATTTCTGCCTCTTTAACTGATGTAAAATTACTGGGTCAACTTTGTTATATGTACTTGGTCTCAGTCACAGCGAGTCTGTTAGCCAAGTTAGACAGCTGATAAACACAAACACATCCACAAAGACTGACACTTGGTTGTGGTCTCAGCCTTGACAAAGTTACTCAAAGTTAGTCCAAAGTGAAAAAAACTGTGCTTCATGATTAAGTCTTTATTTACTCAAAGTAAATCTGTCATTTTAATATGTCCAAACACCCTGACTCACAGCCACGTTATTAAGGTCTGTAATAAACAAAACTGTCTGTAAATCTGTCAAGAGGGCTTTAAATCATCACTACATTTGGGCTCACTTTGACAGCAATCTAATGAAATAATATTAGACCATAAACCATTTAAGGACTAATACAAATCAGAGGAATCAAACAAAATCTAGTTCGGCTTTGTCCATTTCCACTCACATTCAGACTTCCTTTGTTTTCTGCTGATCCATGGTCAGGGTGCAAGAGGAAGAGAAGGCCTGAGGGCGGGCTTTTATGATGTTGGGGGTGTGGCTTGGCCTTGAGTGACAGGGGAGTCAGGTATGGTGATGGTGAGGTGAGAATTTGGGATTTAACAGGTCAACTACCACAGAGCGAAGCAGAATGGTATACTGTAGTAAGATGGCCGCCGCTGAGTCCGCCTCATAGAGTCATCTGGCCTTTCTTGTAGACATCTATGTTGTTGTACAGCTGTCTGTGTAGTTCCCTGTGTTGACAGAGAGGGGCGCTGTAGTAGGTGAACTGTGAGCACGGACTCTCCAGCCCTGCTAAATCTGCGCTCTCTCTCCAAGGAACCTAAACCATCATCTCGATCTGGACTGACGGCGCGCACAGACCCTCTCCACACGACAGCGCGTGAGTATTTCTGCTCCCTCTGCTCACCTGGACAGGTGAGTGAGCTCGAGGCTGTGGTGCAGAGGCGCCCACCGTGGTCTGAGTGTGTCCCCCTTTTGTTTAGCGGTGGTCCAGGCCCCTGTGTTTGGGACCTGAAGGGGGGCCATGTTGTTTAGCCTCAGTCCTGGAACAGCAGCTAGCATCTTTAGCGTCTGTTAGCTCCTCACTCTGTGACTCGGTCTGTTATTCCGAACTCTTGTATCGTTGTAGACACTAAAACGTCGTTATTTCTTCTGATTTTGATAGTTTGGTGTCATTAATGAGACATTTATTCAGGTTTAAAGTTTAATAACAGATCAGGCCGTTAGCTGCTGCCGTTCGTTAGCTGCTGAGCTAACCTGTGCTAAAGCTCATCTCACTAAAGTAATGTTAGCAAACACGGATATCATGATCGATATCTGTCAATACCGATAGATCAAAAGACTTATAAACAGTTAGATATATCCTCCTCATGACCCTCTTTAGTGGACTTCTCACCGTTTCTTCTGGAGCTCCAGGATGTAGTCGGAGTCACTGATAGTTAGCACCCATGCTAACCAGCTTGTTGAACGGCTAAAGTGGGTTAAACTCGTAAAAACAGACATTTAGATTTTTAACTGCAGATATTTACGAGTTTTTCCTGTAAATTATGATGAAAAACGACAATAATCCTCAGTGTTTTAGTCCAACTGTTTATTAAATTAGAAGCTAAGGTTTCATCGGTGCTAGCTGAAGTTAGCTGAGAGAAGCTAACCGCTGCTGAGAACCATCAGAACCCTAAACACTGGTTCTGGCTCTGGTTCTGGTCTTAGTTTGTCTGTTTGGAGTCAATCAGACCCTGGTAATAAGAACCATTTCAGCAGAATAATCAGACTTTAGTATCTTTTATACATTTAATGCTTTTGGTTCGTTTAGTGTCTGAAGTTCCTTTAGTATCATCAGAACCTCTAATTTAGTTCCTTCATTAACTTTAGTTCCTTTAGTTACCTGAGTTCATTTAAGTCCTTTAGTATAATCAGAATCTTTAGTTCCTGTACTAACTTGAGTATCTTTAGTACCCTCAGTACCGTCTGTTCCTTTAATACCTGCTGCTGTAATTTTGGAATTTCCCCCTGTGGGACTATTACAGGAACATCTTATCTTGTCTTACATTGGTTCCTTTAGTATCTGAAGTTCCTTTAGTAACTTTCATACATTTAGTATCTTAAGTTCCTTTAGTAACTTTCATACATTTAGTACCTTTAGTTCCTTTAGTTTTTTGAGTATATTTAAGTCCTTTAGTATCTTTGTTACCCTTGGTTATTGTAGTAACTATAAGGAACACCTTTAACCAAACACTGTCGAACAAACCACCACTCTCTATATCTTCATGAATAAATCCAGTCATCTCCTGTCTGACCAGGTCAACAACAACTCAAATTTGAGGAACTTTGAGTTTGAGCAGCTGTATCTGACTTTATTGATAGATTGATGGGTATTTGATCGATCCTTATAATTGTTGGTGGGTGGGCGACGTTTGTTATCTTAGAGTGAAGCTGTAGTCTTCAGTCTGCTGAAACCATCCTGGAGGATTTGTTAACTTCAGTTTGTTTCTGTAAATTGTGGACCTTTTTAACTTTTCATCACGACTCTCTTTACTAACTAGATCTCTGTCTTGTGTTCGTCTAGGCTTTCCCCTGGAATGAGCGTTCCATGCAGCATCCTAGGTATGAATGACGTGGCTTGGCAGGAGACAAGAGGTGGGATGCTGCATGCAAATGGTGCTCCTGAGACTGGAGGTGTCAGAGTTCACGGTGGAGGGCCCTTAGCTACAGTCGCAGGGGCCGGGCAGGCTCCTGGAGGTCCACATTTACAGGGTATGGACAGGGTCGTCAACCCGACTCCGGGCACCCCGCAGCCCCCGCTGAGTGGACGATCTCAGGATGACGCCACAGTGGGATACTTCTTTCAGAGGCAGCCAGGGGAGCAGCTCGGAGGGTGCCCACCGAGCAAGCACCGGTGGCCAACTGGAGACGCAAACCATGTTGATCAGGTAAAGCTTTAGTTCCTGGTGTTGAAGATGAGCTGGTGACCATGGTGCAGTTATATGAAGAACATCTGAACAGTTTCATCACCAGGTGACCTGAAGATGGTGGGCAGCTTAGACATGGGTTTAAAGGACCGGTACTTATTGGTTCTGGTACTTGATTGGTAATTACAGAAAGTATTATTATTATAATAATTATTATTATTATCATAACCTTTATTTAACCAGGTTTGTCCCATTTAGATCCAAGATCTCTTTTGCAAGACTCACCTGACCAAGAATGTCAGCACATCCAGTTTCAACACAGAATCACATTAATCATATAGAATACAAAGAATACGGGATTACATACAAAGATTAATCAAACATTTTCATCCTGAAGCCGGGGTGTAATAGAAATGATCATGGATTAGAAAACATTCAGAGATACCAGACTTTGGAGTTTCAGGTCTGATTTGGACTCGGAGCAGAAAATCTACAAACTTTCCTCCCCATTTCTGACCTTAGGAACCGTGAAATAATAAAAGTCCTGGGAGCGGAGACTGAAGGTCCCATTATTCAGGATTAAAAGGGATAATAAATAAGATGGAGTCATCTGAAGAATAGCCTAATATTGAAATGTTCGGCAGAAAGCCCAGCGTTTAGATCCGTTAGAAGACTTCGGATATAAACGATTTCTGCTGAATTTGCAAAGTCAACTGCAGAATTTACGGCGTTCTGAATGAACGGCGCTTTGAAAAGTCCCGCAGCATGTGTTAGACGTCACCATCTACACATGGACCAATCAGGGGCTGCCTTTCCCTGTTGCCTGGGGAACAGTGGAAACACAGTCACTGATTGGCCCGGTTATTTTCTGATCGCTAATACACGCCCCCAATGGGCCGAAGTCCAGACTGTAGTGGGGAGGAACGGGAAGTGATTCACGCAACAGGATGGCCCAGCCAGGCTAAGAGTTATTATCATGACACACACATGTGATCTTGACCAGGTGCCCCCTTGTTATGGACTCTGGTATCTTGTTGCATTTAGGGGTGAGACCGTTCAATGTTGGCGATCAGAGAGGGGAGGAGGTGGATGCAGCTCTGCTGTGGATTTGCACGTTTTAATTAAAGACTTCTCTCCTCGTCCTCGTTTACATGCAGCTGAGAAAATCGAATTATTGACGTGAACGTGTCCTCCTCCCCAACACTAGGGGGCGATATGTGTCTTTTCAGCGGCGCTGTTTCCGACCCCATCCAACCGTCAACAACAACAGCAGGTCGGTGTCAGACGTCAGAAGTGTCTACAACTGCTGCTGGGCATTTTGGAGAAACAAGAAGATGGAGCATCGTACAGCGTTGTTTTTGTCCGACATGATGGACGCGCTACTTTTTCTAAAGAGGAGACCAACGCTACTCCTCTACTCTGGGGGTTTTGTTACGGGGTTACGGGGGCGTGGCACACATGTATTGTCCGATCATACTCCGACTACGCTGGTTACATGGTAGAGAAAATCGAATTCCAATCATATTATCTGCGTGTCTTAATCAGAGTTCTCAAACTCTGATTATAGTCGGACTAAGGTGTTTACTTCAACTTCAGTTGTTCGATCTTAATCGGAGTAAGGCGATAATTCAGATTTCTTGAGCGTCATGGAAACTCACTGAGTGACTCATCCACACCATCAAAGTCAGTCCAGTCAGAGTTCTACTTTGGGGACTAAAGGAGGAGCAGGAACTCTCGTTGATCCTTCTGGCAGCTTTGGTTCCCGTCGATGTGACGCTCCTCGTCTTCACTGAAGGCCGACGTGAAGGAGAGCGTAGGATGGTTTTTGGGCTCTGGGTGGAACAAACGTACGCTGGTTTGATGTCTAAGCTTCTCTTTTCTTCTTCCTTCTCGTCTCTCAGGTTCGAGCCGTGGATGAGATGAACTACGACTTCCAAGCTCTGGCTTTGGAGTCGAGGGGAATGGGAGAGGTAAGGAGTCCGTCATCACAACATCCTTTTAAAGTCCCAGAAAAACCCAAAATGAAGTTCTGAGTTTCTTCTGTCTCGGCTTCAACAACATGTTCATGTCGATCAGTTAGAAAAAAGACGAAGCTCTCCGCAGGAACGTTTACACTTGGTTTGAAAATATGTCTCTGGGATCAGAGTCCAGACCAGTTTTTCACAGACTCCCCCCAAACTGAAACACAGAAGTCTGGTCTTCCTCAGGTTTTCCTCGGACGTCGCGGCTCCAGGGTGCATCAGTATTTTCAAAATAAGAGCTCTGTGCTCAGATGCTTCCCAGGTGAACTCAGGTTGAAGTTAAATGAAATTTATCATCGCTGGAGTTCGATCTGATCAAGTTTGACTTTTCAAACTGAGTGTAAACAGGAGCGGACAAACTCTGAGGTACTCATGTTATAAAGTGGTTTAGTTTTAGTCTTTGTGTCAAACTGTCATTTTAGTTTTTATTAGTTTTAGTCAGAATAACCCCTGACAATAATTTTAGTCTCTTTTTAGTAATTTAATTCAGTTTAACCCAGTTAATACAGTATCATTACCTCGGATAGTATAGAATAGATCAAACCACATTTTTCACAAATCAAACATGGTTATCTTATTATTGTAACAATTTCATCTCGTCTCATTTTAGTTCATGAAAATAAAGAGACATTTTATCAGAGTTTTGATTTAGTGAACCACATTTAGTCTCGTTTTTATTCATCAACAATATGCATCAATGCATTATATATTTAGTCATAGTTATCGTCACATGACCACCGTTTACGTTTCGTCTCGTTTTCGTCACATGATAAAGGTTCGTTGATGACGATATTTCGTCATATTATTAGACTATTAGAAGGTGTTAAACTCTCCATCAGACTTCAGACGGAGCGATCACCAAATGTCAGACGGACGTTCGCTTGATTTTACGATTTTTTTCTTTCAGCTTCTGCCGGCGAAAAAACTCTGGGACTCAGACGAGCTCGCCAAGGAGGGGAGGAAAGGGATGCTGCTGGGAGAGGAGTGGAGAGACAACGCCTGGGGATCATCTCGTGAGTTCCCTCTGCTTCTCTGTGTGTGTGTGTGTGTGTGTGTGTGTGTGTGTGTGTGTGTGTGTGTGTGTGTGTGTGTGTGTGTGTGTGTGTGTGTGTGTGTGTGTGTGTGCGTGCGTGTCCATCCATCACTCTCACAGATGGAGCAGCAGTTCTGCTCTCGTTTGGGTTCAGTCTAACCTCTGACATAGATCGTCTGTGTGACCCTAACCCGGCTCTAGTTCAATAAGCGACCATTTAGACATTGGCTTCTCATTCAGATCATTCAGTGTCTCAGCCAATCATGGTGCAGCGACGACCAGGCCAGAGTTTCCATGGGAATGGTGATGCCAATTCTGTGCTTTCACCTCGCTCAGAAGGTGGAGGCCTGGGGGTGAGCATGGTGGAGTACGTCCTGAGCTCCTCGCCGGGAGACAAGATGGACAGTCGCTACAGGAACGGTGGTTATGTAAGTGGGCGCCGTCTCTCATTTTAAACTGGAGGTCTTCTTTTACCTCTGGAGCTGATGGTCTTACTTGATCTCCTGACAAACGCAGGGCGGAGGAGATGTCGACCAAGACGGGAGAGAGAAGAGCGATGGCCAAGAGAAGGTGTCCCCCTTTGAGGAGGACAAGAGCGCAGAGCTGAAGGTGGGAGAGGAGAACGATCCATCCAAAGCCAACGGGAGAGGACTCCTCAACGGCATGGACAGAGACTGCAAAGACTTCAAGTAGGTTTGACTCCGAGACACTTAGAGCAGGACAGAGTTTGTCCTCCATCAGAGGAGGCTGAAGGTCCTCTGTGAAGTTCATGTCTCAGCGCAGGGGTCTCAAACTCAAATGAGCTGGGGGCCACTGCTGTCACTGTCATCTCAGTGGGGGGGCCGCTTCAGTGCTTCAGACGAGTATCAAACAAAAATCACAAATAAACTGAAAACGGTTTATTTTCAAATATTATGTGAAAATATTACAAAAGTATAAAATTCACAGGTAGTGTAAATAATTTGGCCTCATTCTTTAAGAACTTCTCAGAACTCTTCATGAACTTAAAGCACGTCTCTTCATACTGTCTTCATATTAAACACAATAAGAGCTTTAACTTCGTGTTCACATGTTCACAGTTAGAAACTTTTTACTTTGTTCCGTAACTCTTCAGAGATAAAACCACCAGCCTCTGCCTCAGTGTTTGTTAAACAAACTTTTAATATCAGCAGCTTGTAGCACGCCGTCCTTCAGAAACTGTCCCTCGGTAAATGGCTTTCCCGCTTTGGCGATTAATTCCCTGACCACGGCAGCATCGCTGTCCTGAGCAGCTCTGTGGAAACGTTCTCGCTGCGATAACAGTCGTCTTTGTCACCGCTCGGCTCGCCTTTTCCTGTCATCTCCGCTCTATTTCTCAGACTGCTCTCCGTGTTTAGTCGAGTAATGACGCTTGAGATTATATTCCCAAAGAACGGAAAGTTTCTCGGGTGGCGTTTCTACCGAACTCAACAAAAAATACGGTAACGTCCGTCTCTCTTGGAGTTGTCTGTGTTCGTCATCCTTTTTCCGTCTACGTTTGGAGAGCGACATCTTTACCTTCTTCTTCTGCGCCTCTCTCTCATGTCGTCAGAACTTCACATGAAATCATTTTGGATTTATTTATTATTAGATTTTGAAAAATAATAAAATTTCATGCAAAATTATTCCTTTAATTGTGTAAATAAAAATAAACTCAACAGGCTAAATTACATTGAAATGTTTGCGTCAAGATGCGGGCCGGATGTAGGGGGCCTGCGGGCCGGGAGTTTGAGACCCCTGTCTTAGTGGTCTTCCTTCTCTGATCTTCGTTTCCTCCCTCAGTCCCACTCCTGGAAGTCGTCAAGCTTCTCCCACTGAGGCGGTGGAGAGGATGGGTCCCAGTCAGACCGGTTTGGAGATGCTCGGACAGCATCACCCTCACGCCCTTCAACAACACAACCCGGCCCAAAACAAGGCCCCGACGGATGACTTTCAGAACCAGGAGGCCCAGAACATGGGGGGCATGGAGCAGCAGGCCGGCGTGGAGTCCCTCCAGTTTGACTATGCTGGGAACCAGATCCAGGTGGACTCCTCGGGAACTCCAGTGGGACTGTTCGACTACAACTCTCAGCAGCAGGTGTGTGTGAAGACCCAGAACCCTCCTCTGAAGGGGTCCAGGTCTGAGCGGACTGAGATCTTGACTCTCTGTTCTTGTTTGCAGCTGTTCCAGAGGTCGAACCCGCTGACGGTGCAGCAGCTCACCGCCGCTCAGCAGCAGCAGTACGCTCTGGCTGCAGCTCAGCAGCAACATCTCGGTCAGTCCTTCAGCTGATCGTCATCCTCTTCTCTGATTGGTTTTCACTCTCAGTTTGAAAATGACCAAATAAGGAGATACATGACTTCCTGTCTCTTCTTCCCTTCAGCCGGCCTCGCTCCTGCGTTCGTGCCAAACCCTTACATCATCAACGCCGCCCCTCCTGGAGCGGACCCCTACACCGCCGCGGGCCTGGCAGCAGCAGCCACGCTTGCAGGTGATCATAGAGCGCTCTTTAAAACCCGAACAGTCACGGTGGTCTTCTGAGTTCAGGTGAAGACCAGAACCTGTCTTTATAGGACCTCACCTTAGCGTCTCCTCCTCCTCCTCAGGCCCCACTGTGGTTCCTCCGCAGTACTACGGCGTTCCCTGGGGAGTCTATCCGGCCAACCTTTTCCAGCAACAGGCGGCATCAACTGCCAATCACACAGCGAATCAGCAAGCATCCAATCAGGGACCAGGACCGGGCCAACCACAGGTAGGGGGTTGGTTCTGGAATGAGGTTTAACCTTTTAACGTGTCTGATGACCTGAACCGTCT
Source organism: Xyrichtys novacula (assembly GCA_962446985.1). Taxonomy (NCBI): domain Eukaryota; kingdom Metazoa; phylum Chordata; class Actinopteri; order Labriformes; family Labridae; genus Xyrichtys; species Xyrichtys novacula. Next base: position 396,501 of record OY660880.1, on the reverse strand, counting down.
CATCTTCTGATAAAACACTGAATAAATCTGACCGCCCTCACGCCTCGGGCCCTCAGATTTACTTCTATCACCGCACTGAGAGAGACTTTGGGGCAAAGGTAAACGTCAGTCAGGGTCTAAATAATCGTTAGAAAACACGTTACCGTGGCAACCAGATTTCCACCTTTTAAATGATGCTGATCTGTTGTGATGTTACCCGGTCTGAATGTTCCCCGTCTGTAAAAATCACATTTCCAGAAGCTTCTCGAGCAGCTTTCCTGTCTGACAGAGTCTTCTTCTTCTTCTTCTTCTTCTTCTTCTTCTTCTTCTTCTTCTTCTTCTTCTTCTTCTTCTTCCTCTTCTTCTTCTTCTTCTTCTTCTTCTTCTTCTTCTTCTTCTTCTTCTTCCTCTTCTTCTTCCTCTTCTTCTTCTTCTTCTTCTTCTTCGTCGTCACCAGGTGATGCGCACAGGATCCAATCAGAGACCCCTAACACCTGGCCAAGGCCAGCAGAGTCAGCAGGAGAGTCTGGCTGCAGCAGCTGCAGCTAATCCTGCGCTGGCGTACGCAGGAATGTCAGGTAGGAGGATCAGTTCAGATCAGGGTTATACAGCCGTGTTAAACACATGTAACACACCCTTTATACACCTGTTGTACAGCGCCTGTCAATCAGATGAAGCTCCTCCCCTTTTCTGTTCCCTCTCCTGACTCAGATCCTCTGTGTTGACCGTTAAACCTGATCTGTTCTGTGTCTGATTTCTGACTCTGGTCTTGGTTCCTGAATCTCCAGGTTATCAGGTCTTGGCCCCTGCAGCCTACTATGACCAGACCGGGGCCTTGGTGATGGGCCCCGGTGCCAGGACTGGTTTAGGAGGTCCGGTTCGTCTGGTCCAGACTCCTCTCCTCATCAACCCAGCAGCAGCACAAGCCGGTAAATACAGGAGCAGGATACTCGATAGTTAAAGTCACGAGTTTAGACGAGTTTAAACAAGTTTAAACTCTGCCATAACAACTTGGAATAGCCTTCCCCCTGCAGTTGTTGGAGATATTACATCTTCTGGTGTTCACGCCTTCAAGAAGAGGCTGAACAAATACCTCCTCAGTATATGACTGTTATCCCTCACAAAGCTTCATGGACTTTTATCCATAAACATTCTGTTTTTATTTACCCCAGTCTGAGTAGCTGCAGATCATTGATAGGCTCTTTGATTTTCTCTCAAAGCCTGTATCTGCTCAAGCCAAATTAAAAAAAAAAAACGAGTTATCGTCTTGTAGTGAAAAATGTGAATTTAGTGCGCGTCCCTTTAATTTAGTGAGCGTCCCTTAAATCCAGGTAGTTTCTACTTGAACCCTTTAATAGACGTCGGGGTGTGTTAGCCGTTCTTCTGCACAGTCAGATCACGCAGATGAAGCGGCGGCGGCGAGCTTCAACTGTCTTCAGATTAACTGGTGACTTTTTCCGGGTCATGCCGACTCAGCAGGTCTTACCTGAACCCCGGCTCCCCTCCTAACTCTCTGTCTCCTCCCCAGCAGCAGCAGTGTCAGCGTCTGGTTCTGGTAACAACATGTCGGGCCCCCCAGCTAACGGGCTGTACCGCTCCATGCCTCAGCCTCAGCCCCAGCAGCAGCAGCAGGCCCCCCCGCCCTCCAGCGGCCTGCCCTCCAGCTCCTTCTACGGTTCTGGTTCGGTCCCCAACACCTCTCAGAGCTCCTCCCTCTTCTCACACACCTCTGCTGCTCCTCCTCCACCCAGCTCCTCCCTGGGCTTCAGCAGCACCGGCGGCTCCCTGGGTGTGGGTCTGGGTTCTGCTCTGGGAGGTTTCGGCTCCTCGGGTCGGTTCCTGTGATCAGAATAATATTATAATGAAGGTTCATGTAGATGTGAAGGTTCTGACCCTGGTGTTGTTGCTCCTCCTAGTGTCCAGCTCCACCAGTAGCAGCGTCTCTCGCAGGGACTCCCTGTTGGCGAGTTCAGATTTATACAAACGTGGCGGCAGCAGCTTGACTCCCATTGGTCAGCCTTTCTACAACAGCCTGGGTTACTCCTCCTCACCCAGCCCAATCGGACTCACACCAGGCCACTCCCCGCTCACTCCTCCGCCCTCCCTGCCCTCGTCTCACGGCTCCTCTTCTAGCCTTCATCTAGGTAAGCGTGGAGGTGAAGCGTGGAGATAAATGGGGGCGGGGTTTCAGGTGTGTTTGGTTTTTCTTACGGCGGTCCCTCTCTGTCTTAGGCGGCCTGACGAACGGCAGTGGGCGTTACATTTCCGCCGCTCCCGGCGCCGAGGCGAAGTACCGGAGCACCGGCGGGACGTCCAGTCTCTTCAACTCCAGCAGTCAGCTGTTTCCTCCGTCTCGGCCCCGCTACAGTCGCTCTGATGTCATGCCCTCCGGACGCAGCCGCCTTCTGGAGGACTTCAGGAACAACCGCTTCCCAAACCTGCAGCTCCGCGACCTGCCGGGACACATGGTGGAGTTCTCTCAGGACCAGCATGGATCCAGGTAAGGAGCTGGTTTCCCGGTTGACCTTCAGACGCCGTTTCAGACCTCACGCTGACGTCACCTCCACAAAGGTTCAGCAGAGGTTGTTCTTCTTGAGGAAGATGAGAACCTGTCCTGTTTCCTCTGAGATGATGACTCTCCTTCATAAAAGTTTAGATGAAACTGTTTTAAGTCTCGGTTTGGGAACCTGAACTGGTCCAACCAGATTCTCCCGGTGGGCCTCGTTAAAACGACAGACAGCGGTCTCGTTTATCTCGAACAGACAGGTCATGAAGAACGCTGAAGCTGTTCTGGATTATCTTAACCTCCCTCTGAACTACGACATCGAGCTTTTACCATCAGGGCGCCGTTATCGAGGTCCTCCGAGGAGGACGAACAGATCTCAGATCTCATTTATTCATTTACTGAAGGAGAATCAGGCCTCAGGTCGTCCGTGTTTCTCTCTGCAGTGTTTTCAGTTTCCTGAGGGGGCGCTCCGGTCCAGTTCTGTCTCTGGACTGATCGTGTTTTTATCTTCAGTGTTTCTTTTATTCTGTTTTTATCGTGTTAAACTTTTAGACTATTCTCACTGTTTGTCATCGTGGACCCGGTCTTTGTGTGTCTAATACTAACTTACCTTTTTGGACAGTAAAGAGATTCTGATCTGGTTCTGGTTCTGAACCCTGTTTGTAGATTTATTCAGCAGAAGTTGGAGAGGGCCACTCCAGCAGAGAGGCAGATGGTCTTCGGGGAGATCCTGCAGGCCGCCTACCAGCTGATGACGGACGTGTTTGGGAACTACGTGATCCAGAAGTTCTTTGAGGTCGGGTCCATTTCAGGTTTCTGACTCTGAACCTCTCAGTGTCGGCTCCAGCAGAGAGTCTGATGTTCATGTCGTTTGTTCACAGTTTGGAAGTGCAGACCAGAAGTTGGCTTTAGCCACACGGATCCGTGGACACGTCCTTCCCCTGGCCCTGCAGATGTACGGCTGCAGGGTCATCCAGAAGGCTCTGGAGTCCATCTCCTCAGACCAGCAGGTAATTGTAAGTGAGACTTGACTTCTTCAGAGCAAACATGGATCCATGGAGGTCTTTGTCCTCAGACTGACCCTCTCTGTCCTTCAGAGTGACATCGTCCGGGAGCTGGACGGACACGTGTTGAAGTGTGTCAAAGACCAGAACGGGAACCACGTGGTCCAGAAGTGTATCGAGTGTGTCCAGCCCCAGGCCCTCCAGTTCATCATCGACGCCTTCCAGGGACAGGTAAGGTCATGACCTCTGTGAGGGTCATTTCAGACAGGAGACCAGCTGGGCTCAAACCGAGTCATCCGACCCGGGATGTCAGACTTAGCTTTACCAGCTGTGCTCAGTCTTATCACGACCTTTGACCCTTTACTGCTGTGAAAAAATGGACGACACAAAAAAAACAAAATCAGAAACCTGTGAAGATGTTTGAGAACTGTGAAGGTGTCCCTCTGAGGTCTGTGATGAACCTGGTTCTGGACCTGACTCTAAAGTTCGACCACCTCGACCCTGACCACCTTCATTCTGAGCGTCCTCCTCGTCCTTTTTTATGATGGAGGATAAAAGTTTAATTTTCATGTTTCTGAATCCATTTTACTACGACAGAGAATCAGAGTTACATTCAGGAAAATTTAAGACTTCATAATTACTGATGGGAATAAAGTCGTAATAAAATCATTTCTTATGTAAATTAAGGCTGCAACAACGAATCGATTAAGTCGATTCGTCGTGACGAAAAAATTCGTTGCCAACTAATTCTGTAATCGATTTGTCGGGTCTTAATATATGTCCATGGACACCGGCGTGTAAACATCAGCAGGACGCACAGAAAAGAAACAGCCATGGCCGAGGCAGCGGCTGAGAAAAACATGGACACAACCCAACCCAAATCCCGACCTAAAACATCAGTGGTGTGGGAAAACTTCACCAAGACTGAAAAGGAAGGCGTTCAGTGCAACATTTGCAAAGACCGTTTTGCATGGCTCGGGAGTACATCGATGATGCGTGAGCACAGGGCTCTCAAGTCTCACGCATTCAGCGTATGACACACGCATTCCCACTCGTTCACACGCTGACACACCACACATTGTATTTCTCACGCATTTAAATGAACACGGTGATGTCCACCAAGTTGCACTTCTTTGACTATGGAACTGGGGGAAATCAGCTGAGTTTCTCCGAGAGTTCAGAAGTTGCGTGCCACGCACAAGCCAATCAAATAAAGTATATCTACTGAACAGCCAATCAAAAAGCAGCATTGTTGTATCTGGGTAGATTTTGATATCTTGCGGTTTAACTACAGAAGAAGACAGACACTCGCCGAAATAGAGCAGGTTTTTATAAGGACGAGAAAGACCCGATGATTACAGTAAGTCAGTAACCTACACATGCAGAGACCTCAACACCTCATGGCAGATAAACTCATATGATAAACTAAAGCCCTATGCTATTGCTATTTACAGCTGCATTGATGAATTTAGCCTGTTTATCCGATTAATCGATTAGTTATTAAAATAGTCGGCAGATTAATCGATTATCAAAATAATCGTTAGTTGCAGCCCTAATGTAAATAAAGTCGTAGCTCATATTCTGACCTGTTGTTCGTTGTTTGAGTGAGCGCTGTGGAGCATTTCCATGAATTAAACTTCATTAGCTGGTTTTACAAACAAGGAGACACTAAATCCTTCAGCGTTTCATCATCACATCATCGTCAGTATCAGGACATATGAAGAAATTCATCTTTTCTGCAGAAAGAACCAGGAGGACCTGTAGAGAATCTCTGTTTTTGAGGAGGAGGAATGTCTGTAAATGTCTGTAAATGTCTGTGCAGAGACTCAATCCCTCAGTGCAGACGTTCATAACAATAGTTTATATGTCTTTAGTTGATCGTATGAATCTTTACGCTGTAAGACTTTGGTGCTCATCAGAGCTCGACTCCCTCTGAATCGTGAATGTTGATCATCAGTTGGATTATTTCTGTAAAAACTCTCTGAATGATGAACCCACAGAGAACGTTTCCTCCTCCACTAAAGCAGATTTAAGACCAAAGTTTCTTTACCACTTTACTCTCATAAATAATGATGTGATTACGACTTTATTCTCGTTAGTCATGACTCTAATCTCAGAGTCTTAACTTTTTTGTCTTAATGTGGTCCTAACACTCCGTCGTATTTCACCGACCTCGTTCTCTAAAAACTCCAGTCTTATTTCATTTGATGGTCAGCGTTTTCACGTCACTGCTGGGAAAAGTATTTTCTGACGTCCCATCATTGGACGCCGCTGCGAAGCGACACGGAAATCTGGATCTTTAGCTCCTCGAGGTGACCAGGAATGTTCCTCTTAGTCCAGATAAAGGTGATGACAGCTGAGGGTCTTCAGGTAAAGAAGTTCCTGCAGTGGAAACAGAGAGGAAACGGAACAAGTCTGTAACCATGACCCTGAACTCACGCCTCTCTCTGTTCTCGTCCTCTTCTCTCTCTCTCTCTCTCTCTCTCTCCCTCTCTCTCTCTCTCTCTCTCTCCCTCTCTCTCTCTCTCTCTCTCTCTCTCTCTGTTCTCGTCCTCTTCTCTCTCTCTCTGTTCTCTTCCTCTCCCTCTCTCTCTCTCTCTCTCTCTCTCTCTCTCTCTCTCTCTCTCTCTCTCCCCCCCCCCCCTCTCTCTCTCTCTCTCCTCTCCCTCCCCCCCCCCCCCTCTCTCTCTCTCTCTCTCTCAGGTCTTCGTTCTGTCCACTCATCCGTACGGCTGCAGAGTCATCCAGAGGATCCTGGAGCACTGCACCCAGGAGCAGACTCTGCCCATCCTGGAGGAGCTCCATCAGCACTCTGAGCAGCTGGGCCAGGTCTGACCCCGCCCCCCTCTCTGTATTGATGAAGAGCGTGCTCGTCTGCTCTATTTGCATGTCTCCGCCATGTTTGAACATTTCATAATTCTCAGCAGCCTGTAAAGAAGAGAGTTTGTTTGTGTTCTGCTAAGTGTAAAGTGATGTTGAACTGTTAGCTGTCATGACATATTTATTTATTATTTATATCTGTGATTATTTGAACATCCACCCTACCCCCCCTCACTTATTCCATCTAGAAATATCAAGGCGTTTCATTGGAGATGACACCCAAAACATGTTATACAGTGTCCCGTGATGCGCTGTTCAAGGTCAGAGCAATTTGCCTCTCTCGCGGATGTCCCCGTGCTCCTCCTCTTCCTCCTCCTCTTCCTCTTTCTTTGTATTTCCTCCTTTTAAAGAATCTTATTTAACATTTAGCTCCCGACTTTTACAAACCCCTCTCCTCTTCCTAACCCACTGAGCCGCCTCCTCCTCCTCCTCCTCCTCCTCTTCCTCCACATGAAGCATCTCCTGATCAATCTGTTTTTCTCTCCTGATCAAACCTGGTCTCTAAAACCTCCTGGAGTGAGCAGCTCCTGGTCCAAACCCTTCAGTGATTCTTGTTAAAACAGATTGACAGGAAATGGATTCCTGATTAAAGGTGGAGGTCTTCTCACCCACCGACCCCACGACACCAGTCCCAGTGGTGGTCTCTGTTGTCTCTAAATTTACACCCATAACTGTCCATCACCCGTTTCTGAAGGGGCAAAGATGCTGCTGGACCCGTTTCCAGCAGCATCGCTCTTGTCTGACCTTCCGCAGTGATGACTTAAAGGGTTAATCCGTAGATTTCAGATGGGGGTGTCACTCATTTGTCTGTCGTCGTAGAGATGCATGATTCTTTCACTCCGATTCAGACCAGTGCTGAAGACTAGTGCATGAGTATCAATGATTATCAATGATTGATCGATGTGATCGGCTCAGACCTCCTGACCCTGACCCCCCCCTCGTCTCCATCAGGACCAGTACGGGAACTACGTCATCCAGCACGTGCTGGAGCACGGCAGACCGGAGGACAAGAGCAAAATCGTGGCAGAGGTCCGTGGGAAAGTCCTGGTCCTCAGCCAACACAAGTTTGCCAGGTAAGGTCGGTGTGAAGGTGCGAGGGGCGGAGAGTGGGCGGAGAGTGGGTGGAGTCCAAAACTGTCCTCTTGGTGTCTTAATGATCTGCTAAAGACGGCAGGATGTCCCCGTACAAAGGAACAAACACGCTCTCTGTTGAACCTCTGGGGCTGCCGGTCCACCTGTGACCCACCTGTGACCCACCTGAGCTGACGGAGTTCCTGCACCGACGTAAACACACTCTTCTCAGGGTGGTGTCAGTGTTTTTGATTCATAAAGTTGTTTTTAATTCTCTGACGCCGAGCCGCTGAAGGACGTTTGTCATGATTCAGTTTGAGGATCATAACGAGACTCTGACACCGCCGGTCTCTCCGGTTCTGGACCTGTTTCTCTCTCTGCTGAGTTCTTCACCCCTCTGTCTTTCTTTCTGTCTCTCCCTCTCCAGTAACGTCGTGGAGAAGTGTGTGATCCACTCCTCGCGCGCGGAGAGAGCCCTGCTGATCGATGAGGTGTGTTGTCAGAAAGACGGGCCCCACAGCGCCCTCTACACCATGATGAAGGACCAGTACGCCAACTACGTCGTCCAAAGAATGATTGACATGGCAGAACCCGCTCAGCGCAAAATCATCATGCACAAGGTGAGACGACGAGACGCTGCTGCTGAGAGGAGGACGGACTTCAGACCGCTCCTCTGTGGACTGAAGTCTGTCCTCACCTCAAACAGGTCTTCATTTAGTGTCCGTCCTCTTAGTTCCTGACAGGGTTCCAGTTTTAAAATTAGTGCAAATATGAGGTCACCCTAAAAATGTCTAACAAAGGTGTCTCCTCTGTTTCTATCAGCTGATTAGACCAGGTGACTTTGACCTCTGTGAACACTTGACCTGCTGACATGAACGCGTGTCCTCTCCTCTCTCCTCTGTCCTCTCCTCTCTCCTCCCTCCCCCCTCTGTCCTCTCCTCCCTCCCCCCTCTGTCCTCTCCTCTCTCCTCTGTCCTCTCCTCTCTCCTGTCCTCTCCTCTCCTCTGTCCTCTCCTCTCTCCTCTGTCCTCTCCTCTCCTCTGTCCTATCCTCTCTCCTCCCTCTCTCCTCTGTCCTCTCCTCTCTCCTCTGTCCTCTCCTCCCTCCCCCCTCTGTCCTCTCCTCTCTCCTCTGTCCTCTCCTCTCTCCTCTGTCCTCTCCTCTCTCCTCTGTCCTCTCCTCTCTCCTCCCTCCCCCCTCTGTCCTCTCTCTCTCCCCCTCTCTCCTCTCCTCTGCCCTCTCCTATCTCCTCTCTCCTCTCCTCTGTCCTCTCTCCTCTTCTCTGTCCTCTCCTCTCTCCTCTGTCCTCTCCTCTCTTCTCTGTCCTCTCCTCTCTCCTCTCTCCTCTCCTCTCCTCTCTCTCCTCTCCTCTCCTCTCCTCTCCTCTCTCTCCCCCGTCTCCTCCTCTGTCCTCTGTCCTCTCTCCTCTCCCCTCTCCCTCCTCTGTCCCTCTCCTCTCTCCTCTGTCCTCTCCCCTCTCCTCTCCTCTCTCCTCCCTCCCCCTCTCTCCTCTCTCCTCTCCTCTCCTCTGTCCTCTCCTCTCTCCTCTGTCCTCTCCTCTCCTCTCCTCTGTCCTCTCCCCTCATCTCCCCCCTCTCCCCTCTCTCTCCCCCTCCCCCCCGTGTCTCAGATCCGGCCCCACATCGCCACCCTCCGTAAGTACACGTACGGGAAGCACATCCTGGCCAAGCTGGAGAAGTATTACATGAAGAGCGGCTCTGAGCTGGGTCCTATCGGGGGTCCCACCAACGGCCTCATGTAGGCCCCCGGACTCTCTTGGTCCCCTAAAGATGAGGAAGAGAAGGAGCCCCCTCCTCCTGGGGTCAGCCTGCGACGCCCCCCGTCTGTCTGTCTGTCCGTCTGTCTGTCTGTCTGTCGCCCTTTTTTCGGGGGTCGTTACCAAAAAGAAGAAAATCACGAAACAGAAACTCCACCTAAGAACGCCGTGACCCCCACCGCCGCTCTGCGGGTCCCCCAGCTCCGCCCTGAGGGTGGGGGGGCGGGGCACAGCGGGAGGATCTGCTCTCTTGTTTTCCTGGTGTCCTGGGTAAAGCACACGCCCACTGTTGATGATGTAATAGATGATGTAATGACCTGTTTTCATATGATCTTGTACATGAAGTTTTTTTACCTGTAAATTCTCTGTAGAAAAAAAAAAACAAACAAACTAAAATTATTTCACATTTGCTGAAATTTACGATTCCTACTATTAACACCAGCAAGTGATTTTCTACGAGGGGGGCGGGGCTACGGCGAGCGATCCTTTTCAGAGAAACGAGTCCGTTTGTTTTTGTACCCAGAATCCTTCAGCCAATCAATCTTCTTCTTCTTCTGGTTTATTATCGGCGCTCCGTACTCGAGGGTCCTCACGCCAAAGCAGCTGCAGGATCAGGACTCTCTAAGACCGCTCTGAGGGGGGGGGGGGGTTAGGTGGTTTCTTTGAGGGCGGGGTCTCGGACGGCCGTGTTTACTCAGCAGCTCCACGTTTCGGTACGAAAAATCTCAGACTGACCAACCGGAGCTGCTGCTTCGACGAGCCCCCGTCTGGATCTGGAGTCCTCTTTGGGGGGGCGGGGTTTATGCAAGACAAGGAGACCCTCGTTAACGGGGGGGTGTGTCTGTACAGCGGGCGTTCAACCTTAACATAGTCGGGGGGCTTTTTGTGGGGATATGTGGGTGGGAGTGGGCTCTGTGTTGGCATGCTGTGATGATGATGATGATGATGATGATGATGATGATGAGAGGTTTTAATCCTTGGAATGATTTTTTTCTTTCTCATGTTTTTGTGTAACATCTCCTTCTTCTTCTTCTCCTTCTTCTTCTCCTTCTTCTGTCTCGTGGTTTGAGACGAACACTGCCCTAGAAGACGGTATCTCTTTATGTACTGAATAATCATCATCTCTTGCGTAGTCGTAGTTTAGAAACGTATAGCATCTTTATGTACGAGTATCTTGTTGCTTTTTGGGTTCGGGGGCTTGCAGCAGTGATGGGACCCCCACCGCCTGAAGGTCTGAGGGAGAGTAGATGTTGTCTGAGGAGACGCGGTCTGGTGGATGAATTTAAGACTAACTTTTTTTTTTTTTTTTTTAAATCGTTTTTTTTTTTTTTTTTTTTTTTTTTTTTTTTTTTTTTTTTTTTTTTTTTTTTTTTTTTTTTTGGGGGGGGGGTGAAAGTGCGGAGGTGGAGGTGGAGGTGGAGGTGGAGGCCGGTGGGTCCATCAAAAGCTATTCAACTCACCTGTACTGCTCGTAGTGATGGCTTCTTTGCTTCATATGAATAATTGTAGATTACATGTAGTATATGTGCAGTTAATAAGTGTAAGATTATTAGTTAAACTGAAGAAGAGACAAAAAGAAAAAAACATGTCTAGTCGTGGTGTTTGACAGGCCTTGCTCTAAATTTGTAGTGATGCTTTTATTTCGTCTGTACAGTTGTACATTTGTAAACGTTGATGCTGTAAATGGGATGTCTTTTACACTTTTTTGGGGAGAAAAAGGCAAAAATGTGCATTTTGATGTGTGTATATTCATCACTCCTTTCCCCCTTGAATATAATGTATACAGTTTTATTTGATCAAGTGTTATTTTAAAGGAAGAAAAAAAAGACTATGGCTTCACAATCTGGCATGGATTTCTTTTGTTTTTAATCTTTTTTCGCTTCGGGAAAGGCCAGCCTCTATTTGTACTGGAGCTGTTTCATCCACTGTTGATAGTCTTTCTGATGTGTGACAGTTTAAAAAAGAAGAAAACACAAAAACACTCTCCACTCTAAACCGAGGCTGCATTTAAAGTCCTCTCTGCTACCATGGAAACTTCACAGGATTATGACCAGAATTATTTTTGTACAGAAGAGTGCTGTATTTTGGAACAGCTACCACCTTGTAAGCAAAAGCAATGTAAAATATTGTCAATTATATAAATATGAACATATGAGTTTTGTCACACTGTCAAAGTCATGTACATTTTCAGGTGGCCTTATGTACATTTCCAGATGTTAGATGAAGAAATCAAACTCATTTTTGGAAGCAGAATTGTGACGATGTATGATTAAACTGTTCTTCTAACATTTGAGCGGGTTGCTGCTGCTGCTTTCTCTCCTTCATCGTGTTTGTTTAGTTTTCCCTCTGTTAGCGCCGGGCGATACGTCCACTAATCAATATCACCATATATTGATCAGTTCACCTCCATAACGATAAATCCACAAGCTGCTCAGCCCCTCCCACATTAACTCCGTCTACTTCAGTCTCCGTCCTCCATCTCCTCACCTGTCTTTCTCTCTTTGTTACAGACTGGATGGGGCGGAGTCACGTCTCCGTCATAGGACAGCGTCTTAAAGGGACATGAGACCTTAGCCTACCTACACACATCCAAAAACAACTTTGATTATTATTTTTCATACTGAATATACCGATACGGGCAAAATGGTCTTAATCGGAATAAGGCGATAATTCGGTTTTCTTGTGTGTCATGGAAACAAACTGACTAAGGAGCACTTGGTGAGCGCCCCCTTCTGGACAAAACAACAAAAAGCCACAATGGAAGTTAACGACATACAAAAAATACAAAAAAAAAAACAAGGTTACTCACTGCGAAAATAAAAGGATGTTAATAAGTTTAAAAAGCCACAACAGAAGTGAGCGGCCGGGGACCAATAATAAAAAAAAAAATTGAGAAGTCTGCGTTCTTTTTTCTCGGAGTAAAGCAACCGAACTCGATTCTGTTTTCGGGGCGTAGTGGGTTTCCCATGTTAGCCGAAGTTAACTCTGCACCGACATCCTCCAGTTTAACTTCATATGGACTCAGGCGCTACATGGTCTAACCACATGACTCGTTAAAACGATTACAAAGTGAAATTAAACAACATTTCCACAAACTTCTTTTCTCGTCTTCTGTGCCGAGATCATGAAACACCGGTGCATCATCATTATTGGTCCCCGACAGCTCACTTCGGTTGTGGCTTTTTTTCATTTGCATCCTTTTATCTTTGCAGTAAGAAACTTTTTTTTTTTTGCAGCAGTGGCAGTTCTTGACCACCGTATATTTCTCTCTGGTAAATATCAATAAAAGTTTGTTTTTCTCTCTTCTGCAGTAAAACATCAAATCAAACTTTTCTCTTCAACATGTGGAGCAGACTGTTGTTGAAGCAGGTTCAGTCAGTCTGTCTGTCAGTCACGCTCGTGTCGGTGGTTGTGGGCGTGGCTTCACACCCGGCGGAGCTCGAGCTTCAGTGAGATCACCTGAGGAGGTTCAGAGAGTCCGAGGGGGGCATCAGAGAGACCTGACCCGCATCATCTGGACCATGAGGACGTGTTTGTCGGTGGTTCTGGTGTCGGTCGTGGTTCTGAACTCTTGGGTGAGTCCGTCTGTTCAGGTGTTCCAGTCTGGACTCACCTTTCTCACTTCCTCATGCAGCCATGACTGACTCTGTTCGGGTCATGGAGGTGTGTGGATTTCAACACGAAACAAATCAGTTTAATTTTTCAACTCTGACCGATTTTATTTGAGTTTTAAAGTTTTTGTTTAATTCTCAGATTTAAAAATGAGAATTTAAAACACTTCGTTAATGTTTGTTAGTTTGTTGTCAGTCACGTCCTTTTAACACTGAAAACCTTTAAATAAATACTGTATCAGCAGCCTTACTGTCCACAGTAGAGAGTAAGTATGAGAAAATGTCAGGTGAACAGACTCAGAGGAACATAGATGTCTCTGTGTTTGACCAGAGGATCAGACTTCCTGATGATGATTTGACTCTTTTCTTCTTCTTCACTTTGACTCTTTCATACCTGAGGAGAAAATGGAGGTGTGAGCAGGTTCAACATGACACACCTGTTATTGTTGGCCTACTTTATTATTAAAGCGGTATGCTGTAGGTGTAATCTGATTACATGTAATCAGATTACTTTGACTATCACACTTTAAAGGCTTCAGAGTCATTTTAAAGAAAGTGTGGAGGTGTGTCAGGAGGGTAAAAACGTTACTTTTGACTCTCAGAGGATTTATATCTGAATTTCATTTATGATCATTTCTTCATGGAAAAACAATCAGACCGAGACGCTAAGACAGAAGAACTACCGCGTCTGTAAAATGATTAATATGGTGATTATTACCTCAAGGAAATGATAAAGAAATGATCATAAATGTTCTTCCTTGAGCTGCGGCACCCCGCTGTAGTCTGTAATGGACTGGCCTGAGGTCTCTACAAACAAGCGTCTGCTGGAAGAGAGTAGGTGAGTTGTGTTTAGTCTCTTTGCTAAAGAAATGAGTCAAAGTTATAAAGAACACAGTGTAGTTCTGTTCAGTAACAGAACCTCATTGGAAAATAATCTGATTTAACTTTACTGTGCTCTTGTTCAAATATATTAACTCGACAGCACATAAATCCATACCTGTTAACAAAATCATGATTATATTGATAATTCGTCTCAATAAAAACACCTTTACCTTTTCATTTTACTACAGTAGAAGTTTATTGGCCCAGATTATAGACTACAGAGGTGGAGAAACGCCCCCGCTTAAGTTTGTTTTCTTAGGAGTTACAACAACTCTGAATATAGTACTATGTCTGTGACCCTATATGTCCTGTTGATGAAGTTAGGTGCTGTTCTGAGCATTATTTGTGGCTATAGAGTGGCGTTTTGGTTGAGGGCGTGGCTCTCTGTATTTCTATCCTGCGGTCGTTACTAAAGTTGGTATAACTAGAGAAGGAAGCGGTCGACAACATTCATCTCTGGAGGCGGGGTCTAACTCGGGGTTACGGTGGGTTTGACCCTAAAATTTAACGAACATCCGCACCCCTCCACCGAGTCCTGACCCCTGACCTGTTCACTGTGAGTTCAGACTGTAGGAGGGTCTTCTTCTGCTCCACCCTCCAGAGGAAGGTGATGGTGTTACTGATGTTAGTGTTCTGGGGTTGAGGCAGAGATCTGAATGGTTTCAGGAGTGAAGGATCAGAGTTTTCTCCTCCTGACGGTCGTGGTTATCATATCTGACGTCTCGTTAAACTTTATTGGTGATAAAACTCGTGTCAGACAGAGAGTTGTTTCAGCCTGTGGGACTTTGTATCTGGGACATGATTCATATCTTCATGACCTTCTCCAGGAAACGACGGTCCTAAAACACGCCCTCAACCCTCTTTTCTTCCACGACAGATTTCTGCTTCTGCTGAAGACCTGGAAGGACCTGGAACTGACCTGGAAGGACCTGGAACTGACCTGGAGAGTTCAGGCTCTGGTTCAGGGGACTGGTCAGAACAAGGTAACGCTGAAGATCATGAAGGAAAACTTCAGGCTGTGTCTGTTTTTCAAACGTTACCCATGATCCTCCATTGTCTCTGTTTTCTAACAGATGAGGATGAAGATTTCTGGGAGGTCTGGACTTCAGAAAACACAGAAGAAGACTCCAAGAGTCCTCCTTCTCATGTATGTCCCTCATGTTCACAGTTGTGGAGAACTCAGCAGTGTTTGGTGACGCCTCTCCTTCTTTCTCTTCAGGAACCTTCTGGAACCTTTGACGAGCAGCAGTGGCCGTCCAGAGACAGCTACGTGATCCTGGCCAACAGGAAGACCTTCCTGGAGAATAAAGAAGTCCTGGATGGTACTTTTGTTAGTTTGTGTTCTCTCTGATTCAAGAGGAAGAGCTTTTGTTTCTGACTCTGTGTTTTTATATTTACAGGAGTGATCGCAGGAGGAGTCACAGGAGTCATCCTCGCCGCTACAGTGGCGGCCATATTGATCTACAAATGGCAGAAAGAAGATGCTGACTGTCATCGGAGGTCACGTGTCCCTTCAGAGGAGGATGATCGGCGGCGCTGCAGAGACGAGGTTCTCGTTGTTTAATTTTATACACTTTAAAAAAGGTGAAGTTGGGAAAAGCACCGACTACAGCAGTTATTGTAGCACTTCATCCAAACTGTTGTTGGTCATTAAGAAGGTTTTTATTCCTCCAATAATCTGGAATAATTTCAGATGAAATGACAGTGAAGTCTGGACAGGATGGAGGTCAGTCTGTTTGAACGGAGAACAGAAACACACACACACACTCGATGATATTTGACCTGCTGTGTGACTGTCTGTAAAATCTCAGTGTTTGACTTTTATTACAGATTTAATGATCATGTGATTGAAGAATGAAGGAGAACTCATCTGAGGCTGTTTATTAGATATTCTGTGTTTTATGATGAGAAGCAGCTGCAGTGAAGTTGTGAAGACGTGTCATGAAGTTTGATCCACTGTTTTATTTTTATTTTGTAAACAGATGATCCTCTAGTTTTATGTGAAGATGCATATTTTTGATACTGTCTGATCTAAATGAAGTGTAAAAATGAGCTGCTGTTATACTTGTTATCACACGATACCTTTGACTCCTGATGAAATGTTGTGACCTGTTATTACAGTGAATTCTGACTCCATTAAATCTTTAAATTACACCGGATCAGATTTTTAGTTCAAACTTAAATCAAATACAAAGTTATCAGGTTAAAACAGTGAAAACACAATATAATGTGGAATAACAATAATGTAAACGGGCGAACTCAGACCTGATTAAGTTTGTCTTTGTGTTTTAGTTATGTGCTGCTGAAATGTTGGTTCACCACAAAGTCTGTAAATAGTTCAATTACCACAATCCAGCTGTCACCTGTGAACACAGGACCTGGTGGAGGTCTGGAACCTCAGGGTAAATAACTGTAATTCCTATAGACTGTATATACTGTACTATACTGTACTCTGTATACAGTCTGTGGTTAATCCTATTTTGTGATGAAGTCCACTCTGGAAAATAAAAGTCTTTAATAAGAACAATCGTTGTTATGCTGCCTGATTTATTTGTTGGGGTCTCTACCAAGTCGCTCTTACTCGGCTTAAAGGGATATTCTGGTGTAAAATTAATTTAGGGTCAAACCATGACGCCGTCTGCCTCCTCCTCTCTGAGAACAGCGCCCTCTGGTGATGGGCTGCAGTATAGGTCCTAAACCCCGCCTCCTTATGGAGCTGTGGACAAACTTTATAAATGAATGACACAGAATATAAATGTTTCTCCCCCCTGGTTGTGATGTTGACATGTAGTTACTGTCAGACTGGTTTGTTTTGTGGTTCTCTGATCGTCTGAAAGTCTATTGGATGTTTTTGGAGTTCCTTCATTTTCATTGGTTCAAATTTCTGTCAATAACTATAAGCTCGTAGTCCCGCCCTTCTTGGATCGTCATCACGTTTGTTTTCATGCGTGACGTTCACGCAGGTCGTGGTGGTGGGGTGTTTGTGGGCGTGTCTCCGTATCTGTAGATGTTGAAGAAGTAGATCTCGCTCTCTCTCTCTGTCCTCCACTCTCAGATCCACAGATGTTTCTTCCCACGCTCGTGGAGGATATGCATCATTTTAAACCCACTCGGGACAGACTCTACACCACCAGGTGTTGTGGATGTTGTCACGTCCGGACCGGGACCATCATCCTCGGAACCTGGTACATGGTGAGTCCGGGATCAGGGAGCTAATGTCGGCTAATGCTGTCCGTCATCTGGGCTTCAGCGGCGGGTTACATAACCGGGGACAGCCTCCATATTCAGACAGAAACACACTGATAATGTTAGAGTTTACTCTCTCTATTCTCTTTACTGTTTTTTAACTGAAATCACACTGACCATCATCGCAGCTAGCATTAGCATTAGCGTTAGCAGTGATTTCAGGCTCCAAGTGTCCGCTGAGGTGTTCTGCCGTAAAATGCACCCCTGCATCCCCTCCACTCCCGGGCTTCTTAAAGTGGAAGGAAATGATCTTATATTTAAAAAAAACACGAGTTTTAGATCATGACAACACGATCAAATGGAGCAGCAAACTTTCCCTCTGTTTTTATGTGTCTGAAAAATCCACACACACATATATATGTAAGCGTACTCTGGTATATAAACTGTACAGTTAGCTGTTAAGGTCGAGAACATTAAATATTTTCCGGACAGTAAATATTCCGATGTAGAGGACTATCGTTTTCGGCTTATCTAAATAACCTGAATTAAATCATCAAAGTTAAACGCTTTTGAATCCATCATAAAGTAAGAAAAACTCTGATTATTTCTCCTTGTTATGGACTTTTACCCGCGCTCCCGTCAGGAGGGCATTCTACGGCAGGGGTGCATTTTACGGCATAACACCGGACCGAAAAAATTGGTCTAACCTTGAAAATTCAGACGGAAAACTCATCATGAAAGTCAGTAAAAGGAAAGTAAAACACTGAATAGAGACTGTAAGGTCTGAAATAATCAACATTTTGTCTGAACTTGTCGGATATTAGCATAAGTTAGCCAAACAGATGTCTCGGCTTCATCGGTGACCCTGGTAACCGGCGACTTTGAGCTGAATAATGCGGCACCAGTGGTGGTGGTCATATAGTTCGTAGAGAAGCTGTTGTAAACATCTATTCATGTCGTTTCTGTATTTGATTCATATGGAAAATATAGAACTAAAATAACCTCGAGTATTTGGCTCTCTGTGTGTTATATTCGCTGCTGTAACGCTGACAACCACTGACGCATTTGACTCCTGGTCTCCGTTTGACAGGGTCGCTGTTTTCATCGGAACACCTGCCGACATTGCGTTGACGTGCTAAGGTAACGGTTGTCAAACCACATCGAGCTGAGGCAAAAAGGAGCAAATGTCATAATTATGACCCCGTTTGTTTGATATTTGGTCTCATTTGGATTATAACAGTCAAAGTTTATGATCTTTATAATCCTGGTTCTTCGTTATAACTGAGGATTTGTTGTTGATTTCGGTTATTATCCGTCTAACTGTCCTCTGATCCCTGCAGTTTAAGGATTCAGATCACAGATACCTGAGAAAACTCAAACCTCTCCTTTCACCACATCACACAACAGATGAGTCTGGTTTTGGTTTTTGTGTTTCCTCTTAAATCTTCTGTGAAAAATTTGATCCTCAGATTTTCACAAAACGACCGTCCTCCAGAGAGAGACCCTAAAACCCCCAAAGAGATCCCTGAAGGTCTGGAAGAAGAACAGCTGAAGCTAGGGCTGGGCGATAAAACAATGATGATAATATCAAAAATTAATATCAATATCAAACACGATCAATATGCTTTTCGATAGTCGTCATTCTGCCATGTTTTGGTCGACTATACAAACAGCCAATGAAAAGGGGAGTTTCTGCGGGTCTGAACCAATCATGTTCTGAATTAGAACCAAGTATCAAACAGCTGTGTCGTAGCAGACAGCAGCTCCACCCAACCATAGCACTTTAACATCACAACGACAAAACGTCAAAGAGACACAAAGACCTCACAGATGCAGGAGATTATTGTGTTGGAAAAGACATGAGACCAATAAACACTGTTAGATTTTTATATCCTGATATTGATCGATATCAGCTGATATGATAATAATATATCCTGATAAACGTTTCCATATCGCCCAGCCCTGAAGCCAAGATCTGATGGAGATGAAAAGTTAAAGGTTTGTTTGTGCTCCACGTTAGTTCAAAGTTAAAGGCTCTAAAACATCTGCCTCCTCCGTCAGTCGAGGATCTTTTCTGTTTGTTAGATAATTGTGTCTTTTTGAGGTCCGAACACTCAGACAGTTTAACACCAGTTTACAAACCCTCTAAAATCAACCTTTAAGATCAGACACCTGCTGAAGTTCCAGCTGTGACCCTCAGGTTTGGACGGACCAGCTCAGGCGGTTCTGGAGTTGGAGAGTCAGAACTCTGAATGAGGTTCTGTTTGGAGGTCTTGGTTCCGTCTTGGTTTGGTCTGCTCCACTTTTCAGAATCTAGTTTCTTGTTTAAACCAAAGTCCTGGTGGTTTTAGGGTCACGGTCTTCAGGTTTTCATTAAAAGTATTAAATATGAAAGTGTGTGAGCTCTGTTTAAAATGAAGCTCTCTCTCTCTCTCTCTCTCTCTCTCTCTCTCTCTCTTCTCACTCTCTCTCTCTCTCTCTCTCTGTCTCTCTCTCTCTCTCTCTCTCTCTCTCTCTGTCTCTCTGTCTCTCTCTCTCTCTCTCTCTCTCTCTCTCTCTCTCTCTCTCTCTCTCTCTCTCTCTCTCTCTCTCTCTCTCTCTCTCTCTCTCTCTCTCTCTCTCTCTCTCTCTCTCTCTCTCTCTCTCTCTCTCTCTCTCTCTCTCTCTCTCTCTCTCTCTCTCCCTCTCTCTCTCTCTGTCTCTCTGTCTCTCTCCCTCTCTCTCTCCCTCTCTCTCTCTCTCTCTCTCTCTCTCTCTCTCTCTCTCTCTCTCTCTCTCTGTCTCTCTCTCTCTCTCTCTCTCTCTCTCTCTCTCTCTCTCTCTCTCTCTCTCTCTCTCTCCCTCTCTCTCTCTCTCTGTCTCTCTCTCTCTCTCTCTCTCTCTCTCTCTCTCTCTCTCTCTCTCTCTCTCTCCCTCTCTCTCTCTCTCTCTCCCTCTCTCTCTCTCTCTCTCTCCCTCTCTCTCTCTCTCTCAGGTGGTTAACCTGTTGATGGGAATCCTGCTGACCGTCGCTGTGACCCACCCGGAGAACGTTCCCACCATCGACCTGCAGTATGAGGTCATTGACCACTACTTTGCGTCTGACAGGATGTCCGGTAAGAAGTGAGACGCGGCCTCAGCGCACAGACCGCCGTGTTTTAGTTTACTCCTGTTTTTACTCCTGCTGTTACTCCTGCTTTTTCTGAAACCATGACTCAGCAGGAGAGGGAGGGAACCAGCTGGGGTGGGTTGACCTTCCCCCGGCGGGCCGACACCAGAACTCAGTGGATCAGGAGTTTTTCACACCTGCAGAGACGACGTGAACAAATGAGATCTGCTCTCCTAACACACTCACAGAAACACTGAATCAGACTTTAGTCACTGTTCTCCTTCAGGAGCGCCGGGGTTCAGGTCCACCTGCATCTGTGACTCCTTCAACTATCAGTCAGAGTTTTAAAAAAGTCTTTTATTGGTCAAAAAAGGAAAGAAAACAGGCGGATCCAGGTCCAAAACCTGCTGAGATGAGGTTAAAACAGGACGAGTGAAAACGGTCAACAGAAGATTCTCAGAGTTTACCAAAAACCGTCTGACCACACCGGTGAGGATTAAAGAACCCACCAAACATCCCAAAACCATATACAATATCTCGATATCTACAATATATTTTGGCTTCTACACAGACATATAGAGTGAAAGTTAGCAGCAGATTCAACAAATGGTTTTTTTTGTAAATACGGCGGTGAAGTTAGTTTCAGGTTGGATATATTTTCCTGTAAATACGGCGGTGAAGTTAGTTTCAGGTTGGATATATTCTCCTGTAAATACGGCGGTGAAGTTAGTTTTAGGTTGGATATATTTTCCTGTAAATACGGCGGTGAAGTTAGTTTCAGGTTGGATATTTTTTCCTGTAAATACGGCGGTGAAGTTAGTTTTAGGTTGGATATATTTTCCTGTAAATACGGCGGTGAAGTTAGTTTCAGGTTGGATATTTTTTCCTGTAAATACGGCGGTGAAGTTAGTTTCAGGTTGGATATATTTTCCTGTAAATACGGCGGTGAAGTTAGTTTTAGGTTGGATATATTTTCCTGTAAATACGGCGGTGAAGTTAGTTTCAGGTTGGATATATTTTCCTGTAAATACGGCGGTGAAGTTAGTTTTAGGTTGGATATATTTTCCTGTAAATACGGCGGTGAAGTTAGTTTCAGGTTGGATATATTCTCCTGTAAATACGGCGGTGAAGTTAGTTTTAGGTTGGATATTTTTTCCTGTAAATACGGCGGTGAAGTTAGTTTCAGGTTGGATATATTCTCCTGTAAATACGGCGGTGAAGTTAGTTTCAGGTTGGATATTTTTTCCTGTAAATACGGCGGTGAAGTTAGTTTCAGGTTGGATATATTTTCCTGTAAATACGGCGGTGAAGTTAGTTTCAGGTTGGATATATTTTCCTGTAAATACGGCGGTGAAGTTAGTTTCAGGTTGGATATATTTCCCTGTAAATACGGCGGTGAAGTTAGTTTCAGGTTGGATATATTTTCCTGTAAATACAGCGGTGAAGTTAGTTTCAGGTTGGATATATATTTTCCTGTAAATACGGCGGTGAAGTTAGTTTTAGGTTGGATATATTTTCCTGTAAATACGGCGGTGAAGTTAGTTTCAGGTTGGATATATATTTTCCTTTAAATACGGCGGTGAAGTTAGTTTCAGGTTGGATATATATTTTCCTGTAAATACGGCGGTGAAGTTAGTTTCAGGTTGGATATATATTTTCCTGTAAATACGGCGGTGAAGTTAGTTTCAGGTTGGATATATTTTCCTGTAAATACGGCGGTGAAGTTAGTTTCAGGTTGGATATATTTTCCTGTAAATACGGCGGTGAAGTTAGTTTCAGGTTGGATATATTTTCCTGTAAATATGGCGGTGAAGTTAGTTTTAGGTTGGATATATTTTCCTGTAAATACGGCGGTGAAGTTAGTTTCAGGTTGGATATCTGACGGACATTCTCTGAGGATCTACCGGTGTCTTCTCTCTCTCCATAACCAGGAATAACAACAGCAGCGCGGTTAAATCTACTCGACACCCTCACTGTCAACGTCGGTGTTGAATAAGGGACCGTCAATAAATTACCGGTTGATGTTCTCAGAAAAGGCTGTTTTCCTTCAATAGCTTCACTGTCATGTGACCAAAAGACCTAAAATCGATTTCTGATAACAGTACTTGATCAGTTTATATTGATCCCCTAAAGTTCTTTGTGCTCCTTACTTTTATAACTCCTTGTCAGGCTCTGTGGACTCGGTCCTGCTGGAGCCTCAGAAACACTGAAGTCTCTGAGCTCTTGAACGGACGTCCGCTCTCCAACAGGAGGAAGTGAGAGTCCGAGTGATGGAAGAGGATCTGAAAGAGCTTTTAATGATCTCAGAGCGAGTTTGATTAGATCTTCACATACAGAGAGAGAGAGAGGCTGAACGCTCCCCAGAGTCGACCTTTCCAAACAGAGAGAGAGAGAGAGTCTCACCGACTCTGTATGTTCATCTCTGCTGCTTCATGTCCACGTCCGTCTGTCCGTCCGTCTGTCCTTCAGCAGAAACACGTCAACAGTCTGAATGAAAACAGAGACACGTTCGTCTTTAACCTCCTCTCTTTCTCTCCCTCACAGAGAACGCCTGTGTTGGATTCGCCATCTCTCTGCTGATGCTCACGATCAGCGCCATGATGGTGTATGGAGCCATCACTGTGAGTCTGTTTACCGCCTGTTCTTAATCCTGACTTGCTGCTGCTGAGTTTATGCTAATCTGTAATCCCAGAATGTCGGAGGAAGTGAGCGAGACAGAAGAGGACTCATGGTGACGCAGAGCCAGTTTAGCCAACAGCGTGATTCTGACTCTCTAACCGTCTCCTCCTCCTCCTCCTCCTCCTCCTCCTCCTCCTCACAGGCCTCTCTGACGGCTTCAGGACTGACTGACAGGTTTGGTAGTCCTCTGATGTGGTCCTGCTGTAGACCGCCAGTGTAGATGACTCTTCAGTCCTAGTATGACGCACATCCTCAGACTGAGGAGTTAGACCTGGTCTGTAGAAGAAGAACCTCCTCCTCCTCCCAGCTCTCTGTAGAAGCTCCTCCCCCTCCTCCTCTTTTAGACCGCTGTGGTGCCCCCCCCCCCCCCAGAACAGTCGAACCACAGCTCCCAGTCCAGTCCCAGTATATTCAGGACTTTTCCTGTTCAGAGTAGAGAAGTTAGTCTTTGTTTCAGTCAGAGTATAGATCTGAGTATAGATGTGAGTATAGATGTGAGTATAGATGTACAGTTCTCCTGTAGATGTTCTAGAAAAGTTCCCTAACTTCGCTGGTTTTGAGTTTTGTTTCAGTGACAGGGGTTTCCGTCTCCATGGTGACACACTTCCTGTTTCTGTAGGCGGTCTGTCTCATGAACCTCAGACCACAGGTGATGATTCAGTCAGAGCAGAGAGGAGCAGAGAGGAGCAGAGAGGAGCAGAGAGGAGCGGGGTTTCCGTCTGTAGATGTCAGGTTCACACAGAGACATCTATGTCTCACTGAGTTTCTCCTGTTGGACCTTTAAAGGTTGATTTGATCTTCAGTCTCCTCCACGCTCTGAGTTTGTGGTACAGAGTGATGATGGGACAGGTGTGCAGCAGAGGGTCGATGAAATTTTCTGTGTCTGAGTTTGTTCTCTCCGTCTCTCCGTCTCTCCGTCTCTCCTCCTCCTCCTCATGGTCGTCTCTCCAGCACCGTGACGGTTGGCTCATCCCCTTCTTCTGCTACCAGCTCTTCGACTTCGCCCTCAGCTGCCTGGTGGCCATCAGCTCCCTCACCTACCTGCCCCGGATCAAGGACTACCTGGACCAGCTGGTCAGTGCCGACAGACCCACCCTGAGTTCATGTAGAGCACAGAGCAGACGACCCGGGTTCGACTGATCCATGTTTTAGTTTTAGTTTGACGTCAGAGAGTTTCTGAACACACTGACAACGAGCTGTGTGCGCCCTCTGCTGGACAGAGGTGGGAGTTTTGGACTTCATTCTTGGATCAGCCTTTATTCTGGAGCAGTGATCCGTGTTGGAAAGGTCAAAGTTCAGTTTAGTTCTTTTTTTCGAACCACAGACAGATTATTTTAT